>CM033642.1:145089406-145210853 GCA_019512145.1 Engystomops pustulosus | reverse complement strand
CTATGCTTATTTAATATATCATAGGGTTTATAGAAAAAAAACCCTAAGTTTTATACTGCTTGGTCTCAGTTACTAAGACCGCACATATGGTCCCATCATGGAACATGAATGGGGAGGTTCATTACAGGACCTTCCTGTCTGACTTATGCTTTTTCTCACTGCCTGTCATGAATATAGAGTGATTGTAACCTCTGTATCCTTTCCACAGGTGATACAAGTATACATGAGTTGGTCTAATGCATCTGTGCCAGTTCCTCGCTGGCAGTTAGTAGCCGTTCAACGAGTAGCAATCCTGCTGGGTGGATCTGTAAAGGTTTCTCTGTTACTTTTGCCTCGACAGCGAGCAGTTTGGACAAGTCATTGGTTACTTGAACCAGGAAAATTTTACATTTATGTTGGGGGTCAGCAGCCTTTTCAATTAACAAAAGTACCGTCCAATGTCTTACAGACAAGCTTTACAGTCAATGGAAAGGCCTGCCCTCTAAAGACATGTTCAACATAATTTAGTGAACGTTTCAGCAAGACATTTCAGAGATGTAGATGCGGCATGTAATAGAGACACATGTCCATCTAACTCAACCAAGGAAGGGAAGGGATTTAGTGGAAACAATTCTATATAACATAATTGTCTATGTTATTTAGGTGTAAAAAAACATCTAAGCCCTTCTTGAAGCTCTCTGCTGTTCCTACTACGACCAGCGCCTGAGGCAGGCTATTCCACAGATTGACAGTTCTCATAATTAAGAAGCCCTGTCGCCCTGGTGATTAAACCTTTTTTTTTCCAGACGGAGAACCTGAAACAACTTTCCATCATATTTTTTGTATGGACCATTTAATAAATTAATCATGTCCCCTCGTAGTCGTCTACTTTTAAGACTAAATAAACCTAGTTGTTTTAATTTTTCCTCATAACTGAGACCCTCCATACCCCTTATGATTTTTGTGGCTTTACATTGAACACTCTCCAGCTCCAGGGTATCCTTTTTTTATGGATTACCGTATATACTAGAGTATAAGCCGACCCGAGTATAAGCCGAGACCCCTAATTTTACCACCAAAAACTGGGAAAAACTACTGACTCGAGTATAAGCCGAGGGTGGGAAATGCATTGGTCAAACCCCCCCCAGTAGTATACAGCCTGCCAGCCCCCATGTAGTATACAGCAGCCCCTAGTAGTATACAGCAGCCCCTAGTAGTATACAGCAGCCCCTAGTAGTATACAGCCAGCCACGGCCCTTAAAAAAATAAACTTATATACTCACCCTCCGATGTCAGCGTAGCTCCCCGATGTCGGCACGACTTACCGATGTCCCCGATGTCAGCGCATCCCGTCTTCTTTCTTCTCCGCGGCTCCTCTTCTCTCTTCCGGCATGGACGCGGCCATCTCTTCTTCTAGCATGCGCATACTATGACGTGGCCGCTGCTGACGTCATAATATGCGCGGCCACTAAGAAACCATGGCCGCCTCCATGCCGGAAGATAGAAGAGAGAAGAAGAGCCGCGGAGAAGAAAGAAGACGGCACGTGCTGACATCGGGGAGCCGCGCTGACATCGGAGGGTGAGTACTTAAGTTTATTTTTTTTTTAAGTGGGTAATTTTTTTTGTTATAGACTCGTGTATAAGCCGAGGGGACGTTTTTCAGCACATTTTTTGTGCTGAAAAACTCGGCTTATACACGAGTATATACGGTAGTGCCCAGAACTCAACAGTGTATTCAAGGTAAGGCTGAACCAAGGCCTTGTACACTGGTAATATCACATCCCTATCCCGAGAGTACATACCACTTTTGATACATGACAAGATCTTGCTGGCTTTAGGGGCAGCTGATTGACATTGCATGATGTTATTTAATCTATGATCTACTAGTCCGCCCAGGTCATTCTCAACAAGGGACTCTCCCAGATTTACTCCCCCAATGACATATGTTGCCTGTGGATTATTAGTCCCCAGGTGCATAACCTTACATTTATCCACATTGAATCTTATTTGCTAAGTGGATGAACAAACACGGAGTTTGTCCAAGTCACCCTGCAGCCTATGAACATCCTCCATAGACTGTATTACACTACACAGCTGGGTGTCATCTGCAAAAGTAGACACAGTGCTATTAATTCTGACGTCTATGTCATTAATAAAAGATTAAATAATAGTGGGCAAAGCATAGAGCCCTCGGGTACACCACTTATAACTGAAGACCATTTTGAGTAGACCACAAATCTTGACCACAACTCTTTGGATATGATCCTTCATCCAGTTTTCAATCCAATTGCAAATGATTCCTGCCAAACCAATAGACTTTATTTTACCCATCAGGCATCTATGAGGGACAGTGTCAAATGCCTTTGCAAAGTCCAAAAACATAATATCAATAGCATCATCTCTGTCCAGGCACCTGCTCACCTCTTCATAAAAGCAGATCAGGTTAGTCTGACAACTTCTATCCTTAGTAAACCCATGCTAGCTGTCACTTATTATACCATGAGATGTCACATACTTCTGTATGTAGTCTTTTGGTATCCCATTCAAATTTTCCCCACAATGGAAGTTAAACTTACAGGCTTATAATTGCTTAGTGAAGTTATAGAGCCTTTTTAATTATTAGCACCACATTTACCTTGTGCAAGTCACTTGCCACTGTACCAGTCATTAGGGAATCTCTGAAGATTTTAAACAGCCGCACAACAATAACAGAACTGAGTTCCTTACGGACTCTGGGGGTGTAACCCATCTGGTCCAGGAGCCTTGTACACATTGATTTTTATTGAGCTTAGATTGGATCATATCTCCATTCAGCCACTCTAGTATATTACAGGAGGCATCACCTGCACTGGCACTACCCACTCCAGATGTTCTTTCTTCTATTGTATACACAGAGCTAAACCCCATTCAGTATCTCCACATTCTCTTAGTCTCCAATTACCAATGCCCCATTTTGAGCCCCATTTTTTCGCATTGATAGACTTAAAGAATTTTTGGGGATTTGTTTTGCTATCTTTGGCCAATTGTCTTTCATTTCTATTTTGGCTTATTGTATTAATTTCTTACAGATTTTGGTAAGTGTTTGTAATTATTGAAGGTGTGACCTGTCAAATTTATATTTTTTTAATGCTTTCTTGTTGTCATGTAATCTAGCCTGTCTATACTTGTTACCTATTGGAATGAATTTAGAAGTATAATGACCCAGGATAGATTTGAATGTCTCCTATTTAATATTACTATCATCACATGACAGTATTTGATCCCAGTCTATATCCTGTAGTGACTAAGAGTGCCTATAGCACTTGAAACACCCCCCGCGTTAAAAAGCAGATACGGCGGTCATTAAGGGGTTAAGATTTATTGAGTTCACTCCATAATAAAACGAACAAGGGACACTCAAAAGGGCTCCTAAAGTGAACCTTTTACCACAGTACTAGCGTTTTAATTTGTGTTTAGCACACAGAAAGTTGAAACAGTGGGTCCACAGGATTTGACATCGTTGAATATGTGTCTAGGACATAAAGCATGTGGAGGCAGTGGTAACTAGGCCTTAGTTGTCACAAAAGCCTTGAGTATCAGTTTAAGGCCTCATCCACACCTGACTGGCCTGGGAGGTCAAAAGCAAGAAGAGGGGGAGGCTGCATTGTACACAGGGACCTCCTGTTAGGGTCTATCTTCTACAGATGTTATGTGATGGTAGGGCCTGTGAATCACACGTAGTCACAAACTCACAGTTCCTTGTGACAGGCTGCAAATAGCAGCACAACAGAGATGGCCAATAACTGCTTCCTTGAGGAAGCGGGATGTAGACTGCCAGATGTGGTGCTAATGAGCGCCGATGGCTGGTAGGACCCATAAGTGGGACAAGTGGTCAGCTTGATAGGAAAATTCTTGTCAGCAGCACACACAGCAATATTTGTGTGTGGCAGACCTGGTAATCTTACTAAAATAACAAGACAGAGATTGAAATCAAAAGAAATAATACCCAAGAGACTCTAGACAGACCTAAATGTATAGGTGTGTGCTCTATCTAGACACCTGGGTTGCCAGCCAATCATGTTGCCTGAAGCTTGTAGAGAAGATTACATTATAATATAAACATTAAACCCTTTCAGGTAATAGGCAGGTAGACATATCAATACATATATACACGTAATTCCCTCTTTCAGCCATGGTGGGTCGTGTGGGTGCGGGGGGGGATGTTGGGAAGGAAGCCAGCTACACCCTTCCACACGCACTCATTGCGCCAGTAGCTCTACGGCCGCAGAGGTATAAGGTTGTTGAAGAGGGCTCCGGGCTGAGTCCCTATCATGACAGAGGATGGGGGTTTTTGCATTTTGCACACAAACCCCACCATAATAAACCGCGGTCGGTGGCTTGCACCGATCGCGGGCTAATTAACCCTGCTAAAACGCCGCCCGTCATCGGGGGGCGGCGTCGGTTGCCATGTAGCCTCGGGTCTCTTTTGACCCAGCGGCTGACATTGGCCTTTGCAGGTTCGTACATGAGGCAGTGGCCATTGATGTATAGACCTGCAAAAAATGCATATTGCTATACTAGTATGCAGTTATGGTAGGAGCCGATCTGACCATCAGGGTTACTGTTCTCCCTAGATGGTCTAAAAAATAGTGGAAAAAAAAAAAGTTTAAAAAATAAAAAAAAATTGATACAATATAAAAAGTCAAATCACCCCCTTCCCAGAACGGATATAAAACATACAAACAGTAAAAATCACAGAATATTAGGTATCGCCGCGTCCACAAAATGCTCCGTCTATCAAAATTCAAAAACGGTTACGACCTCCGAGGCGGGAAAATGGCGCCAATGTCCGAAATGGACTTGTACACCTTTTACTTAACATAAAAAATGAAATAAAAAAATGATCAAAAGTCGCACAGACCTCAAAATGGTAGCAATGAAAACGTCAGCCTCATTTCGCAAAACACATCTCCGTGCGCAAAGTAGAAAAAATTATTGAGTCAGTCAGAATGATGGCAAATTGTTTTTTTTCTTTTTGTACACATTGTTAATTTTTGAATTATGTAAAAACCCAATAAAACCTATATAAATGGTATCCACCGCAAGTTTGATGCACTGAACAAAGAATAAAGAGCGCAGTTCTTGGAGGATGAAGTTCGAGAAAAGTGAAGTCATAAAAAACTGAGCCCACAAGAACGGGGCTCCACATTGGAATTAATTTTTTCAGATCTTCGCAAGTACACGGCATCTGTATAAACTAAATAACATCACGGAGAGGAAAGTATTGTGAAAGTAGTAAAATGTGTTACGCCACAAAAATAAGCTCACACAGGTTCTGTTACACATAAAAATGAAAGATAAAAGTTATGGATTTTAGTTGATATGGATGAGTAGGGAGGGGAAGAAGAGAAGAAATGAAGCCGGGAAAAAACCCCTGCGTCCTTAAGGGTTATCTGGGGGCATTTTGAACTGGGCAATTAAAGCATCCTGCCTGTGAATTGTGTCTCTTAGATACTGTATTTACATTGCGTAAGAGCCTAAAGGGCTGTATCGGTCCCACTAGGGTCATGCCAGAAGACTATAACAACATTCCATAACAGGACTTTACTCCAGCTCCAGGACTGTAAAAGATCCGATGTCATGAAACATTTTGTTGAAACAAGATATATTGCCTAATTCTGTTCTTCCATTCCCTCCATTGGTAGTATAGTAATCCTAAAGAGAGTCTCTACCCATTAACTTGCTGTGGGTATATACAGATATTAGTATGCTGTATACGTAGAAATATAGCACCAGTTCCCAGATTATTAATGCCGGAAATCGGGGTATCTAAAAGTGTTTCTAATTTTGATTCAGTTGTCTTTTACAAGATCTCATAATTACAGTTTTATCTGTGCTTTAGAAGATATACAATTTATGAAATACGGGTAAAATACGCAATTTTACATCATGTTGTAGAGAACAACGCATAATGTCAGTTCACTTGGATTTAAACCTCTGTTTATATGGGTCCGGCCTATTATACTCTATGTTCATAGCTCCCGCCCCCTGTAGTATATAGGCCTGCCAGCCCTGTAGTTATAGCCTGCCAGCCCCCGTAGTAATAGCCTGCCAGCCCCTCTATAGTATTATGCCTGCCAAGACCCTATAGTATATAGCCTGCCAGACCCATAGTATTAGAGCCTGCCAGAACACCCTAGCAGTTAGCATGCAGACCAACTATAGTACTATAGACTGCCAGAACCCCTATAGTATATTAGCCTGACCAGACCCCTATAGTATATAGCCGCCAGACCGCTGTAGTATAATAGACCTGCCAGACCGCTGTAGTTATAGCATGCCCAGACCCCTGTAGTATGTAGCCTGCCAGGCCAATGTAGTAGTAGCCTGCCAGGCCCATGTGATATAGCCTGCCAGACCCCGGTAGGATATAGCCTGCCAGGCCGGTAGTATATAGCCATGCAAGGCCCGGTTAGATTATAGCCTGCAGGCCCCGTAGTATATAGCCTGCCAGGCCCGGTATTATAGCATGCCAGGCCCATGTAGTTTATAGCCTGACAGCTCCTGTAGTTTATAGCCTGACAGTTCCTGTAGTATATAGCTGAACAGCTTCCTGTAGTATATAGCCTGACAGCCCCCTTGTAGTATATAGTCTGCAGCTCCTGCCCCAATATAATGCCTGTAGGTAAAAAAACAAATAGTGGACTCACCTTCCGACGCCCCTGACAAAGTCCTCTTCTATATACGAGTGTCCGGAACCGCCTCTGTGTCCCTGTGCAGTCCGTCGCAGGCAATATGACGTAAGACCGCGCACTGACATCTAGGGTGTACCAATGTACGTGACACATAGTAGGATGTCGCGAACAGCTGCGCGTCACGATCCCTGCAACGGACAAACATTGGGGAACAGGGAGCTGATGTTGGAGTATTACGTATAGAAGATGACCTGCACGGTAAGGGGGGGGGGGGGGGGTAGGGAGAAGGGGACGTACAGGGGTTTCTTGACTCGAGGATAAGCCGAGGTGAATGTTTTTTCAGCACACTTTTGTTGTGCTGAAAAAAACTTGGCTATACTCAAGTCTATACGGTATTTTGTCGGACTTGTACGTATCAGGGAATATGAACTCTGTGCACAGGAAGGGACTGAGTGATAATGGGGGACTTTAACTTTCCAAATATAATAGGTTCCAGGGTTCTGCTTCATCTGTGAAGGGGAGACATTTTGTCAAACTTTCTGCAGGATAATTTTAGTGATACAGCTTGTAGAAGATCCCACAAGAGGTGATTCTTTAGTGAACTTTGTTGTGATTTCTAACAATGCTGAAATTGTCAAAATGTCAGTGTAAGGGAAATTCTTGGGAAGAGCTATCATAAACACTAATTATTTATTTCCTAAAAATAAAAAGCAAAAGCATGCGGCGGGAAAAAAAAAATCGAATTTTAAGAAGGGGAATATCCCGAAAATTCAGGGCTGCCTACAGGATATATGAAACAAAGGAAAGCGATTCACTCCGGCACAGGATGTCTTCCGTTTCAAATCCTTATTTTCGTTGCATATCAAGCCCTTAGTATAGTAAAAGCAGGTAACATATGTAACAACATCGTCTAGATCAGCGAGCAGCATACGGCAGGCTATATACTACAGGGGCCTGGCAGGCTATATACTACAGGGGTCTGGCAGGCTATATACTACAGGGGTCTGACAGGCTATATACTACAGGGGTCTGGAAGGCTATATACTACAGGGGTCTGGAAGGCTATATACTACAGGGGTCTGGAAGGCTATATACTACAGGGGGCTGGCAGGCTGTGACCAATGCATTTCCCACCCTAGGCTTATACTCAAGTCAATAGGTTTTTCCAGTTTTTTGTGTAAAAATTAGGGGTCTCTGTTTATATTTGGGTCGGCTTATACTCAAGTATATACAGAGGTTTAAATTCCAAAGGAACTTGACATTATGCGTTGTTCTCTAACATGAGTAAAATTGCAGCATTTTAACCGTATTTCATAAATTGTATATATTCTAAAGCACAGAATAAAAATGTAAATTAGATAATTGTAAAAGAACACTGATCAAAATTAGAGAACACTTTCAGATACCCGCACGTTTCTGGCATTAATCTGGCACCTGGTGCTATTTTCTAGTATACAGCATACTAATATACTGAATATACCCACAGCAAGTAATGGGTTAGAGACTATCTTCTAGGACACCATATGTCTGGAACATTAGAACCAATAGGAGGGAAATGGAAGAAATAGATTAGCAATATATCTTGTATTTCAAATGTTATCATGACTATTGGATCTTTAAAGTCCTGGAGTTGGACCATTATGGAATGTTTATAGTCTTACTGCATGACACAAGTGGGACCGATCACCCCTTTAGGCTCTAACGCAATGTAAATACAGTTATCTAAGAGACATATTCACAGTCAGGATGCTTTAATTACCCAGTGTCAATTCCCCCAGATTAAGCTGCATCCTAGCACCACACTACCACCAAGTGGCTGAAAGAGGGAATTACGTGTATAATGTGATTGATATGTCTACTGCCTATTACCTGAAAGGGTTAATGTTTATATTATAATGTATCTTCCTACAAGCTTCCAGGCAAATGATTGGCTGGCAACCCAGGGTGTCTAGATAGAGCACACCTATACATTTAGGGTCTGTCTAGAGCTTCGGGTATTAGTCTTTTGATTTCAATCTCTGTCTTGTGATTTTAGTAAGATTACCACCACACCACTGCCACCACAAATATTGCTGTTGTGCTGCTGACAAGAGATTTTTCCTATCAAAGCTGACCACTGGTCCATGCTGATGGTCCTGCAAGCCATCGGCGCTCATTATCACCACAGCTGGCCAGTCTACAGCCCTGCTAGTCTCAAAGGAAGCAGTTATTGCCATCCTGCTGTTGTGCTGCTATTTGCAGCCTGTCAAAAGGAACTGTGAGTTGTTTAAAGATTTCTGCTTAACTAAGTGTGATTCACAGGCCTACCATCACATAACATCTGTAGGGAAGATAGACACCTACAGCAGGAGTGCCCCTGGGGTACACATGCAGCCTCCCCCTCTTCTTGCTTTTGACCTCCCAGGCCAGGCGGGTGTGGATGAGGCCTAAAACTGATCTTTTGTGACAACTAAGGCTAGCCAAAGCCAGATACTCCTGGTTCTAGTTACCACATGCTTTAGGTCCATAGACAGCATATTCAACATGTCAAATAGCTGTGGACCACACTTGTTGCAACTTTCTGTGTGCTAAAACACAAAAATTAAACTCTATTACTGTGGTAAAAGGTTCACTTTTGGAGCCTCTTTTGTGTGTCCCTTTGTTCGGTTTTAATTATGGAGTGACCTCAATAAATCTTAATTAAACTTACATTGTTTACTAGAGGACTTTAGTTAACCCCTAAAAGGGTTATTCCCACGAAGACGAGATTCTTAAATATACTCAGGATAGCAAAATAACGCATTCACAGTTATTAACAAAAAATACAGCATTTCGCAGATACAATTCCAACCTGTCTCTATTAGTCCTGGTGTATACAATTTTGGTTGGCCCGGGATAATGAGCTCCTCTCTGCCTCCTGCCCTTCCCCTTATATTCCAAGACAAGCTCACACACAGACACTTCCTTCCGGCAATCAACAGTGTGAGGAGTGTAAATCTATAAGCTACAGGCAAGCTAAGGCCTTTATACAGGCAAGGGGAAGAGAGGCACAGCTGACCGTGTATGTTATGGCTGAGATATGGCCTATCCCGACTTCTGCAAGCAGATCAGCACCACACTTTTAGATACCTCTGCAGGATGCACCATCTTCCACAGAGAATCAAAAGGGATTTTGAGAATCATTTCACCAGAAGACATGGGAACACACCAGGAAGAACTCTGCTATAGTGGACATTCCTGAGACAGTATACCCTGACATGTAATGTAGCTGCCATCCACCACATCCATGAGTGTTTTTCTGCACTTAAATTTGTCAAAAGGAGAGCCACTGAACAATCAACACTTGTCTTGTTCCTCAGCACAAACACCCCACCATCAACCGCAGAAGCTGGGCTGGCTGCTACGCAAACATCAGGGCAGACCAGACCCGAGTAGAGCACCATCCTATAGCTGACACCAGGGACTGACACTAGATTGTAAACCAAATTGCAGCTGTGGAAAACAGAGTAGTGTAAAATGGAGACACATATAATAACATTAGGTGCCATCTAGAGATGGTGACAATCGAAACAAGACAACTATCTGAAAAGTTGAATGACATTCCTGCAGGAACAAATTTTGCCTAGCTGGACTACCTGAAACTATCCACACAGGAGAACTACAAGCCTTCTGTGAATTAGATCTGCCAAAAGCTTTAGGACTTAAAAGTAGATGCCAGGTAGAAAGAGCATTCCGTCTTGGACTGAATCCGAAAATGTCCAACACATAACTCTCCAGTTGTAATTCGGCAACTACAGGCTACAGCAAGTTATAATGCGTTATTTAGACCATAACGATAAAATTGATATTATTAAAGCATTCAGATGACACTCCTGCTCCTATTCAGCTGAGGTCTCACAGAAGCAGAGAGCCTTTGGCACCCTATGCTCAAACGCAAAATCCATTTCCAGCTAGCGTTCCTAGTGAAACTTCAAATCTTCTACGAAGATGGATTTGTGGTGTGTCTCAAACAGAAGCAGAGAAAGCCCTGACTACCCACAACATAATACCATAGGGGCACACACACTTATCTGTGTATGTGCACAATCTTGATTACCCTAATCCAGTGATGGCGAACCTTTTAGAGACCAAGTGCCCAAACTACAACCCAAACCCATTCATTTATCACAAAGTGCCAACATGGCAATTTAATCACTAACTTATTGCTCCATGCTCTATTGTAGCTTTCAGATGTATCAGTGTCCTGAAGAAAAAATACAGAAGCTAGAAGGAGAAATTCTGTCCATACATTCCCACCCCTCCTGTAGTCCCAGGCAGCGCTGTTACTTAATAATAGCATTGAGCGTGGCAAATCCTGGGCTGCCTGGGAGTGCAAGTAGATACCTTAAGTCCTCTTTGGTGATGACCTGGGTGCCCACAGAGAGGGCTCTAAGTGCCACCTGTGGCATTCGTGCCATAGGTTCGCCATCACTGCCCTAATCCATTAAATGGCACAATCCGTGATTTGGACTAAGACAGTTCACATACTACGAATACAGAGCCACTAGAAACCATTCATCTCAAACTGGTTTAGAGTGTTTCTAGAATGTACGGTGCCATGTTACTTTTTTTGGGGATCATACGTGCACTTTTATTCAGCAAACTACTAGATTTCAGGAATGCCTGTAGCATGTGGCGTTTTGAACACGTTTTTGGCCTGTTTTTGACCTGTTTGCATTAAGATAATTGGTCAAACCTGTCAAAAACTGATGCTTTTGTTTAATGCATGCGTTTTTTGACGAACTGCTTAAAATGGGCCAATAACGCGTTCAAAATGCCACATGTGCCATCAGCCTTATTCCTTCACTCTAATCTCATAATCTGTGGACTGCAACAAATAATACTATAATATAATGAAAATCACAACTTGGAAAGTGAAAGGGCTGCTTTCTCGCCATAAACACACTAAAATACTGCACCACTTGCAGGGCCGCATCTGCCCTGAGGCAGGATGAAAGAAGCGGCAAGAACAGCTATGGTTGAATCGGCGCTCGTCTGAATCACCCACTAGCAGTACGGACCAACCGCTGGCAGTCCGTGCTACAAAATCAATATCTCTATCCCCCGTGTCTATAGACACGGAGACAAGCGCGACCGTGCGGTACAGGGTAGCAGCGCTGCTGTATGGCATTGGAGGATGCAAGCGAGGTGACGTCATCAAACGCCGCCTGCGTCCTTCGGTGCCATAGAGCAGTATGCACCACAGAGATGCCCAGGAACAGCCCAGAGAAGAGGAAAGGACCTCGGCATGGGACGATGTAAGTAGAAGTTTTATTATTTATTAACTGCACACTTTTTATATAGAAAAAGCATTAAAAAAAAGGAGAGAGAGATAAAACCTGGGGAAGGAGGAGGGATGGTTCATAAATTGCATATATTCTAAAGTAAAGAACAAAAATGTAAATGAGATAATTGTAAAAGAAACTGATCAAAATTAGAGAACACTTTTAGATACCCGCACGTTTCTGGCATTAATCTGGCAACTGGTGCTATTTTCTAGTATACAGCATACTAATATACTGTATATACCCACAGCAAGTAATGGGTTAGAGACTATCTTTTAGGATACTATACTACCAATGGGAGGGAAATGGAAGAAACAGATTAGCAATATATCTTGTATTTCAAATGTTATCATGACTATCGGATCTTTAAAGTCCTGGAGCTGGAGTAAAGTCCTGTTATGGAATGTTTATAGTCTTACTGCATGACACTAGTGGGACCGATCACCCCTTTAGGCTCTTACGCAATGTAAATACAGTTATCTAAGAGACACATTCACAGTCAGGATGCTTTAATTGCCCAGTGTCAATTCCCCCAGATTAACCCCTTAAGGACGCAGGGTTTTTCGGCTCATTTCTCGCTCTCCAACTTCAAAAATCCATAACTTTTTCATTTTTATGTGTACACATTAACCCTAGATGGTCAGATCGCTCCTACCATATACTGCAATACTACAGTATTGCAATATATGGCGTTTTTGCAGGTCATACATTACAATGAGCCACTGGCTCATTGTAACGAACCTGCATAAACCATGTAGCCTCGTGTCAAAAGAAGACCCGAGGCTACCATGGTAACCGATCGCCGCCCCCCGATGACGTTCGGGGGCGTGGCGATCGAAAAAAAGATGGCGGCGCCCGCGCGCCGCCGTCTTTTAAACGCCGCCCGCGACTTTGCGGGCGGCGTTTAGAGGGTTAATAGCCGCGATCGGTGCAAGCACCGACCGCGGTTATTAGCGGTGGGGGTTTTGTGCAAAATGCAAAAACCCCCACCTCTGTATGAAGAGGACTCAGCCCGTGAGCCCTCTTCATACATCCCTTATACCTCTGCGCCGTAGAGCTACGGCGCAGAGCGTTAAGGGGTTAAGCATAACCAATTCAGTAATGATGTGGGGTGGCATTTCTTTGGAGGGCCGTACAGCTCTCCATGTTCTCGCCAGAAGTAGCCTGACTGCCATTAGGTAACGAGATAAGATCCTCAGACTCCTTGTTAGACCACAAGCTGCTGCGGTACCTGGGTTCCTCTCTATGTAGGACAATGCTAGACCTCATGTGGCTGTAGTGTGTCAGCAGCTCCTGCAGTATGAAGGCATTGATTGTCTCGCTCCATCCACCAACGTCACAATACAACACAGACTGTCCAGGAGATGGCGGAAGCTTTAGTCCAGGTCTGGGAGGAGATCCCTCCCAACCTCATCAGGAGCATGCAGAGGCGATGTACCCTATACTGAGCCTCATTTTGACTTGTTTTAAAGGATATTACCATACCTCCCAACTTTTGGGCAAGAGAAAGAGGGACACAAAGCCCCTCCCCATTTTTTCTAAACCATGCCCATTGTCCCACCCACAGGCATAGTATAATATCGAATATCCCGACATGGTACAACACCCCTTAATTTGGCCCCCCCTTCCCGTTTACCAATATAATATCCCCTAATGCAACTCTGCAACATGTAAAACATATAAAACCCCTTCTTTAATTTTATTCTGCCTTTACATTTGGTTTTCAGCTTTTATTTTTCTCCCCAAACTTAAACATAATACTATCTGTACTCAAACCCCCACCCCTCCTCACATAGTGTGGTCCCTGTTCTCTATCCTCCTCATTCTGTGCCCTTCTGTCCTCCAGTCTCCTCCTGTAGCCTCCTGTCCTCCATCCTCCTCCTGTAGCCTTCTGTCCTCCAGCCTCCTCCTGTAGCCTCCTGTCCTCCATCCTCCTCCTGTAGCCTCCTGTCCTCCATCCTCCTCCTGTAGCCTTCTGTCCTCCATCCTCCTCCTGTAGTCTCCTGTCCTCCATCCTCCTCCTGTAGTCTCCTGTCCTCCATCCTCCTCCTGTGGCAGGCTATATACTACAGGGGCCTGGCAGGCTATATACTACAGGGGCCTGGCAGGCTATATACTACAGGGGCCTGGCAGGCTATATACTACAGGGGCCTGGCAGGCTATATACTACAGGGGTCTGGCAGGCTATATACTACAGGGGTCTGGAAGGCTATATACTACAGGGGGCTGGCAGGCTGTGACCAATGCATTTC
Organism: Engystomops pustulosus; assembly: GCA_019512145.1. Classification (NCBI taxonomy): domain Eukaryota; kingdom Metazoa; phylum Chordata; class Amphibia; order Anura; family Leptodactylidae; genus Engystomops; species Engystomops pustulosus. The sequence goes on along the minus strand of CM033642.1, from coordinate 145,196,645 downwards.
CCACCCTAGGCTTATACTCAAGTCAATAGGTTTTTCCAGTTTTTTGTGTAAAAATTAGGGGTCTCTGTTTATATTTGGGTCGGCTTATACTCAAGTATATACAGAGGTTTAAATTCCAAAGGAACTTGACATTATGCGTTGTTCTCTAACATGAGTAAAATTGCAGCATTTTAACCGTATTTCATAAATTGTATATATTCTAAAGCACAGAATAAAAATGTAAATTAGATAATTGTAAAAGAACACTGATCAAAATTAGAGAACACTTTCAGATACCCGCACGTTTCTGGCATTAATCTGGCACCTGGTGCTATTTTCTAGTATACAGCATACTAATATACTGAATATACCCACAGCAAGTAATGGGTTAGAGACTATCTTCTAGGACACCATATGTCTGGAACATTAGAACCAATAGGAGGGAAATGGAAGAAATAGATTAGCAATATATCTTGTATTTCAAATGTTATCATGACTATTGGATCTTTAAAGTCCTGGAGTTGGACCATTATGGAATGTTTATAGTCTTACTGCATGACACAAGTGGGACCGATCACCCCTTTAGGCTCTAACGCAATGTAAATACAGTTATCTAAGAGACATATTCACAGTCAGGATGCTTTAATTACCCAGTGTCAATTCCCCCAGATTAAGCTGCATCCTAGCACCACACTACCACCAAGTGGCTGAAAGAGGGAATTACGTGTATAATGTGATTGATATGTCTACTGCCTATTACCTGAAAGGGTTAATGTTTATATTATAATGTATCTTCCTACAAGCTTCCAGGCAAATGATTGGCTGGCAACCCAGGGTGTCTAGATAGAGCACACCTATACATTTAGGGTCTGTCTAGAGCTTTGGGTATTAGTCTTTTGATTTCAATCTCTGTCTTGTTATTTTAGTAAGATTACCAGGTCTGCTACCACAAATATTGCTGTTGTGCTGCTGACAAGAGATTTTTCCTATCAAAGCTGACCACTGGTCCACACTGATGGTCCTACAAGCCATCGGCGCTCATTATCACCACAGCTGGCCAGTCTACAGCCCTGCTAGTCTCAAAGGAAGCAGTTATTGCCATCCTGCTGTTGTGCTGCTATTTGCAGCCTGTCAAAAGGAACTGTGAGTTGTGACTAAGTGTGATTCACAGGCCTACCATCACATAACATCTGTAGGGAAGATAGACACCTACAGCAGGAGTGCCCCTGGGGTACACATGCAGCCTCCCCCTCTTCTTGCTTTTGACCTCCCAGGCCAGGCGGGTGTGGATGAGGCCTAAAACTGATCTTTTGTGACAACTAAGGCTAGCCAAAGCCAGATACTCCTGGTTCTAGTTACCACATGCTTTAGGTCCATAGACAGCATATTCAACATGTCAAATAGCTGTGGACCACACTTGTTGCAACTTTCTGTGTGCTAAAACACAAAAATTAAACTCTATTACTGTGGTAAAAGGTTCACTTTTGGAGCCTCTTTTGTGTGTCCCTTTGTTCGGTTTTAATTATGGAGTGACCTCAATAAATCTTAATTAAACTTACATTGTTTACTAGAGGACTTTAGTTAACCCCTAAAAGGGTTATTCCCACGAAGACGAGATTCTTAAATATACTCAGGATAGCAAAATAACACATTCACAGTTATTAACAAAAAATACAGCATTTCGCAGATACAATTCCAACCTGTCTCTATTAGTCCTGGTGTATACAATTTTGGTTGGCCCGGGATAATGAGCTCCTCTCTGCCTCCTGCCCTTCCCCTTATATTCCAAGACAAGCTCACACACAGACACTTCCTTCCGGCAATCAACAGTGTGAGGAGTGTAAATCTATAAACTACAGGCAAGCTAAGGTCTTTATACAGGGGAGGGGAAGAGAGGCACAGCTGTATGTTATGGCTGAGATATGGCCTATCCCGACTTCTGCGCCCTCCTGCAAGCAGATCAGCACCACACTTTTAGATACCTCTGCAGGATGCACCATCTTCCACAGAGAATCAAAAGGGATTTTGAGAATCGTTTCACCAGAAGACATGGGAACACACCAGGAAGAACTCTGCTATAGTGGACATTCCTGAGACAGTATACCCTGACATGTAATGTAGCTGCCATCCACCACATCCATGAGTGTTTTTCTGCACTTAATTTGTCAAAAGGAGAGCCACTGAACAATCAACACTTGTCTTGTTCCTCAGCACAAACACCCCACAATCAACTGCAGAAGCTGGGCTGGCTGCTACGCAAACATCAGGGCAGACCAGACCCGAGTAGAGCACCATCCTATAGCTGACACCAGGGACTGACACTAGATTGTAAACCAAATTGCAGCTGTGGAAAACAGAGTAGTGTAAAATGGAGACACATATAATAACATTAGGTGCCATCTAGAGATGGTGACAATCGAAACAAGACAACTATCTGAAAAGTTGAATGACATTCCTGCAGGAACAAATTTTGCCTAGCTGGACTACCTGAAACTATCCACACAGGAGAACTACAAGCCTTCTGTGAATTAGATCTGCCAAAAGCTTTAGGACTTAAAAGTAGATGCCAGGTAGAAAGAGCATTCCGTCTTGGACTGAATCCGAAAATGTCCAGTTGTAATTCGGCAACTACTGGCTACAGCAAGTTATAATGCGTTATTTAGACCATAACGATAAAATTGATATTATTAAAGCATTCAGATGACACTCCTGCTCCTATTCAGCTGAGGTCTCACAGAAGCAGAGAGCCTTTGGCACCCTATGCTCAAACGCAAAATCCATTTCCAGCTAGCGTTCCTAGTGAAACTTCAAATCTTCAACGAAGACGGATTTGTGGTGTGTCTCAAACAGAAGCAGAGAAAGCCCTGACTACCCACAACATAATACCATAGGGGCACACACACTTATATGTGACTGTATGTGCACAATCTTGATTACCCTAATCCATTAAATGGCACAATCCGTGATTTGGACTAAGACAGTTCACATACTACGAATACAGAGCCACTAGAAACCATTCATCTCAAACTGGTTTAGAGTGTTTCTAGAATGTACGGTGCCATGTTACTTTTTTTGGGGATCATACGTGCACTTTTATTCAGCAAACTACTAGATTTCAGGAATGTCTGTAGCATGTGGCGTTTTGAACACGTATTTGGCCCGTTTTTGACCAGTTTGAATTAAGATAATTGGTCAAACCTGTCAAAAACGGATGCTTTTGTTTAATGCATGCGTTTTTTGACGGACTGCTTAAAATGGGCCAATAACGCGTTCAAAATGCCACATGTGCCATCAGCCTTATTCCTTCACTCTAATCTCATGACCTGTGGACTGCAACAAATCATTTGCTGTTAAAACTATAATATAATGAAAATCACAACTTGGAAAGTGAAAGGGCTGCTTTCTCCCCATAAACACACTAAAATACTGCACCACTTGCAGGGCCGCATCTGCCCTGAGGCAGGATGAAAGAAGCGGCAAGAACAGCTATGGTTGAATCGGCGCTCGTCTGAATCACCCACTAGCAGTACGGACCAGCCGCTGGCAGTCCGTGCTGCAAAATCAATATCTCTATATCTCCTGTCTATAGACACGGAGACAAGCGCGACCGTGCGGTACAGGGCAGCAGCGCTGCTCTATGGCATTGGAGGATGCAAGCGAGTTGACATCATCAAACGCCGCCTGCGTCCTTCGGTGCCATATAGCAGTATGCACCACAGAGCTGCCCAGGAACAGCCCAGAGAAGAGGAAAGGACCTCGGCATGGGACGATGTAAGTAGAAGTTTTATTATTTATTAACTGCACACTTTTTATATAGAAAAAGCATTAAAAAAAAGGAGAGAGAGATAAAACCTGGGGAAGGAGGAGGGATGGCCGAAGTTATATCCACTTATAGTGACACAGGGCAGATTTGAAAAAATGGGCCGTGTCAGGAAGGTGAAAAGTGGCTTCGGCGTTAAGGGGTTAAACTATATTCAGCAAGAACATGCAGAAGTCCTTTCGCACAAGACCACAGAGACGACAGCTATCACACAATTGTTTTCCAACTAGGAAATTACAGGCTTAGTTACTCCATTTAAATTTGCTTTCTGGTGTTAAAAAGCAGACATTGTGGATAAATTTGGCCAAATCAAGTTACCAGGGGTTTGAGGCACTGAAGTTAATGGAGTGGGGATCGGAAGGGTTAATTTTTGTTTGTATACATGCTTTAATTATGTACGCTGGCTTGGAAATATCGCCCATAAAGTTTTTCCTTATGTGGGGACCAATGGTACATCCTTAATTATAATGATATTAAATATATTAGCATTTTTAAACTACCGTATATACTCAAGTATAGCGGATTACCTAATTTTTAACACAAACTGGGATACCTATTTACTCAGTAATAAGCCAATGTGGGAAATGCATTGGTCATAGCCCCCCAGTCTATAGCCTGCCAACCCCTATATACAGCCAGCCAGCCCCCTGTAAGTAAAATAAAATGACCTGTATTAAACTTTCCAACACCCCCGTAGGTCTCTTCTTTGCTTCAGATCCTCTTTGGGTCCTTCTGTCTTCTCGCTTGTTCTGTCTCCTCTTTGGTCTTTCGAGCTCACTGGCACACAGAATGACGTCAGCCGCTGCCGACGTAATTGTTTGTGAGCCGCCAGCATCGGCGAGGGGATCCAAAAAGGCATGGACATCGGAAGCAAGAAGAGGACGCTATAGGGGATCATAAGGTGATTACACTTGTAAGGCCTTTTGTGCTGAAAAAAAAAATCGCTTTTTAAACTTGAGTACATTTTTCTGCATTTTTAGGGGGTTACCCTAATGAACGTCCTCAAATCTTAATAATTCAGTAGTGATGCTGACATAAAATGAGATAACTTTGAATCCTTACTTTAATAATGTTACTCATTTTTTTTGTTACTCAACCACAGTCAGCACCAAAATGCCAAACCACGCCCAGAGTAAATAAAACAGCCAAAATGTATTCATCCAAAAAAGTTTCAAAGATCTTGTCCTTACTTAGTAGGGAGCGGCCTTTCCCTTTACTGCATGCGTTGTTTGCCGTTATTAGCAATGTTTTAGCTTTTTTTTTTGGCTGAATACATTTCGTCTTGGAATTTACTTTGATATCTTAGTCGACTAATTTGCACTTCATAATAATGGAGAACTCCCAGAGCATAAAACTAATAACACTAGAGACCTCCAGAGAAGACAAATATTGGTGACCCCATAGCACAACAATAATCTGGAGATCCCAGAGCAGACATAAAAATAAATCTCTCTTCGTTTTTAGCTCTTGTTCTCCTCCCTGCACCGCACTGCTTCTTTCCCTTACCGGACGCCTGCTGCATTCCTCTCTCCTCCATGCCCTGCTCTGTTTCGTACACTGTATGTTGTGCGCAGCATCAGGATCCAAACAGAACCTCACCGAGGCAGTAAAGCTGACAAGTACCTTACAACTATTTAAGGGGCACATCAGTAGTCATCACCATAGATGGGTCCTCCCGCTGCTCCTGGGATAATCTGCTCTTGGTTCTGACTTCACGACATACAACCTTGTCAGGAGTCATTGTGTGAGCATCATAAGAGTACCCAGAGAACTTCTCAGCTGCAACCACTGCTACCGGCCTCCTTCCCCAATTAACAGTTATGTTCATCATTTAGTGGGGCAGGGCGGACATCCACTCATGGGTTTGACAGGCTGTCTGTTGCCTGTTGGTGCTGCCTGAACATCTCTGATTCCATTTGTAAGTAGAGTCAATTTATATCTGAGGAGTAAGAGGCACTGAAAGGAATTTCCAGAGTTATCTCAAGCACTGCTAGATTGACTTGGAAAACGGTACTATGGGGTCATTTATCATTATTTCTGCTATTCAATTAATCTAATTTTTATCGTTTTTTGCGACTTTTCACTGCCGTTTTTTCAAGTACCTCGGTCTGTACCTTGTGCATTGTGCCTATAATTCTTTATTTCCAGATTTTCCCTTGCGACTTTCCACTTTAAAAAAAAAATAAAAAAAAAATGTATTGGTTACCTTACTTCATTGCTGTGGTCCACACGTTTGCTTTGTTTGTGTTTAATTGCGTTTGAAACACATTAACAACAGCTTAGGTGATGTGCCTAATTACATTAACTGTTTACAAAACGCAATATAACGGTCATCATTAACGCATAGTTTTAAAATCACGTTTACTATACATTTTGTAAATGCAATGTTACAGTAATGTAATCACCTCTCCTCAGCTGTTGTAATGGTGTTTTAAACGCAATCAAATGAACGTGTGACTGGCCCGTTAACACCCACAATGTGACCGCATCATCATCTTTGACTGACAGTGCTTAAAAAGCAGGACACAGGCCTCAAATCCAAATTACAGTATGTACACTCTGCATATAACCTCATTACATGGCTGTGTCCTCTCTCTGCTATAACCCCCTCACGTGGCCTTGTCTCCTGCGGATAGAGACATTTTCACAAAAGGGTCTCAAAAGAAGCCAAAATTTGCATCTGCCAGTATAGGCAAACGAATGATCCCATACTAAGGCGCAAAAGTCGTGACCATTTTTGTTGAAGCTGGTGTTGGAGTCGAAGTTCAGGAATCAATATTCGGTTGGAGCTGTAAGTTTGTGCTTCCCGACTCCCCAGCCCCTGCTCCTATCCAACCTGTCATAAGTGTAGACAATTGCTTAGATAAGATTACACATGGGTTTGAGCTTACCACTTTCATTAAGCTTCTAAGATAAGTGTGATTATAATAGAGACGTTTGGGCATTAGCCCAGGTCCCACGTCCTTCTAGGAGCCCATGGCCACCAACCAACCACCAAATTTATAACTCCGGAGGACATTCACCAATGAAAGTCCACATACTGTTCTGCTTGTCACACAGTGCAATGTACACAAGAGCTATTTCAGGAGCTTTGAAGTTTTCCAGGTTTCTGAAACCACCGACTGAAAGCGAGCAGATGGAACGCATCCTCTATTCCCCAAGATGCCTGATTTTAGCGTACCATACAGGTATAGACCAAAAGTTTGGACCATCCTTCTCACTTATAGATTTTTCTAGATTTTTCTGTATTTTCAAGGACTAATAAAAGTTGTAGATTCACATGAAGGCCATCAAAACAATGAATTAAACACATCTGAATTATATCCTTAAAGGACACCTGTCCATCAGGCCCTGTGTCACTTGTCCTGTTCACCTCTACTACCATTGGCAGCAGCTCACAAGGATCCCATCCCAGCCTTATCTAGTTATTTCATACATTATCATTGTAAAATCATCTAGTTTTTTTAATCATGTAAAGAGGCTGGTCAATGGTCCGAGGCATGAGTGTCTCGAGCTCTGTCTACTCTAGAGATGTGTTCTACTAGCGTCTCTATGTGTCATTGACCTGGTCCTAATCTAAGCTGCTGTTACCAGTGATTTCTTAGGCGTATTACTCGGATATCCATCAGCGAGGCACCTCTTGGTCTTACTTCCCTGGACTGTCCTCATGTTTTCTTTGGAGCGCTTGCTGATTTTTGCAACGGTATTTGGGGACACTTTTAATAAAGCTGTCCAATTTTTCCTAAGTAAGGATTCCCAATCATTTTTCTTTACGTACATGCTTTTCTAGCCTAATCAAATTCTAACAGTTTATTCAGTAGTTTTTTTTATCAGCGGTGTATCCACCTGACTTTTTGCACAACACAATGATTGGTTCCACTCCCTTTATAAGGAAGGAAATCGCACTTATTAAACCTGACAGACTTCGGTGATGTGAACACCTTTTCCAAAAGGTTTTGACTACCTCTTGAAGCTCATCTAGAGAATGCCAAGATTTGCAAGATTAATCAACGAAAAAGGTGCTACTCTGAAGAGATATTTTCAGTTTTTCAACATCTTTTGTTAGTATATAATTCCACATGTTGTTTAGGTCATAATTTTTATGCTTATTGTGAAGCTACAATTTTTATAGTCCTGAAAATTCAGAAAACTCGGTGAATGAGAAGGTTTGTACAAACTTTTGGTCTGTACTGTATGTAATGAAGTGAATTCCTGACCCAAAGGGGCTATAATGTTATACAGCCCTGTGCCCAGGGCATACGTAATCTGACCATTGTTGAAGATCTGACAATGAAATGCTGCTCTGAACTGCTGCCACTTTGGTTACATGATTAGAGAATAAGTTCTTTTAAGAATTTTTTTCTTTGTGGGTATACCGCTTAAGTAATATTGTACTTCTGAAGAATTTGGATGCATGCTCTCTCTCTCTGAGTTTGCCAGCTTGTTTGTAATTAGATGCGGTCTCTTGGGGTATACTGCCTCTATCATCTTAAGACTTTTGCGTAGTTAACGCTTCAACATGTTAATAAGGTGGATTGTCTAGAACGAATTCGCATGATGCAAACGCGGGGTCTCTACCACACATGAGACAGTTCTTCTTTAACTGATTATTAAAGCATCCTAGTTCCAGGTGAATAACCGCACCTAGCAGCAATGTATAGTATACAGTTTTATGCTGTTGAGTTTTATTATGCATTTTTTGTCCTGATGCAAATCAGGAGTAAATGGCATCTTCTACCCTACCTACCCCGCCAGGATCAAGAATTCTCAAACAAAGCACACACTGACATACTTGTGTGGTGGCCGGCTCTGGAGGATCTGATTTGAGCTCCTATGTCCTTTTTGAACTGTTCGCGCCCACCCGCCGTGTAATTCATGGCGGCTGTCGGGTCCAGCGCTGGGAGAGCCTCACAAGGCCTGAGCCCTCTCCATAGCGGTAAGTCCTTTGCTGCATATTTCATCAAAGACTTACCGGGGAAAACCCGCGATCGGTGCTAGCAAAGATCGGGGTTTTATCACCGCGAGGCTGCCGGCCTCTCAACAAGATAGCGGCGATTGGGCGCCGCCATCTTGGCCTAGGATCAGCGCTCCCTGTGCGTCATCGGGGAGCGGCGATCATCTCCATGGTCTCCTTCGGTGTGTTTTCCAAAAGAAAGACCCGAGGATTTGGTTTAACCCCTTCTTACAATGTGCTGAAAGCACATTGTAATGGAATGAGGAAAATCCCCAAATCCCCAACTGTAGTAAGGGCGGTATGAAGGTCGAATCGACAACCTAGGGTAAACCTACCCATGAGTCTGAAAAATAGTAAAAAAGAAAAATACAAGTTAAAAAAAAATTATAATAAACAAAACCTAAAATTCAAATCACCCCCCCTTTCCCTAAACTGACATAAATATAATAAACAGTAAAATTATAAAACACATTAGTATCGACGCTCCGAAATGCCCGATCTATGACATTTAACGTTTTTCCATGCGTTTACCGGAAAATAGCGCCCCAAGTCGAAAATGGCACTTTTTGCATTTTGAAAATATTAAAAAAATCTATAAAAAGTGATCAAAAAGGTCTTTACATCCTAAAAATGATATCATTGAAAAGATGGCTAAATCAAAAAAATATTTTGTACAGGAGGTTTTTAATTCTTGTAAATGTATGAAAACAGGATAAAACCTATACAACTTTGGTACCCCCCCTTATCGTACCAACCCAGAGAATCAAGTAGACTGTCCATTTGGGGCCTAGGAAAGACGTAATATCCAAGCCCACAAGAAAATGGCGCAAAGGCGGTTTTTCACCATTTTTCACTGCATTTGGAATTTTTTCCCGCTTCGAGTACATTGCAGGGAATATTTAATACCAGCACTATGAGTGGAATTTGTTTCATACAACAAAGCCGTCCACAAACAGCTCTTTTACTGTAAAAATAAAAAAGGTTATAGATTTTTGAAGGTGTGGAGTGAAAATGGTAATTGAAACAACAGGAAAGGGCCCGGTCCTTAACCGGTTAAAGAAAAAAAAAATAGCTTTAAGCTTTAGACTCCACTAACACCCCTCATAATTTTAAAAGCCTTCTTTTTTGTAAAAACCAGGGCTCAAAAAGCTAAAAGAAGAACGCCAGAATGTCAGTGTGCTTGGTTTACAGTCCTTAATCCTGGTGGTAGATGTCCTTTAAGAACAGAAGTCCTGTTGGTAGACAGACCATACCGCATCACATGTCTTACTATATTAAGCAGCCAAATTGGGGATCACCCACTGCGATTACACAAGCTCAGCTTCTGGTATATGTGATTACTATTCTGTACATCAGGACGTGAAAAGTTTACGCAAGTACATCAAGGTGCTCAAAAATTTTATACAATCCAAATAATTTTGTGTATATAGGATGTAAGTATTTATACTACTTTCGGATGGTTAAACATGTCATTTTTGCCCTGGGAAAGCCAGAAAATCAGAATGTAGAAAAATGTATTAAATTATTAAGAGACAATTTTTGTTTTTCCTTTACATGGTAAAATGACACACTATGCTTTTTTAATATATCCCTTATTGATTCATCCCTGCCTTCTCTCCTATCTTCCCTCCCCCTATTAATGTCAAATTTACATAGAAATAGAATTTTAATATTTCACCATAAAATAACTAACATTACTGATAACCTGCACATACTTTGGCAAATTGTTGTTTACAAAAAAATCTCACGAATTGCACTTAAAGGGGGAATAACCTGATCCCTGGTGGTCCATCCAACAAGTGATATTATAATCCACAACTTCTTACATGTGATATCTTGTGATATGAAAGGCCTCAATTTTGGTACATATTGCACTATAATTTTAACTTTTCCCCAACTGGCAGTCCCACGTCAATTTCCAGATGCAGTTTTTGGATGCCCAACAAGGAGTGGAGTGAAAATAGCGAGGCCGAAGCAGTACTTCCTAATATAAGTCCCACCCACTAGGATCCCCACCTGCTTTTGGTCTTCAAAACTGCATCTGAAAAGTCTGCCTCTGTTAAATGGTCCATATAGGAATCTCCTTGTACATCCTCCAGGGACCCCCACCATGTCCTCATTACCCCGGCAACAAAGCTTCCCGTGTTATAAAGCTACATGACGTCCCCACCCAGGCACTGTGCCCATCACATGGTGCACCCTTGAGATCTATCTGTGACACTCTCCTCTATATACAGCTCGATTAAGAGCAGGCCTTTAAGAGTACTTTCTTCCTTTGTATGTTGGGTCCGGACCATGAAGCCAGCATGGACCACGTCCCAGTTTGATGAGCTGGAGAACTCAAGCATGCCGTTGACCAGTCTGGGAAGAATATTTACGACCAATTTTACACATATCTTTAATGAGACCCGGGATGGACACACCGACTCCCCCCATTGAACTAACCATGTTCATAGTTGCCCTCTATAGAGCCCTATTTGTAGCTGAGCCTAATGGCCCTCTATATGTTGTGTGTAGTATTCATCATTACTTCCTTTGACGAGGACCTTTTTACCACCCTCACACATATGGCGATTAGTATACCAGTTCGGTAGGGGCTGCTAGGTAGGGTGATAATCTTGTTCTGGAAGCATATGGCTATGAGAATCTCCTCATCACTGTCCATCATTGGCAGGTAATGGGCCAAAAAGCTACTAGAAAACAGTAGTAGTTGGGTTGGGTTTGTGTCTAATGGACACTAGAGGCAGTGTTTTTGCACACAGCCAGGCCCCTAATATTCGGTGACTTGCATTAAAACACGTTGAATCACAATGTGACGAATTGCGTTGGAGTTGCATTGCGTTTGACTTACGTGCTTTGTGTCACAGGGTACTTACGCAGTGGGGGCATTGGTGGTTTACGTTACATACTTTTGCACTACGTCACATTTACGCCAATTTTGCATTGAGTTCAATGTTTATGTTGCGTTAATGTGGGGTTTGTGTTTACAGTGGCTTTTTTGGGCAATTATTCTACCTTTTTTTCGCAGCTTTTCCTTTATGCTTATGTGGCGGTTGCTCTTCCGTTGGCGTTTACACTTTACGTTTATGTGACGTTTGTGATTATGTCATGTTTTACACTTAACATGTATGTGCCGTTTGCTTATGTCTCATCGCATTGTGTTTTTACATTTAGTGGAGTTTTGTTTGCATTTGCGATTTCGTGATTTAGGTCTATGAACTTTGCATTTGCTACATCACATTTGATTTTTACCTGGTTGGTTCGCGTCACGTTTTGTATTTGCATTTTCTGGTGGCAATTTGCTTCGTGTTACGTTGCATTCGAGTTTTTGTGACGCTTTGCCCTCTCATTTGTGTTCACGTTTTGAGTGGCTTGACATCTGCCGAAAGTGTGTTTTTTTTTTTTTTTAACGTTCCAGAATTTTAATTCCCCCTTTAGGGGACATGAACATATGCTTAGCTTTATATCTTGTATAATACACTGCAATATTTATGCATTGCAGTGTATTATGCCTGTTAGTTTCATACACAACAGCCCACCTATTCAAACCTGCCTCTGTAAATGATAAGCCTAGAAAAACATTACCATTATGTCACCTAGGGATGACATCAGCAGCTCTTTTTGCCTGACTATAGATGCTGTGATCCCGCTGTTTTAGAACTAAGACAGCGAGAAGCTGGCTATGAATATTGCTAATAACTTAAGCACCCCACTATTTCTATGTGCCCTCCACATCAGCCATAAAGTTTTCCTTATGTGGGGGACCAATGGGTAAATCCTTAATTATAATGCAGATTAAATATGATTATGCATTTTAAACTACCGTATATACTCAAGTATAAGCAGAGGTACCTAATTTTAACACAAAAACTGGGAATACCTATTGACTCGAGTATAAGCCAATGGTGGGAAATGCATTGGTCATAGCCCCCCAGTATATAGCCTGCCAGCCCCTGTAGTATACAGCCAGCCAGCCCCCTGTAGTAAAAATAAAATGAACACTGTATTAAACTTTCTGACACCCCCGTAGGTCCTCTTCTTGCTTCAGATCCTCTTTGAGTCCTTCGGATCCTCTTTGGATCCTTCTGTCTTCTTCGGCTTGTTCTGCTCCTCTTTGGGTCTTCGAGCTCAGCTGGCACACAGAATGACGTCAGCCGCTTGCCGACGTAATTTTTTGTGAGCCGCCAGCATCGCGAGGTATCCAAAAAGGCACTGGAGCATCGGAAGCAAGAAGAGGACCTATAGGGGGCATCAGAAAGGTGATTACAGTGTTAAAGCAAATTTTGTGCTGAAAAAAAATCGGCTTAAACTTGAGTACATTTTTCTGCAGTGTTTAAGGGGTTTACCCATCAATGAAAGTCCTCAAATCTTAATTCAGTAGTGATGCTGACATAATGAAGATAACTTTGAATCCCTTACTTTATAATTTTACTCATTTTTTGTTAACAACCACAGTACAGCACAAAATGCCAAACCAGCTCCCAAAGTAAATAAAACATCCAAAATGTATTCAGCCAAAAAAAGGTTTCAAAAGATCTTGTCCTTACTTAGTAGGAAGGCTGCCTTTTCCCTTTACTGCAATGCGTTGTTTTCGTTATTGCAATGGTTTTAGCTTTTTTTTTGGCTGAATACATTTCGCCTATTTTATTTACTTTGAGAGCTGAAGTCTGGACTAATTTTGCACTTCAATAATAATGGAGACTCCCAGAGCATAAAACTAATAATACTAGAGACCTCCAGAGAAGACAAATATTGGTGACCCCATAGCAGACAATAATACTGGAGATCCCAGAGCAGACATAAAAATAAATCCTCTTCTTTTTTTAGCTCTTGTTCTCCTCCCTGCACCGCACTTCAACTTCTTTTCCCCTTACCTGGACGACACTACTGCTTCCTCTCTCCTCCATGCCCTGCTCTGTTTCACACGCTGTATGTATGCGGCAGCATCAGGATCCAAAGCAGAACCCCCACCTGAGGCAGTAAAGCTGACAATTACTTCAACTACTTTAAGGGGCCACAATCAGTAGTCGCACCATAGATGGGTCCTCCCTTGCTCCTGGGAGAGATCTGCTCTGGGTTCTGACTTCAAGGCATACAACCTGTGTCAGGAGTCAGTAGTGAGCAGCAGGACACAGTAGTGGAGCAGCAGAAGAGGACCCAGGAGAACTTCTCAGCTGCACTCACTGCTAACCGGCCTCCTGCACCAATGAACAGTTATGTTCATCAGTTATGGCAGTGCGGACCACAACTCATGGTTTGACAGGCTGTATGTGGCCTGTTGGTGCGGCCTGAACATCTCTGATCCCATTTTTAGTAGAGCAGAATTATATCTGAGGAGTAAGGCACTGAGAAGGAATGTCCAGATTTATCTCAAGCACTGCTAGAGTGACTTGGAAAACGGTACTATGGGGCATGTATCATTATTTCTGCTATTCAAATTATCTAATTTTTATAGTTTTTGCGACTTTTCACTGCGTTTTTCAAGTAAGCCTTGGTCTGTACCTTGTGCAGTGTGCCTTATAATCTTTATTTTCCAGATGTTCCTTGCGACCTTTCACTTTAAAAAAAAAAATAAAAAAAAAATGTATTGGTTACTTCATTGCTGTGGTCACACGTTGTGCTTTGTTTGTGTTTAATTTGCGTTTGAAACACATTACAACAGCTGAGGAGAGGTGATTTGCCTAATTACATTACTGTTTACAAAACGCAATATAAACGCATCATTAACGCATGTGTTAATCACGTTTACTATACATTTTGTAAATGCAAGTTTAACAGTAATGTAATCACCTCTCCTCAGCTGTTGTAATGTGTTTTAAAACACAATCAAAATGAAACGTGTGACTTCACCGTTAACACCACATGTGACCGCAGCATCATCTGTGACTACAGTGCTTAAAAATGCAGGACACAGCCTCAAATCCAAAATTTACAGTAGTGTCCACTCCTGCATATAACCCCCTTACATGGCTTGTTCCTCTCTCCGCATATAACCCAACCACCCCTCACGTGGCTTGTCTCCTGCGGATAAGAGACATTTTCACAACAAAAGGTCTCAAAAAGAAGCAAAATTTGCATCTGCCGGATAGGCAAACCGGAATGATCATACATAGGCGCAAAAAGTCGGTGACCATTTTGTTGAAGCTGGTGTTGGAGTCGAAGTTCAGGAAATCAAGATTCGGATTTGGAGCTGAAGGTTTGTCTTACCGACTCCCCAGCCCTGCTCCTATCCACCTGTCGATAAGTGTAGACAATTGCTTAGATAAGATTACACAGTGGTTTGACTACACTTTCATTAAGCTTCTAAGTAAGTGTGAATTATAATATAGACGGTTTGGCAGTAGCCCAGGTCCCCATGGCCACCCAAACCAACCACCAAATTTTATACTCCGGAGGACATTCACCAATGAAATCCACATACATGTTCCTGCTGTCACACAGTGCATGTACACAAGAGCTATTTCAGGAGCTTTGAAGGTTTTCCAATGGTTCTTTGGGGGGAAAAAAAAAAACCAGATTAATTATAGGAGAAAATTGCATTTTTTACCAAAAATTGCCAATTTTTGCAAGTTTTAAAAAGTAAGAATAAATCATATGAATTTAATTTTATCACTAAATGATAAATCAACATGTTACAAAAAAAGACCCCACCAGAATGACTTGGATATGTTAAAATGTTGCAGAGTTATTCCATAAAGTATCCACATACTCCAGATTTTCAAAATCTTGCAAGGTCCTTAAGGTGCAATCACCATGGGTCCTTAAGGGGTTAAAAGGAGGCTGGTGCTTGCCATCATTGTTTCTCTTCTGTTAACCATGGTTATGTCTAAAGAAACACATGCAATCATCATTGCACTGAAAAAAAAACTGGCCCAACAGGGAAGAGAATCGTAGCTAGAAAGATTGCACCTCAGTCAACAATCTATCCCATCATCAAGGAATTCAAGGAGAGAGGTTCCATTGTTGCCAAAAAGGCTCCAGGGTGCCCAAAAAGGACCAGCAAGCGCCAGGACTGTCTCTTAAAAGTGTTTCAGATTTGGGATCAGGCTACCAGCAGTGCAGAGCTTTCTCAGGAATGGCAGCAGGCAGGTGTGAGTGCATCTGCATGCACTGTGAGGCGGAGACTCTTGGAGCAAGGCCTGGTGTCAAAGAGGGCAGCAAAGAAGCCACTTCTCTCCAGAAAAAACATCAGGGACAGACTGATATTCTACAAAAGGTACAGGGAGTGGACTGCTGAGGACTGGGGTAAATTCATTGGGGGTCATTTACTAAGGGCCCGAATCAAGGTTTTATGTCGGGTTACACAAATTTGACCTTTTTGCGTCAATTTTCCCTGAATTGCCCTGGATTTTGGCGCACGCGATCGGATTGTGGCGCATTGGTGCCGGCATGCACGCAACGGAAATTGGAGGGCATGGCCGTCGGAAAAACCCGGATTCGGAGAAACCACCGTAGTTTTTTTTAAAAAATGTGTCTCTTGACAAGCACTTAACTGCACCGGGCCTGGCGAACTTCAGTGAACTCCGACGGAATTCAGCGCAGCAGCGACACCTAGTGGACATCGGGGGAACTACCTTAGTGAATCGCCGGAAGAAACGAATGAGCGTCAGAGAACCAGCCGCTGGATCGCGAATGGACCGGGTAAGTAAATCTGCCCCATTTTCTCTGATGGGGATCTGTATATAATTTAATTGGGGGGTGAATAACAAGGCCTTCAATATGTATGAGAGCAGGGCTTCGTAAAAATAAATAAATTATTATATATACACAATATATAGCACCCATAATGAATATATACTAACATTGGTCAGGGAAGCACTGTATATGAAATCATATTTTAGATAATAACTGGGTGGGATATATTAGTTAAAGGATACAATAGATTACTTTGCATCATGTAGACCAAATGTTGGGGGGGTCTGTATTAATAAATTAGGGGTGTTGTATATTGAATGGCATGCTGTGCATGCTATAATTCCAGTAGAATATTTATGTATAATGAAGGGATGTTTTATATGTGTGAAGAGTGAGGTCAGTTGTGTTGTGAGGGGTATATATCATTCAGGAGCACAGGGTTGTTATCCAGGAGACTTTATACCGTAAGTGGCTAAAGTATTTTTAGGGACGCCGGGTGGAGATGTGCTGCACGGAGCTGTAGATACCTGGCCATGAAGTCAGCCGTGATACGTCAGAGAACCCGGAATAAAGTCCTACTGATGGAAGAGATTGTCATCCATAAGGTACTAGATGTCACTAATTACTATGGATTTGTGGCGAGCTCAGGTGATCTTTCTTCTGGAGACTTTCGTAAAGATGGAATTCAGAGATTCTCCAGCCCTGCTTTCTATACTGATATTATGGCTGCTCAGAGGATTCTACTTCTAAGGGTATGAGTATTCTGATTACTCAGAAGCTACCATGGGTCTGTGTAGATTCCAGGTCTGACCCTGAGGGGCTTTTCTCTGAAACTGTTCACCCTCTTGAACCTCTACCTTCCTAATAATGGACAGCCTTCTGCTTTAGCTAAATACCTGGCTGAACTTCAGTCCTTTTAGGAGGGTATATTCATTCTGGGGCGGGATTTAAACTTTGCCATGTTTCCCGCCTAGACATTTCAGGTGGTGCATCCCAGCTTTTTTGGTCCCAGTGGATAGTCTGGAGGTCCAAAGTCTTTCTTAACTATTCCCTTTGCATGATATCCAACATGTACAAGAAATCAAAAGGGCATGGTTCCATTATTTTTTTTTAACTAACTTAAATTCAGTATCTAACATTCTAATTTGTTGGGAGGCACATAAATGCTACATCTGAGATGTCTTCAAGAGAGTAGAGGGCAGGGTCAAGAGGGAGCAATATGCACAAGCAACTGAGTTGCTTGCTCAGATTAAAGAGGCAGAGGACCGCCATAAGCAATCCCAAACCCCATTCACCAGAGCTTTGCTAAAGTTTCTTTGGGAGCAACTTCGCTCTCTTTATTTGATGACAGCTAAAGATTCCCTGGCAAAATGTTGACTCATGAGTAAGATACTGGCTAATGCCCTCTGGACTCAAAGGTCCACAAATTACTTCCCTTGTTCCCATGTTATGAGCAGTGCAGTGCACACTTATAATTCCAGCTGGAGCGGTGAAAGTCTTTCTGGGACTTCAATGCTTCATTCTATCAACTGCAGCCCCACAGACCTCCCCCTTCAGGAACACCAAGACATATTTAGACTTGGTGGGCTTTCCTTCCCTGTCTGCAGAGGAGAGTGACACTCTAGAGGCAATCTGAGGAACTGAAGCTGGCTCTCAGTACCACAATGATCCATAATTCCTGGGGCCCAGGTGGGCTCATGGTCCACTTTTACCAAGTGTTTGCTTAGCAGTTATTGCATTTTATTGGCCTTTCTTTTGGATGTGCCATCCCCACAAAAACATAGGGTCCATATTGTGGTCATTACCAAAGAGGGTAAAAAGTTAGCTTCCTGCAGCAGCTACAGGCCGATATCCTTACTCAATGTGGACCTAAAACTATTTCACAAAATTTTGGCAAATCGATTAGTGGAGTTTACCGTATTTAGTCCATTTTGACCAGATGGGGTTTATCCCCTTGAGGGAAGGGAGGGATGACACCACCAAAGTTCTGAATTTGCTAGCATTGGCCAATGATAAAGCTAATTCCATGGTGGTTCTCACCACTGGCACCAAAAAAAGCATTTGACAGGGTGAGATGTTCTTTCCTTATGGGTACTCTGCGGCATCTGGGCCTGGGGTCATGTATGCTAACCTGGATTGGAGCCCTGTACCTAATCAGGTAATTGGACTTCAGAAGACTCTTTAACTTTAAGGTCAACATACATAAATCAGAGGTAATGACATTCAATATATCCCAAGACTTGAGGTAGACCTTTCCCAAGACCAAGACCAAGTGGACCTCCACTTCTATCAAGTATTTTGGCATTCATTTGCCAGCTGATCTAGGACATTTAGACTGAATTTTCCTCTATTGTTGCAGACCCTTCAGTCAGAATTCCCAAAATGTTCCCCTGGCTGCTTCTCAAGTTTCTGTAGAATCAGGGTATTAAAATGAATGCTTTTTCTTGTCCACTCTATCATTTCAGGCCATTCCCATTAAAGTCCCATCTAGATTCCGTCTTGCAGTACAGCGCATGTTCCCAGACCATTTGTGCGAAATAGTGGACTGGACCACACTACCAAGGCCTGAGTCTCAGTGGAGAAAGACTTCTCCCAGATGGTACAGGGTCCCCCATGCACTGTATAAAATATACCCTGAGGTGCCTTCGCTCTGCTGGCAGTGTGAGGAAGGAGAAGGGACTCTACTGTATATTTTCTGGAGCTTTCCTAAATTCACTCCCTACTGGGGGTTGGTCCTGGAGGTGGTTTATGAGGTGAAGGGTAGATTACTACACAACAACCCTGATTTTTCACCTGGCTACCTACAAAAAAGACAATGGTCTGACACTTCTTGATCACTGTGAAGGTGTTGGCATTAGTCTACTCCCACTTCTCTGCACCAGTGGCTGGGACAAGTCAACAAACTCTACCGGATGGCGAATCTTCTGACCTCAAACCCGAAGAGAGCATTTTGTTTTCAGAAAACGTGGTTTCACTTTTTCACCCTAGTCTCCCCCCCATGCCATCTTGAACCTTGGACTCCTTTTGGGTCTTGGTTTCAGTTATTTTAACCCGTATTGTCCCCCCTCTGCTTTTCTTCCTTTGTTGCACAATTTTCTAATGCATATTGTCATCATAATGTTGTCACTGTTTTATTGTCAGAGTGCTACGGAGAGCGCTCAGAACCGTTTGTTTTCTCGTTTATACTCATTTCGGTATTCTTTTTTGTCTTGACTATATTTGCAAAAAACCTTTTTATAAAATGTAATATGAAAAGACAAAGGAAATCTACCAAAATCAAAATCAAGCATGATAACCCAGGGTCACTTACTCATAGACTGTGGAAATCTTCTCATATTTTTATGTATGACCCTTTCCTTCTAAAATCAACTTTTATAGTTATAGTTATTAGCCTTAAGGCTGGTGGGTGTTTTCAGAGCCCCTCAGTGCTGTAGCTTCACAGACTGTTACAATGAACAGAGCAGGTATCCACTCATCTCCAACTTCCTGTTGCTGATGTCTGCTGCCACCAGGGGGCAAATGATTCCTACAAATTTCTATTTGACTTTAGACAGTTGTATAAATCCACATGCAGTCATTTTCCTGGTGTAGTAGCTGTTCATGATGATTTTACTCTGTGGCTGTGAGAAGACAAGGAGTTGGTTTAAAAGCGCTGTGAAAGATTAAATAAAGTAAAATTAGCTAACTAAATTTTTCTGTTTTGGATCTCATCATTGACCCTTGCGCCATTCCAAAAGGGAATCATTCACCAACTTTGTCAACACCAGCTCCTTACTTCCCTTAAATGTGAGGTCTAACAGCCCCGAATCTTAGGCAGCGTGCAGGGCCTTACAAGGCCATATCTGACAGGGGGAGCTAATCGCTTACTGGACACCAGGCAACACTGCGGGACAGAGTCCCAGGAGAAGCTTCATTGACACCGAGCGCTATAGCCCTCTTGTGTGAGGTGCCATCTTGAATAGAAGTCACGATACTGCAGAGTGCAGAGCCGCTGGAGAAACGCTCTACCGCTGCCAGAGATGGAAGATTAAAACATCTACGCGCCAATAACGGTTAGTGCCATCCGCATCCATTTGAACATTGGGCAGGAGTTACCACAGAACAAAAGACACTGATCACTAATAGGCGGCCATTACATGCTAGCAGCACAGCTCCCACATTGCAGAGCAAAGCAAGCTGAAATGAACTAATACCTTGTGCTCAGCCCGCAACAGCGACCTTTTAATACTTCCTGGGCAGATTTGCCATAGTCAAAAGATAACACATGCATATTGCAGACCACCAGATGGCACCACCACCTACCCCCACGTGCTCCTAAAGAATAAATATCAGAAGACAAGGTAGCAGGGTCCAATGCCAGCACACACCAGAGCCAGAAGCTGCAAATTAACTACAAAAAATTATGCGGTATACGTGGTTATATCTGATATGCAACACCCCTGCAAACGTATAGGCAAGGGGGTAGTTGCGAATAAGGCCCTCTACCAGGATCCATCTACTGAGTCTGATCAACTTACCCACAAGATAATTCAGGGAGATCTCAGGTAATAGCAGCTGTAGATCCTGCGTGAACAGGCAATAGTTAAGTGGATGTAAGTTATTGACCAATGAGTTGGCTGTATTGTAAACTGGAGTGTGATTGGAGAGGTGCTACCACCTGACCAGGAGGATAAAACCCCTAAGCAGTGGAAGCACAGGCCTCTTTCCAGCAAGAGTCTCTTTGCCCGCAGCTCTTGGACTTCATGCTCCTTCTCAAGAGCCTCCTCTTATTATTATTATTAAGTAATAAACGGTGCTCTTTACCACCAGCTCTCTTAGAGAGCACATGCTTTACCATCAGGTCTCTCAGCACATGGACAGAGTGAGCAGAGAGTCAGTGTCAGTACACCTTCAATACTGACAATTAACCTAATCCCAGGACCAGAGTCAGGGGACTCAAATCCAGAGCTGAAGCTTCCACAGTTTGGACACAGCTCCATCCACACTACTAACAAGCAGGTGCACTATTCCTGAGGACCACTCTCCACGACCACTCCAGTACCAGAATCTGCTGTTGACTGTTTAGGTCTGTTGCCTGCGACCTGTTCAATAAAGAACAGTGAGTTGATTTGCATAACGTTGCCTCCATCTGATCCCTGGATACGGCTGTCTACCACCATGGGCTTCCCATCCATTACCCAGGGACTTATCCTACAGACACTCAGGGGGTGCCCCAGGGAGAACCAGTACATCAGCCTCTCCCTCAATATTTCTTGCACACACCACCATACCAAGCACAGTGACATCAGCACGCCCTAGGCCGCAATCGTCAGCCACCCCAAAATTCTGGGCCCTGGCTGCCTCCAAGACCCAAGTAAAGTCTGGGCCCAGTGGGGGATGCTGCAGATAGACTCTATGGGTTCAAAAATCGCAGACAACAACCGCAGGATCACTGCTTTGGAAGACTACCTGGCAGACACTACGGTAAAACTGAACTGAATGCAGGAATCGGCAAAGCTTGTTGATAAACTCAATGACATAGAGAACAGGTCTCGTTGCAGTAATATTACAATGGTGGGACTCCCTGAAGCAACCCCTGCCTCTAACCTAACAGTCATCTTATCCACTATTCTGCCACAACTTCTAGGCCTGGCAGGAGCATGCAAGGCGGAAAGAGCCCACCAAGATCACTGTGGCCCCCCTCTATGCAACTTCCTCAGGGAGGGAGGAGTAACCAAGACAGGGGATAGCAAAATATTTGGATTATGCGAAAAAAGCGACAATCATGCAGGCTTACAGGAGGCTACGGACCCCCTTGAAGATTGAAAATGCCACCATACTATTATTTGCGGATTAATCAGCAGAGCTTAATCAAAAGCGGAGAGTGTTCAGTAACATAAGCACTGCACGCTTCCAGAAACAGTGGAAGTTTCACCTGCTTTACCCAGCGACACTGAAAGTTGTTCACCCAGATGGCATATCTTCACCGAACCCATTCTGGCAGAGAGAGGCATGGGAGGATTCAGAAGATAAAGCAGATTGCTCGCCTTCAACAGTTCAAGGGACGAGCTAAACCTCAGTAACCAATCGAGTCCCCCGCCACGGGTTCTAAAAGGACTCTCATACTTCATGAACAGAGGTTTGCTTTTTCTTTTGTCAATAACTGTATAACAGGCCTGGACTAAATAATCTTTTTAGGGGCTTAGAAACTCCTCAGTATGTAGGAAATTGAGGAAGTTGTTTTCTAGTTTTAAGTACGTTTAGTAGAAAGACAATATCTTATAAAGCATAATGGGCAGGATTGGCGGGTTATGGTACCAGAAATCTTTAAGAAACCTACATGAGAGTAGTAACATGGAATGTGAAAGGCCTACAGTTACCCTAAAAATGTGCCTTGGTCCTCCTTCACCTGAAGAAACTTAAAGATGATATTACACTTATTCAGGGATCTCATTTACTACACACTGTTATCACATTAATGAAAAAATTTGAGGTGGCTGAGGTGTTAGGGGAATCGGGATCCCGCAAGAGGGGAGGAACACTCCTCATTAGTATGAATATATTTGTACAAATACGCCTCCGGGAGATTTCGGCAAGCAAAAGGGAGGCCAGAGCATTACTAGACACCCCAATAGGGGAGCTAGGTATATATAATATACATGGTCCTATTGCCTATGCTTCACTAATGGCAATGTTAGCCAATGATTCTTCCCCCTTTATTCTGCTCGCAGGAGATTTCAATCAAGATATGCATGCGGCAGAGGACAGGTCAAATGTATCTTTGAGGGGTCAACACACACGTATATCCAGAGTCGGATACGAGTCATATGATAGGAGATCTGAGATTGGTTGATTCATGGAGACATTTCCACCTGTATGATAGAGTGTTTACCTATTACTCTGAAGTCCCTCAGTCTTGGCCCCGACTTTATTATATATTCGCAAGGCCTCACTTGCTACAGCGGACACTTTCGGTAGACGTCACTCCCCAATTATCATTGAGCTAGCAAATACTCATCCCCCAGGCACAGAATATACGTATCTGGTGCTTTTCAACTCACATGACTTGGAATGACAAATTTTTACAGCTTCTCAAGGGATGGTGGGTGGAATTTGAAACGCAAAATGCAACCATCCGAGAGAATCTGAAAACTTATTGGGAAGGGGCCAAAAAAAACTTGCGACACAAAGGTTCGCCATCACTGACCTACATGCTTGGAAATTGGGCAGAGCCCAGCACAAGGCCATGTTACACCAAAAAGAAAAATTCTATCGGTCACAATTGGAGGCTGAACCTCTTTAGGTTTAGCAACCAATCCGGATGTACTCTAGCGAATCTGGCAAAAGGGCACAAGGCTAGAACACACGTACATAAATTAAGGGATACGCAGGGATACATAGTGACCCCCGCAAAATCTTAGATATCTTTCACGATTACTAAAAGCTCACTGTATACCAACAGTGTAGAATATGATGAGGGAGAAAGATACCTCTCAAGATTGTCACTCCCGAAGCTCACAGAGCAGCAGCTTACAGGGCTTAATGCCAAAACAGCACAGGCAGTGTCAACAGCTATCAAATCGTTAGGCCATAGAAAATCCCCAGGACCAGATAGTTTTCCTGCAGAATTCTATAAATGTATGCGTGAGTCTACAGTATTACCCTAGACCTGACCAGATACTTCAATATATTTCTGAGAGGTGAGCCAGTCCCGAAGGCAGTGAATATTGCATATATCAGGCTCCTTCCCAAGCAGTAGAAATTGCCACTAACATCTTTGACAACCTATTTGAGATGCCAACTCAGAAAAGATCAATATCCCATTTTAACATGGACATAGTCGACAAGGGACAATTACCCCAAGAGGGTTTGACCTTTCCATACTGGAAAAGACGCCTGCAGGGCACCGAGACATCTAAAGGCTATTACTAGGACTAACAAAGGTACGCAAACACATTATCAGTGAGAAATGGCGAGAGACTTCCTTCCTTGCACACTGCCCTTTATGCCTGCAATATTCCACCATCTAAAAATATACCTGAGAGGATCACAAAATACCCCAAAGTAACGTACTACTGGTAAATTTCACTCTATTTAGAAGTGCCCGTTATCACAAGTATTCTAGCGGGAGGTACAAAGAGTATTGTCAGATAGCTTCTCCTTAGAGATTCCCTTACAACCTCTACCTATGTTATTCCACTAAGATCTGCACCATGTTATTCCGCAAACATTACAAATATATAAATGAGGTATTACTGTAACCGTAGTGGACCAGAGAATAAAGATAAAATATTATTTTTACGTTGAGCGTCGAAAAAAGTTCTAAAAACCCAAAATAAAAATTGATGATATTGTGTCCCCCTTGAAATAGTTAATAAAATCTCATGAATAATAAAAATTTTATAGCCTGTACAATATGACAAAACAAATCTGCTCTGAATGGCCCTGCTTCCATTCTATGCCCAGACGTGTGCCCATACAGTAGTTTACCACCACATATGGGGTATCAGCAGAGTATTTTATCATTTAAATTATGAAAATGTATTTTTTGGCCTAAATGAATGTATTTTCAAAAATAAATAAATAAAACAATTCCAAAAGAGGAAGAATAAGGTACTACAGAAGGAATTAAGGTAGGGGCCACAGGAGAGCAAGGAAGAAAGGGAGCAATAGGGAACCAGACAAGGACCAGGGGCCAGAGTAGGTGAAGAAAGATAAAGAAGAAAAGGGATGGAAAGAAGAAATGAGAGAAAGGGATGGAAGAAGATTAGAAAAAAAGGTAATGAGTGAGGCAATAAAATCATAATAATTTTGCCTCAAGAGTGCCAGAGGCAAGAGAAGTCCAGAGGGGGTGAGGCCAGATGCAAAAAGGACACTCCACGTTGACTCAAGGGTTTGGTGGCCAGCAGGGTTTTAAAGGTCATCCAGGGAGCCCAGGTAGCATGACATGTATGTGACAGAAGAGGTGAGGTCTTATATGGCAACCAAACACGTATTAGCTTTAGTTATCCCACAGTGGTTTATAGAAAGAAAGCTCTGATTGGTTTCCATGGGCAACTATAACAGTTCTGCTCATTTCTGACAAATCTCCTCATTTAACCCTATAAATTCATGAGGAGACAGTGAAAGCAGTGGGTTGTTTGAGATTTTGAAGAGTCTGACATTTTGAAATTTCCCAGTTCACTGTCAGTGTTTATAGTTTTGAACTCACAAATGTCATATCAGAGCGAGATTGTGTCTTTGTTTTCCACAATAGTGCACTTTTATTAAAAAACAGTGCAAACTGCACACATGTGTAGTGTGCAGGGTGCGCCGGATTCATGATTTGTTGCACCCATTCTTCATGAATCTGGTGTCCTCTGCACTGCTCTGACTTTTTTTTGGCAAGCCTGTTCACATGGGGCATGTGACACACTTCTGTCGGACTCCGCATGTTAAATCCCTTTCAGTGCAAAAATTTGTGTTGGGTATAGTCTTGGACTAGGCCTAGTAGGCCCGTGTTCAAGGCAGACAAGAAGGTCTTCGTCTGACCTCCGCCTGTCATGGCAACCCCCCAGATGGCAGACCTGGCCACTGTGCACCAGAAACGCGTAGGCTTTCATGACCTCATATGCACTTAAGATCTGCACTATGTTATTCTGCAAACATTACAAATATATAAATGAGGTATTACTGTAGTCGTAGTGGACCAGAGAATAAAGAAAAAAGTTCTAAAAACCAAAAATAAAAATTGATGATATTGTGTCCCCCTTGAAATAGTTAATAAAATCTCATGAATAATAAACATTTTATAGCCTGTACAATATGACAATACAAATCTGCTCTGAAGGGCCCTGCTTCCATTCTCTGCCCAGACGTGTGCCCATACAGTAGTTTAACACCACATATGGGGTATGAGCAGAGTATTTTATCATTTAATTATGAAAATGTAATTTTTGAATGTATTTTCAAAAATAAATAAATAAAACAATTCCAAAAGAGGAAGAATAAGGTACTACAGAAGGAATTAAGGTAGGGGCCACAGGAGAGCAAGGAAGAAAGGGAGCAATATGGAACCAGACAAGGAACAGGGGCCAGAGTAGGTGAAGAAAGATAAAGAAGAAAAGGGATGGAAAGAAGAAATGAGAGAAAGGGATGGAAGAAGATTAGAAAAAAAAAGGTAATGAGTGAGGCAATAAAATCATAATAATTTTGCCTCAAGGGTGCCAGAGGCAAAAGAAGTCCAGAGGGGGTGAGGCCAGATGCAAAAAGGACACTCCACGTTGACTCAAGGGTTTGGTGGCTAGCAGGGTCTTAAAGGTCATCCAGGGAGCCCAGGTAGCATAAAATGTATGTGACAGAAGAGGCGAGGTCTTATATGGCAACCAAACACAGATTAGCTTTAGTTATCCCACAGCGGTTTATAGAAAGAAAGCTCTGATTGATTTCCATGGGCAACTATAACAGTTCTGCTCATTTCTGACAAATCTCCTCATTTAACCCTATAAATTCATGAGGAGACAGTGAAAGCAGTGGATTGTTTGAGATTTTTAAAGAGTCTGACATTTTGAAATTTCCCAGTTCACTGTCTGTGTTTATAGTTTTGAACTCACAAATTTCATATCAGAGCGTGATTGTGTCTTTATTTTACACAATAGTGCACTTTTATTAAAAAACAGTGCAAACTGCACACATGTGTAGTGTGCAGGGTGCGTCGGATTCATGATTTGTTGCGCCCATTCTTCATGAATCTGGTGTCCTCTGCACTGCTCTGACTTTTTTTTGGTAAGCCTGTTCACATGGGGCATGCGACACACTTCTGTCAGACTCCGCATGTTAAATCCCTTTCAGTGCAAAAATTTGTGTTGGGTATAGTCTTGAACTAGGCCTAGTAGGCCCGTGTTCAAGGCAGACATGAAGGTCTTCGTCTGACCTCCGCCTGTCATGGCAACCCCCCAGATGGCAGACCTGGCAAGGAGCAATCTCCCTGCTGGGCAGACGCGGCAGGGTCCAGGCAGTGCCAACGCGACTTGGAGGATGAAATAGATCGTCCAAATGTGGCAATGGGCCGCCAATTTGGACAAATTATTTCATCAAATGTCCTTAAACAGTTAACCACCCCTTTTGTCACCTTCAGTGTGCTGCTAAACCCTGTGTTTACTGTGATCCTCTCTGACTGGTACCACTGTTCTAGTGTTTTTCCATATGAATTTGATATTACATTATTCAAATCTGTCAGACAAAATTTTGTGTGTTTTTAACTTTTGTTGCCAGTATGCAACACTCTGACACTCTGACACAAAGGATTTGTTATCATGCTTGAACTGTCTGATCACTAGTGCAGCAATACAAGGTAAACATTGCATGATGCCACATATTCCAGACAGCACTGTGAGAAAGATAGTAAAGTTTTGTGTAATGTAATTAGTCAAAGAAAACATACCATTCTGAGTCAACTCTGCAGAGTTGTCAGTCGTTTTTTCTCATCATAAGAGCAGTCATATTTAGTAGTCATTGTTTAGTAAATATACATACCTCACAACTGCTGTCCCAACCTGTTGGAGGTATGTCCCACGAAATTAAATCTATCTGCATCCTTTGGACAAGATTTGGATGCATTGTCAAGGTAATATAGAGAGCGTCAGCTCAGTGTAATATCAGTTTGTAAAGCCAATGCACAGAAGGGCTAGGGTAGCCACTCATTACATTAGCATAATTTTAAAGTTCACTTTAAAATGAATGAGGACATTGATAACAAATATATAGTCATTACCATAGTCACGGTGCCTGGATTTACCTGGAGTAAGTGACCCTGGTTTATCAAGCTTGATTTTAATAGTAGATTTCCTGTGGAAGGGTATTCACATGAAGACAAGATGTTTAAATATACTCAGGATAACAAAATAACAAATTCCTCCCTCCTGCTCTTTCACAGAGGTCACAGCCTGGTGAGCTGACATGAGCTGTAGAGGAGCACAAAGGAGGTAGGGGCTAAGAGCTGAGCAGTCTGCAGCACAGATAAGTCCCATGTTGTTTTTCGAAATGCATCCAAACCAAAGCCCAACCCCTAGCTGTAGCAATGTAGATGTAATGGGCTTTTGCAACCTGTCTTTAGTGAAAATTAGGTCCCTGACGACAGGTTCTCTTTAAATTATCTGGACCAGTGATTTTGCAGTACAAAGATAATGCAAATGATGATGTCACTGTCAGGTATAATAGTAGGAGGGAAAGACAACAATAATACAGGGGCTAGTTGTTAAATGCCCACCAATCTGATACTGATGACCAATTGCAGTGGTGGCGAACCTATGGCACTACCAATAAACAATTTTCAGCCTGGAAAACCCCAACCTTCATTTAAAGTAGCTTTCCCATTGATTAGCTCAGACATCATGTGCACAGTGAATGTGACTACAAGCATTGTCAAGTCAAGAGGGGAAACACTAATGAATGGAGTCAAAACGGTACGTGTGACCACTCCCTAAGTATAGTGGTTTTCTCTATTTCCCCTTATTACTGCTCAGGGTTTTTCCACAAAACTGGAAAACTGCTTTTACTCAACGGATTTCCTTGCCATATAACTTACATGAGATTCATCATGGATTTGAAGCAGCATTAATGTGTGCAATGTTTAATGTGTGCAAGTAGTATATTGTTTCTCCTGTAAGATTTATTATTCATATATAGCAATACATCCCACTACTTTATTTTACAGATTAATATTGATAATTCTTTATAATGTAAGCAAAAATGTAATAGCATAAACTCCATCGCTTATGATACTTCACTATGAGCAAAGTGTATTTTACCATATTACTTTTATAATTGTGTTACAACCAAGCATCGGATCACCTGCATTCTGAGAAAACAGCAGTGAGAACTTTACCCTCTGACATCACCTCCATGCCTTGTGTTTGTTTTTGTCTGTGTGGCGTCTGCACCGTCATGGATATGTGAAATAATTATGTGTCCTCATGAGAAGCTGTAAGAGGTTCAAACTTTGCCCAGGGCTGGAAAATATTCAATGACACTGGCACAATCTTAGCTTGAAAATCTGGTTTTATGAGAGATGAATGAGAAAAGTCTAGTCTATTAGGAAAGATGCTTGGTGTAATATAATTTATAGATTTAGTTTATATAACCCATGGAAAAATCTTTTAGATACAATGAATGTACTTAGAGTTCAGCATCCCCCATAATTTTCTAATAGGGTTCTAGCAGGCCAGGTTCTTACTATTGACTCCAATACAGTGGGCCCAGGCTGTGACCTAATGCTAGAATTCATAGATTTAGCAGAAGACAAATCTGTTTTACAGGTTGGTAAGGTTTATTTCAAGGGGAAAGATGAAGAGTGCCTCCCCACCCAGATTAATTTTGTCTGATAGCCCAAGGAACAGTAGCATCATAATAAAACATTGTGACAATGTCCCATGTGACATGACAATTGTGACAATATCCACTGTGACATCACAATGACTATTATGACACAGAACATTATGACATAATGTACCATTGTGAATTTGCAACGCTCCATTGTAACAACAAAAACAAATGTAGGTCTGAACAGCTATATAAGTACAAGATATTAAATACAAGAGCAAGAAGTGTACTGCATCATAAGGCAGCTTATGCTTATTTGATACAAAAATAATATACAAAACAACCCAGTAAAAGCTATGGAAACAGCACAAACAGAACCAAATTTAGCGTAGATATGGCATTGTCCACCTAAATACCACCTACAGCACTGCGTGTATAGATAAATGGCCTACCGTCCTACTAGGTACACAAGTAAGTTACAAGTTTTAGTCTCAACTCAACACGTAAAACACAGAGGCCCCCATTTATTAAAATGTCTGCACCAATACAGGCAGTCCCCTACTTAAGAACACTCGACTTACATACGACCCCTAGTTACACCTCTGGATATTGGTAATTTATTGTACTTTAGTCCTAGGCTACAATGATCAGCTGTAACAGTTATCAAATATGTCTGTAATGAAGCTTTAGTGTTAATATTGATTCTTATGACAACCCAACATTTTTAAAATCCAATTGTCACAGAGACCAAAAAAGTTCTGGCTGGGATTACAATGATAAAATATACAGTTCCGACTTACATACAAACTCAACTTAAGAACAAACCTACAGACCCTATCTTGTATGAAACCCGGGGACTGCCTGTATTCTGTCTGACCTTGCACTAGAAAGAACATGAAAACTACTTGCAAATGTCTTTATAAAGTGTCTGCACCAGTTTTGTGTTGCAACTGCAATGTGTGCACCAAGAGGTGCATAGCCGGAGTGCTCTTGACATTTATCACTGACATGCGGCACAATTCTGCAGCGTGAACAAGGTGCCACAAAACAAATGGATTAATGAAGACCAAGCGCCAGTTTTGAATTATCTGGCATTCTACACAAGCAAACTGTTTGCACTAGTTTTGATAGTTGTGAGCCAGAGATGTTACCAAAAGACTCAATAGATAAAGGCCCACATTTATCAAAGCATTTGCACCAGTTTTCTGTCTGATTTTGCTCTGAAAAGAAAGTGTAAACTGCTTGCATACATATATATATGTTTCATGTCATGGCTGCACCATGCCCAACGCGCCACAAACATCTGCACCTGAAGGGATGTTGCGGAGTTGGACGGTGCACCACATTTATTACTGCGAATCAACAGAATTGTGTTGCACACTCCATGTTGGCCACCACTGCCAAAGTGTGGGGTGGTCGTATCCGAGGAAACTATCTTGTTTCTAAGGGACAACATGGCAACATTTATGAGAAATTATTTTCACACAGAAACATTTTTTTAATAACATCCAATTGAAGAAATGTTTACATTTAGAGAATAAATGAAATAAAAACGTAAATGCCCAGATGGGAATACCTCTTTAAGTGCTGAGGGAAACAGGGGAAGAGTGAGACAGTATAACAGCTTATGAAGTCAGATCGCAGAGGGGCTTGCCCCTCAAGCTCATTAGCATAATTAAAAAGTTGATTTAAGAAGAAAGGAGGCCATGGATACCAAATATAAGATTACCACCGTCATGGTGCCTGGATCTATGAGTAAGTGTCCCCGTTTCATCAGGATGGATTTTGATGGCAGATTTCTTTTAAGAGGGGCCCTGCCTAATGGATCATTTATATATAGGGGAAAAAGGGGAGAAAAGAAAACAGAGACGATAGCGCTACCTAGCGCAAGGTTATCCTTTTTAGGAGATGGTTATTTAGGAAACATAGAGGTATCAAACTAACCTTTAGAAGTTGTGCTGATTATCAGGCACAACTCTGGTTTTGACTTATAATAGGTGTGTTGCCACAGCCCCGTCCTACCCCTGGCGTGACCTATGGCCCCTGGGGTATATTGCACCGAACCAGATATATAGTGGTGCGTCGTGTGGCGCACCGCTAATAGGAGAAAATGGACGTATATGAATGGCGCTGGCACGCCACATCATCAGATACAGACCTGAGGAAGCGCCTAAAGAAGGTGTGAAACGCGTTGTCTTGCTTTTACTTGTCTTCTGGAAATAAACGGATCCTACGAATGAAAAGAACATGCCAGCGCCATTCATATACGTCCATTTTTTTCTATTAGCGGTGCGGCATACGACGCACAACTATATATCTGGTTCGGTTTAATGGATGATTTAGTGTGATCAGTTGTGGTGGGAGGGATATATATCATATACTGTAAATACAAGTACAAGCAAACCCGAATATAAGCCAAGGTCCCTAATTTTACCGCAGAATACTGGGAAAACCTATTGACTCAATTATAAGCCTAGGGTGGGAAATGCATTGGTCAGAGCCTCCATCTAGTATATAGCTATACATCCTCCTGCGCAGCCAGATATAGCCATCCAGCCTCCTACCCTCCCTCCCAGTATATATCCATCCAGCCCTCTGAACCCCAATATAACCATCCTCCCCCCCCCCCCCCCCCCACCACCCCATCCCGCCCCCTCCCTCCCAGTATATAGCCATCCAGCCCCCTCCCTCCCAGTATATAGCCATCCAGCCCCCTCCCTCCCAGTATATAGCCATCCAGCCCCCTCCCTCCCAGTATATAGCCATCCAGCCCCCTCCCTCCCAGTATATCAGCACCCTGCCCCTCCCTCCACGTATAAGCCCCTGCAACCTCCAGATATAGTCATCAGCACCCGGTCCCCAGTATATAGTCACAGCCCCCTGGTTCACCAGTAATAGCCCATCATGCCCCCTCAGTATATAGTACATCAGACCCTGCTCCTAGTATATAGTCATCCAGCCCCCTGGTCCCTAGTATATAGTCATCCAGCCCCCTCAGTATATAGTCATCCTGCCCCCTCCAGTTATAGCCAAGCCAGCCCCATGTCACCATCAAGTAATAAGCCAGCCAGCCCTCGCCCATACCAGTATATAGCATCCAGACCCCACTGCCCTCTCCAGTATAAGCCAGAGCAAGCCCATGTCCCACTCAGTATATAACCAGCACCGCACTATATAGGCCGCAGCAGCCGCTCCTCTCCAATAATAGCATCAGCCTGTACCCCATTGAATTAGGCAAACCAGCCTCCCGCCCCTCAGATATAGCAATGCATCCCCCTGCCCTCTCTAGTATATGGCAATATAGCCCCTGGTCCCAGTATATAGCCAGCCTTTCTTCTCCTAATAGTATATAGCACAGCAAGACCTGCCCCTCAGTTAATAGCCAGATAGCCCCCATTATATAGCCATGCCCCCTGTCCCCCAGTATTATATCAGCCAGCCCTGTGCCCCCCGTAGTATATGGCCATCACCATGCCCCGTATAAGCCAGCCAGACTCCGTGACTATGAGCCAGACCATGCCCCCCAGTAATAGCCAGGCAGCCCCTGCCCAGTGTATAGCCAGCAGGTCCATGTATATAGCAGTCCACCCATGTATGTAATAGTGCCTCGACCCAATATATAGCTAGACAGACCCTAGTATATACCCAGCCCCCAGTATGCCCAGCACGTAAAAAATAAAGACAATACTCGCCTTTCCAACGCCCCATGAGGATCCTCTGCTTACTTCCAGCAGCTATAAGTCCCGCGCTAGCTGCGCAAACACTGATGTTAGCAGCAACTCACCTCAAAAGCCGTAGGCCACAAATAGACCCGGACTGCCTATACCGACAGCTATAAAGACGGATCCAGGGAGATCGTAAATGAGAGTAAACTTGGCTTATACCGAGTATATATGGCTATCAATCAAGACACAATGTGCTTAGTTGTGTGTGCGGGGATGGTGAAGGTCCAGCCCTCTCGGCCTGGTTCGTATATTATGTTATCATCCATTGAAGGACCGTGTCCATAGTTATGGTGTGGGGGTATATGTGACGCATGTGAGGGTCAGGTATGAGGGGATTAAAACCACGCAGAGATGTGTGTGGCTGGAAGAAGTCTTGGACGATCAGCAGAAGGGAAGAGACAACAAGCAGGGACCTTGCATTAAGTAATTAAATTTCTACAGTCACTTACGGTTGTCCTCCGGCGCAGAACCAAGGCCAGTATTATATGCTGAAAATATGATGGCGCAAACCAAACTGTGCGAGGGGCTTATTAGACGTGTCGCTGATATACAGCGATGCATCCAGTTTGTCACCCGTACGCTCCAAGGTGGATTCATCCTCAGCCTTCTTTCAGGGAAACCCTGGCCTCGGCTACCTCGCTTTCTAGTGAAAGCCTTCAGATGAAATGGGCAGCTCTGAGAACCGCGCCAGAGAAAGAAAAATGTGGGGCGAATATGGCGTGCAAAAATGCCGCACCTGGCTCGCAGATACTCCTGGAATGCACGGCTCTGCAGCAACCTTAAAAAAGGGACTGTTCTTCACAGTCAAAGACGGCACTGGCCGCCCGTGACCTGAAGCTACCGAGTGGTCTCATCCCTTGGCTCACTCAGATAGACGTACATAGTTCATGAAGCGTGCTGAGAGTGTGTCAGGGGGCAAACCTCAAGTCCAGCTTCTACGTCTGCCTGCTTGGCTTCGGTTGCCAAAATGCCACTCCAGCCTCAGAGCTGCACAGTCTGCAGTGGAGCCAATTCAACGTTGAACACAGAGCCAGACACCTGTAAGGCACGGTTCCAGACGGTGTCAAGAAAACCTATGCCTTTACTGTGCCATTCCCAGCACCTACAGTCCGGGCTTGTCCAGTCGTCCCAACGTCCAAGAAACCATGGGCTTTGGGAGAAGCGGTCCCTAGTGTGATCGCTTCCCACGCCTGATGTGTTCCAGTGTTCTTCGTGTCGGCACCGTGCAAGTGTGCAGCATTCGGACAGTGGTTGCAGGGAATTCTTGCGTTTTTGGATTCTTGTCTCCCGAGATACATTCGGTGGTCTCTTTACCGCAACCCCTGTCATCTCCTCGGTAGTGGACAGTTCTCTCAGGATCCGGTCCGATACCGCCTGTCAAATTGGAGCCCTGCCAAAAGAAGACAAATGTTTTCATTCTGCCACCTCCCACTTTACCTCTTTTCCGGGTCTTATGGCTGCAACTTCTCGCTCCGGTCCTCAACTAAAAGTAAACTGGTGAGATCCTGCGTTGGGCCCGATTTGCCACTCACCTATGCATGGTGGCACCCATTCGGTCCTGATCGGTGTCAGCCACCGTCTCTGGGAGGATCTGCCACCCTGGCTAACGGTCTTACCGTGAGTGTTTTTCTAAAAAAAGCGAGGACTTGCCACCACACCATCCCTTGATTGCTCTGTGGATCTCTTACCAGGTCCCTATCCTACCAGTGGTTGTCGTCTACCGGGTCCTGAGATGGCTGTATGCGAAACATCAAGGAGAACCTGCAAAAAGGCTCTAACACAAGTCCTCCTTCTTCAGCGGCACAGGGTTCTTCTTTGTCACCAGAAGGACGTCTCCCTACGTCCTGTGCATCACGGGTGAAAAAGGTCACGGTTCTTGGTGTATCAATCTTCCGGTCCGCAAAGGTGATGGGGTGGACGATGGTTAATACCTGTGATGGCCACACTTGAATATTTGGTGAGCCTTTTGGACGGCGTATGCCCCATGGTGTTTTTCGGAGGTGAATGACATTGTTCCAGACCTAAGGTCATATAAATCAAGGTAACTACGACAACTAAATGTATTTGATATAAATATGTGGGAATATGA
Source organism: Engystomops pustulosus (assembly GCA_019512145.1). NCBI lineage: Eukaryota > Metazoa > Chordata > Amphibia > Anura > Leptodactylidae > Engystomops > Engystomops pustulosus. The sequence goes on along the minus strand of CM033642.1, from coordinate 145,161,165 downwards.
CTAGGGATACAAATCACAGTTTGCATATCATAAATTTTCTCACGCTATCAAACTGTATATAACGCAGTAATTTCAGGAAGTTTAAAGGAAAATTAGTCGGATTATGCCTAAGAAATAGTTAATATTACACTACAGTACCAATGCAGTGTGTTGCAAAACTCAACTCCACCATAGGTGAACTAGGAGTTTTTGAGCCTGACAAACTCAGCGAGACTCAGTGTGCTATAAATGGTGATGCAGCGTATGATATTGCTGGGAAGAATATTAATTATGTAACATATCAAGATGCATCGCTTGTATCATATGTCACAAAGGTGCTGGTGTGTTAATAAGCTGTCAATCTACAAGGAGAGTTTTATAAACACCTTGCTGGTGGAAAGCGCTCTCCTTCTTCCCAGGTGGCAATAGAAGCACACACAGTAGCTCACTAACAGCTTACAGAAACCTACAGAAAAAGCCATTTCCAACCAAAAGTAAAAATATATAATTGATCTATTGGAAAATTCAATGTACACTGATAAAAACAAAACAAAAAGACACACGCATGATAACAAGAAAGGGGGAGCGACAAGGACAATACATATAATCAGAACAAATATTGAGGGTGATGGGTGGTAAGGAAGGTGCTGCCCTCCTAAAGATTGATTTTAGGGGATGACCTATGAAGTCAGGGACAGCAGTGTCCTATAAAATATATAACTTCCACAGCTAGTGTTGGACATTCAAGCGACTATCTGGACACATAGATCGAACAATAACATCCTCAAAATTACATGATACATATATTGCACTGACCCATGTCCAGAGGATTCTCTGCGTCTGACACAAATGCCCCGACGAGCGTTCGGCGCTAGCCTTCGTTCGGGGTAAGGTAATGTGTTTGGCAAAGATTACAGGTTTTAAAAGAAGCAGTACACCAATGGTGAGGAGGCACAAAAACGCATCCATACCTGCAACGTGTTATTTACGGTCGACGTTATTGCAGCGCACTCATCCGGGAGGGGACAAGCTCCCCACTCCCGCATCCGACAGAAATGACCCGCCTGAGTTGTGTGACTCACGGCAGGACACGTGAATGCGGGCGCTGATCAGGTGATCGGGGGTCGTCCACCCCCGAGCGTGTGCGCGTCGATCGGCAATTGGACAGGTATGGTTGATCACCGCTACTATAGAAAAGGATCCAATGTATTTACCAAGAGGAGAAAACGGGTCAGTGACAACTTATACTTTGAACATATATGTCTATCCTTCTAGTTTATATGATAAATATTTACTTATTTTACCACTAAATTAATAGAGGGAAATGCACAGTTGTATAATTCATACGAAATCCAATGACTTTTGTCTTCATTAAAAGATATAAAGTGATGATGTGTATCCAAAAGTGCATTTACTGCATTGATATTAAAAATATGATGTGGATAAGGTGATACAGGTGACCTATGACACACATGTGGTAGCATCCAAATACACCAATTATTGAGAAAGGCAGCCATTGCCTCTGCTGATAGAGCACATGTGCTGCACAGAGTAAGTGTCAGAAGAAAGGGATCGATGTATTTACATCATTAACTGCATAAATCCATGTTGGCTGACCAAAAAAATTAAATAGAAGTCGGACACAATAATAAAGCACAAAAATGGTAATATAAACATATAAAACAATTATTGAAATAAGTGTACAGAGGCTTATTGTATTAGTGTTCTGTAGGGGACTGTGAATGTGAGGAATAGCCACCAAAATAGGGATCTTTTAAGAAGTCCTGTACAATAAGAGTGAAAAGAAAAAAAGGGATATATGGAGGAATATCCACCAAAAATAGGGATTTTGTAAGGAGTCATGTTAGCCGGTAAGAAGTAAAGGAAAAAAAAAAAGACAAAAAGAGGGAACAAATATTATCAAAGTGTATGGGTGACCAACAGGAGAACGAGCGAAGTATTAGGGGCATTTTAGACCACAAGATTGGGTGGAGGAAGTTTCTTCACTATCGCTGATCGCTAGTGCCAGTGTCCTAGTGTTGAATTAAGGGTGAAAATGGTATTTAATTTCCTTTGGATCCAAAACATCCTATTTTCGTAGTATGTCTCACAAGACTACTGTAAACAGAAAACAGTAACATAAAATTAGTGACATACCATTAAAATAGACGTTTAAAAAAGTACTTATACAATTTAAAAACCCAGTGTGGACGGGTGGGGGTAGAGGAAGGGGGACATAGTCAGGGTCTCATTCAGGCCAAATGGATTAGAGTCTTTCAAGGTCCAGATCCATCTGGTTCACATTGCACCGTTTTTGCGCTACCGGAGCACCTCTGATATTTTTTGACTGATCAATGCCACAAACACGGGAGTAGGTTTTGGATTACACCCATGTTCTCTCTCAAAGTGTTTTGCTATCGGGAAGTCCGTCTCGTTACAAAACCTCAGGGTCCTTTGCTGCATGTAATATCACGTACCATGTTCCGAACTCGTTTTAAGTTCTCTAAGTGGTAAGACCCCACATAGATTAAATCGCACCGGGATGAGGCATGGTAAATTACCAGTTTTTGGTATTGCAGGTGATGTGTGCGTGATCTCTAAAGGGCGAGATCCCATTTGAATTTTTGAAAGAATCGGTTTGTAGATATGGGGGCAATGCCACAACACGCCACAGTTTGACCCCCATTTGGGCCCTCTGGTGTTCAGAAAGGGTGTTCCATTCCTTTTTACATAATGGCTTTTACTAGCAGATCTTTAAGATTTTTAGATCTAGTGCTGCTATGACCCGGATGTTCTGGGCTATATTTTCGCAGGACAGGGTCGGATCTCAAAAGGGGCCAAAAACCGTTCAATCCTTCTTTCATTTGTTTCCATTGTGAGTGATAATCAGTAAATTGAATCGTACCTTGCAGGTCCTCCTTTGTTTCTGTTTCGGGTTATAGTAATCCATTCTGAAGTCTGTTTTTTGCTCTGTTGTAGGCTTGAATTAGCGTTCTTCTGGCTGTATCCGCGATTCTACTAATCTGCGTCCAGTTCTGCGCTGAAGTCAAAGTTCGTCAGTCGAGCAAACTCCTCATGCGACAGATATTGTCCAGTGGGGACTGCTGTGATACGTTGTGGGGGGTTGGATGATGAGGCATGACAGCCCAAGCGTTCACTGCCTTCTTACTTTCTATATACATAGAGGGAGGTATCCAAACTTCGTCGTTTGCTAGAAGAACATCCAAAAAGTCCACTTTATTCTGTCAGTATTTGTAAGTGAGTTTGATGTTCACTCATTATCATTTAGTTGGTAAAAAATGATCAAACTCCTGGGCGTGCCCTCCAATGACCAGGAGTCGTCAAGTACGTGCCCAAACAAACGCACGGTCCATTCGTACATCCCGGTCAACCCATGAGGAGATTCCTCTCCACCAGCCCCACCAGGAACAAATGCATACGAGAGGGGGAGCGGCCGCCCCCATTGGCCGTTCCCCTGGAGTGAGGAAAACGAGAGTCCAAAGACAAATGCATATGTGACGAAGGACGATATTGCAACAAACCACGGATGAGTTCTTGTTCATTACTCCATCTAAAAACTGTGGTCGTCAAGAAAGAATTGTACGGCTTTTATGTCCATCAGAGTTGTTTATACATGTGTACAGCGACTCTACATCTAAGTTACAAGGATCATGTCCTCATCATCTGGCACTTCAATCCTTTTGTAATAAATCGAGTGTGACTCCGGACATAGGAGGTAGACATTCTTACGATATTCTTTAAGTAGTAGTCAACAATTTTTTTTTTTTCTTTTTTTTTTTTTTTTTTTTTTTTTATTTACTTTTTTTTGCAATTTTTTCTGTCACGCCCCCGTTGCCTGAAATATTGGGCGTCGGTGGGTAACGAATTTTTATGCACCTAGGTAAAAGATATAATGTTGGTGTCCTGCCATTTAACTGATAAGCCTCAGACATTCCTTAGAGATCCTTCATGGTCCCGCTCTGAGTAGTGTATTTAATCTCTCCCAAATTTGATAGTTGGATTATATGGTAATTTTGCATAAACAGGTCTTGTCTCTCAAGCTGTCGCTGGGCTTTGCCTCATACATCTGAGGACCACAGTACTATGTCCCCCCTTTGTCCGCCTGTTAATATTACATCCTCCAATTTTGTCCAGTTTCTCAATGCTTCTCGCATCTCTGTTTTTTTTTTTTTTTTTTTGGGTAAGTTATTTGATTAAATCTCTTAGAGAGATATTCTCAGAAACTCCGTGATACTAATTTTACAAATAATTCGATGGTGGGTGAGGGGAAAGATGCGGGGAACTTACGTGATTTCGGTCGACAAGGACGGTATCTTCACGTATTGATGTATCTCTGGATCTTGTTCTAATCCTTCATTATCGTACGCTTCCAAGCTAGTGGTAGATGTAAAGATGTCTGTGGGTCTCCACGTGAAACCATTTCTTAGTACCAGCGATCTTGCACTAAAGCCTACCAGGTACTATGAGCCAAACTTAGAGATGTTTGGAATAATGCATAGCAGCTCACAACTCTAGCCTAAGCTAACCTACTTTTATATAAGCTGTAGCACTCTGCGAGCACACCTCCACCACGGTACTTTGAACAGTTGGAATTGTTCCATTGGACTTTGCTGTGTCTAGAATAGTAAACGGAACGAGCTTTACAGTTATATCCCATCTCAGACGCAAATCCCTGTGTAAGCTGCCAACATCAAGAGAGCCCCATTCACCATCACCTAGGGATCCCTGCGCCTTCATTGGGGTGGCCCCAAGGAGAACTATCCTATACGTGCAGCCTGCGGATCCACCTGCCCAATACCTGCCGGCGTGACGAGCTGCTGCTTGGTTACCCCAACGGACCATGACAAAGCCACTAGGCACGCTCAAGCAGCACCATGAGATACCAAGGGAATCATTGCCCGAAGTTCAAAAAGGCTAGAGCCTGATGGGGGATGTTGAACTACCTTTCAACCTAGCATTTAGTGTTCAGTTCCCTAGCAGAACCACCAAATAAGATTTAAAAACATCCAGCAATGAAGTTCATCACTGAAACTTGTACAATAAGATGGGGTTCAAGCAGCTGAATTTTATTTATTAATATGTTCCCTTAATATACGAATGGCTGGACCATACCACAAATCACTTTTACCTCTTGTGTTCACCGCCTCCATCTCAAAAGTAAGCTCTTGCGAGCAGGGCCCTCACTCCTATTGTTGCATGTGAATGTTTGTATCATTCTTATTAATGGTACCAATGGCACAGAACAATGCCTCTGTAATCTTGCATTCTCATTCTCCACATTGAGGATGTAGGGAATGGGACACCAGCAGCTGGCACAACCCTTTAAGGACAAGTAGCACATTGACTGTATCGTGAGGAAACAGGTGCATTATGCCCATTTGCTATAACCAGTGGCAGAAGTTATTTCTCCATTAAAGTACACAATGCTCCTCAGTCTAAATGAAACATTATGGCAAAAGGAAAAACAAACTTTTTTTGCAAGTTAGGTGGGTTTATAATTCTTAAAACAGAACAGAACTGAAATACGGACCCTGGTTTAAACCAATCCAACATACACAATGGTATAACACACGCGTCAACCTCATGGTAGTTGGGCACCTTCAGAATTGAGTCGGACACGGTTAAAGTCCTGATATGGTTGGTTTACAATTGGGCCCCCAAATCCACACCAAAAAAATAATAATAATACTCGACTTCCGAGCATACGCTAAGGCTTCTACTAGACTTCTACTCATATGAATCGGTTATGTAGAAAGGCTGCGTCCCTGTGCTAAGCTTCTTGTCACGGGTGCTAAGCAATCCTCGTCGGAATACGGCGCACCCATGTCCCTATGTGTGACCACAGAGCCCCAGCGAAACTCACCTCTCCTGGCTCATCGGCGGTTCTCTGTGGCTAGCAAAGTTTTTTAAAAGGGCCAGCTAGCCAATAATTGGCGCCGGCCCTTGCAAAATTTACTGCCACTCCTGTGACCCTTGCCCAAACTATTCAAGCCATCCCCTTGAAGAGAAAGCACACCTGTGTATCCTGCGCTCCTGTGTATCTGATCCATGTGCCAGTACGTTGCGGTGTTCATGATCCGTATGCCAGCTGCTGCGATTCCTGACGTGAGTCCTAGTGTTCCTTCCTGTGCTGTTCTCCTGCTATCTGATAAGCCCCAGCCCCCCCCTGCCCTCTCCAGTATATAGCAATCCAGCCCCCTGCCCCCTCCAGTTATAGCCAAGCCAGCCCCATGTCCCCTCCAGTATATAACCAGCCCCCTCCACTATATAGCCAGCCAGCCCCCTGCTCCCTCCAATATATAGCAATCCAGCCTGCTACCCCCTTGAATATAAGGCAAACCAGCCTCCCGCCCCTCCAGTATATAGCAATGCATCCCCCTGCCCTCTCTAGTATATGGCAATCTAGCCCCCTGGTCCCAGTATATAGCCAGCCAGCTTTCTTCCTCCTCTAGTATATAGCCAGCAAGTACCTGCCCCCTCCAGTATATAGCCAGATAGCCCCAGTATATAGCATGCCCCCTGCTCCCCCAGTATATATCCAGCCAGCCCTGTGCCCCCAGTATATGGCCATCCCATGCCCCAGTATATGCCTGATAAATATGATGGCGAACCCAAACTGTGCAGGGGCTTTATTAGACAGTGCTCGCTGCATTATACAGCCGATGCCATCTCAGTTTGTCACCGTACGCTCCAAGGTGGCATTCATCCTCAGCCTTCTTTCCAGGGAAAACCCTGGCCTGGGCTACCTCCGCTTTCTAGCTGAAAGCCTCCTCAGATGAAATGGCACTGCTGAACCTGCGCCAAGGAGAAAAATCTGTGGGCGAATATGCGTTCAAATACCGCACCCTGGCTCCGAGCTCTCCTGGAATGACACGGCCTTGTCAGCAACCTTCAAAAAGGGACTGCCTTCACAAGTCAAAGACACACTGGCCGTCCGTGATCTGCCGGCTACTCCGAGTGGTCTCATCACCTTGGCCACTCAGATAGACGTACAGTTCATGAAGCGTGCTGAAGAGTTGTGTCAGGAGCAACCTCAAGTCCAGCTTCTACGTCTGCCTTGCTTGGCTGCGGTTTTCCAAAAGCCACTCCAGCCTCAGGCTGCACAGTCTGCAGTGGAGCCAATTCAAGTTGACAGAGCCCGACCCACTGCTAAGGAACGTTCCAGACGGTGTCAAGAAAACCTCTGCCTGTACTGTGCCAGTCCCAAGCACCTCATCGGGGCTTGTCCAGTCCGTCCCCAACATCCAAGAAACGCCAGCACCTAGGGCTTCTGGGAGAAGCGTCCCTAGATGTGAATTCAGCTTCTCCACGCCTGACTGTTCCAGTGTTCTTCAGTGTCGGCACCAGTGCTCCAGTGCAAGTTGCAGCATTCTTGGACATTGGTTCCGCAGGGAATTCTTGTCTTTGTGGATTCTTGTCTCCCGGCATCACATTCTGGTGGTTCCTTTCAAGCAACCCCTTGTCATCTCCTCGGTTAGTGGACAGCTTCTCTCAGATCCGGTCCGATACCGCACTGTCAAATTGGAGCCCTGCACAAAGAAAGACTGTTTTTCAATGTCCTGCCACTCTCCACTTTACCTCTTCTCCTGGGTCTTTCATGGCTGCAACTTCTTGCTCCGGTCCTCAACTAAAGAATTGGTGAGATCCTGCGTTGGGCCCCCGATTGCCACTCACATTGCATGGTGGCACCACTTCCGGTCCTGACTCGGTGTCACCCACGTCTCTGGAGGGTCTGCCACCTTGCTACCGGATCTTTACGGATGTTTTTTCTAAAAAACAAGCAGAGACTTTGCCACCACACCATCCCTATGATTGCCCTGTGGATCTCCTACCAGGTCCCTCTCCTCCCAGTGGTTGTGTCTACCCGGTCCTGAGATGGCTGCTATGTCCGAATACATCAAGGAGAACCTGCAAAAGGGCTTCATACACAAGTCCTCCTCTCCAGCTGGCAGAGGGTTCTTCTTTGTCACCAAGAAGGACGTCTCCCTACGTCCTTGCATCACGGGCTGAACAAGGTCACGGTTCTTGGTGCTTATAATCTCATCCGGATCCGCAAAGGTGATGGGTGGAAGATGGCATTTAATACCTGTGATGGCCACTTTGAATATTTGGTGATGCCCTTTGGACTGTGTAATGCCCCTGGTGTTTTTCAGGAGTGAATGACATTTTCCAAGACCTAAGGTCATATAAATCAAGGTAATATAAGGGCATATAAATCAAGATACTACGACAACTACAATGTATTTGAATAAATATGTGGAATATGAACTAGGGATACAATACCACAGTTTCTGCCTATCATAAATTTTTCTCAGCTATCAAACTGTTAATAAGCAGTAATTTTCAGGAAGTTTAAAGAAAATTATGTGAATTATGCTAAGAAACTAGTTAATATTACACTACAGTACCAATGCAGTGTGTTGCAAAACTCAACTCCCCATAGGTGAATAGGAGTTTTTGAGCCTGATCAACTCAGCGAGACTTCCAGTGTCTATAAATGGTGATGCAGCTGTATGATATCTGCCTGGGAAGGAATATTAATTATTGTAACATATCAAATGCATCGTTGTTCATATATTGTACAAAGGTGCTGGTTGATTAATAAGCTTGTCATCTCACAAGGAGAGTTTATAAAAACACCTTGTGGTTGGAAAGCGCTCTCTCTTTCTTCCCAGGATGGAATAAGAAGCACACACAGTCTACCACTAAAGCCTACAGAAACCTACCAGAAAAAAGCCATTCCAACCAAAAAGTACAAAATATATAATTGAATCTTTATTAGAAATTCACATGGTACACTGATTAAAAACAGAAAAACAAGCTGATCACAAGAAAGGGGGAGGACAAGGACACTACATATAATCAGACAAATATTGCAGGGTGATGGGTAAGGATAGGTGCTGCCCTCCTAAGAATTGATTTTAGGGGGATGACCTATGAGTCCAGGGACAGCAGTGTCTATAAAATATATAACTTCCACAGCATAGTGCTTGCACATCAACTGGACATATCTTGGACACATAGATCGAAACATATAACATCAAAATTACATGATAATAATATTGCACATACCCATTGTAAGAGTTTCTCTGCCGTCTGACACAAATTGCCCCGACGCGCGTTTCGGCGCTAGCCTTCGTCTGGGGGTAATGTGTGGCAAAAATACCCGGGTTTTTAAAAGAAGCAGTAACCAATGGTGAAGAGGCCAAAACGCCTCCATACCTGTCAACCGATGTTATTTCCGGTCGACGTTATTGAGCGCACTCCATCCGGGAGGGACAGCTCCCCCACCCGCATCCCGCCCAGAACACGTGACCCGCTGCGTGATGGTGACGTCACGGCAGGACACGTGATGCGGGCGCTGGATCAGGTGATCGGGGGCGTCCACCACCGAGCGTGTGCGCTGTCGATCGGAATTTTGACAGGTCTGGTGATCACCATACTACTAGAAAAGGATCCAATGTATTTACCCAAGGGGAGAAAAAAGGGTAGTGACACTTTACTTTTGAATATATATGTCTATCCTTCTAGTCTTAATATGAATAAATATTTCTTATTTTTACCAATAAATTCAATCGAGGGAAATGCTCAAGTTGTCTTAATTCATACGAAATCCATGACATTTCTTTTAAAAATTATAAAGTGCATAATGTTATCCAAAAGTGCATATACTGCATGATATTAAAAATATGAATGTGATAAGGTGCTACAGTGACTATGACACACATGTGTATACATCAAATACACTAAATTTAATGTGAGAAAGTGCAGCACATTGTTCTGCTGCTCAGAGCAATGTGCTGCGCAGAGGTAAGTGTCAGAAAGGGATGTATATTACATCATAATGCATACAATCCATGTTGCTGCAAAAGATTAAGAAGGCGTGACACAAATAAAGCAAAAATGGTGAAATAAAACTTATAAAGCAATTTATAAAACAAGGTGTACAAAGGCTTATTATATATAGTGTCTTAGAGTGATGTGAATGTGAGGAATATCCACCAAAATAGTGGATCTTGTAAGAAGTCATGTTTACAATAAGAGGTGAAAAGAAAAAAGGGGATATATGTGAGGAATATCCACCAAAGTGGTGGATTTTGTAAGGAGTCATGTTAGCCGTAAGAAGTAAAAGGAAAAAAGACAAAAAGAGGAAAAATATATATCAAAGTGTATGGGATGACCAACAGGGAGAGGAACGATAGAAATATCTAGGGCATTTTTAGACCCAAGATTGGGTGAAGGAAGTTTCTTCCCCTATCCGATGATCGCTAGTCCATATGTCCTTGTTGGAAATTAAGGATAGAAAATGGTATAATTAATTTCCTTTGGATCCAAACACTCCTATTTTCGTAGTATGGTCTCACAATGAACCTGCTAGTGACAGAAAACAGTAACATAAAATTAGTGACATACCATTCAACATAGACGTTTAAAAAAGTACTTTATATACAATTTAAAAACCCAGTGTGGACCGGGTCGGGGGTCAGAGGAAATGTACTGCACAAAAAAAGTGTCGGAAAAAGATGTGTAATGCAAAATAGTGCATTGATAGTGCATTAGAATGAAACAAAAGTAGTAAAACTGAACTTAAAAATCCAAGTGTGCAGAAACTTGATTTATATAGTGTCTAGAATGATGTAAATGTGAGGGATATCCACCGGAGTGGTGGATTTTGCGAAAAGTCATGTTTGCATTGAGAGGTGAAAAGAAAGAGGGATATATGTAAGGGATATCCACCAAAAGTGGAACTTGTAAGAAGTCATGTTTAACGTGGGGAGAGAGAGAAAAGGGAAAGATATCAAAGTGTATGGAATGCCCAACAGGGGAGGGAAAGATAGAAATATCTAGAAAAATCTTTGGACCCAAAGTTGGGTCAATGGGGTTTCTTCCCCTATCCGATGGTCCTTAGTCCATAAATCCTTATTGGAAATTGAGGGTAGAAAATGGTATAGTTAGTTTCCTTTGGATCCAAACACTCCTGTTTTCGTAGTATGGTCTCACAATGAACCTGCTAGTGACGGAAAAACAGTAACATGATATTAGTAACATACCATTCAACATAGACGTTTAAAAAAATTCCTTTATGTACAATTTAAAAACCCAGTGTGGACCGGGTCGGGGGTCAGAGGAAGGGTGCATAACTCAGGGTCTCATTCAAGCCAAATGGACTTAAAGTTTTCAGGGTCCAGATCCATCTGGTTTCACATTGCGCCAATTTTTGCGCTACCGGGCCACCTCTGATATTATTTTTGACATGATCAATGCCACAGACACGGAGGTATTTCGGATTAGACCCATGTTTCTCTCTAAAATGTTTTGCTATCGGGAGTCCGTCCGTACAAAATTCAGGGTCCTTTGCTGCTGTAATGTCACGTACATGCTCCCGAACTCTTACTTTAAGTTCTCTAGTAGTCAAACCCACATAGATTAGGTCGCAAGGGCATGAGGCATGGTAAATCACAGTTTTAGTATTGCAGGTGATTGTGTGCGTGATCTTAAATGTACGAGATCCATTTGAATTTTTAAAAGAGTCGGTTTGTATAATATTGGGGCATGCCACACACCGCCCACATGGTTTGCACCCCCATTTGGGGCCCTTGGTGTTTAGAAAGGTGTGTCTATTCCTTTTCACATAATGACTTTTGACTAGCAGATCTTTAAGATTTTTAGATCTACGTGCTGCTATGCCCGGGTGTTCTGGGATATATTTCTGCAGGACAGGGTCGGATCTCAGAAGGGGCCAGAAACGTTCCAATACTTCTTTCATTTGTTTCCATTGTGAATGATAATCGGTAATGAATCTTACCTTGCAGTCCTCCTTCTGTTTCTTTTCTGGATATAGTAGTTCAATTCTTGAGGTCTGTTTAGCTCTCTTGTAGGCTTTCCTCAGCGTTCTCTGACTATATCCGCGATCTCTAAATCTACGTCTCAATTCCTGCGCCTGGAGTTCAAAAGATTCGTCAGTCGAGCAGATTCTCCTCATGCGTAGATATTGTCCAGTGGGAACTGCCGTGATGGTTTGTGGTGGATGGGATGATGAGGCATGCAGCAAAGCGTTCACTGCCGTTTCCTTTCTATATACGTCAGAATGGAGATATCCGAATTCGTCCCTTTCTAGAAGAACATCCAAAAAGTCCACCTTATTCATGTCATATTTGTAAGTGAGTTTGATGTTCATCTTATTATCATTTAGTTGGTAAATAAATGTATCCAACTCTTGGGCAGTGCCCCTCCAGATGACCAGGATGTCGTCAATGTACCGTGCCCAGAAGACGACACGGTCCATTCCGACATCCCGGTCACCCATGAGGAGATCCCTCTCCCACAGCCCCAGGAACAAATTGGCATACGAGGGGGCACAAGCCGCCCCCATAGCTGTTCCCTGGAGCTGTAGGAAGAAGGAGTCCCCAAAAACAAATGCGTTATGACGAAGGACGAATTCCAACAAATGCAGGATGAAATCCTTCATACCTCCATCTAAAGTTGTGGTGTCAAGAAAGAATTGTACGGCTTTTAGGCCATCCGAGTGTTTTATACTTGTGTACAACGACTCTACATCTAAAGTTACAAGGATCATATCCTCATCCATATGGATACCCTCTATCCTTTGTAGTAAGTCTGACGTGTCTCGGACATAGGAAGGTAGACACTCTACTATGTCTTTTAGGTGATGGTCGACAAATTTACCAATTTTTTCTGTCAACCCCCCGTTGCCTGAAATAATTGGGCGTCCGGGTGGGTTGACAGAATTTTTATGCACCTTAGGTAAAAGATATAATGTTGGTGTCCTTGGTAATTTAACTAATAACGCCTCAGCACATTCCTTAGAGATCACCTCATTGGTCACCGCTCTCTTGAGTAGTATATTTAATTCTTCCACAAATTTGCTAGTTGGATTATATGTTAATTTTTGATAACAAGTCTTGTCTCTCAGCTGTCGCTGGGCTTCTGCCTCATACATCTGACGTGACCACAGTACTATGTTCCCCCCTTTGTCCGCCTGTTTAATAATTACATCCTCCAATTTTTCCAGATTTCTCAATGCTTCTCGCATCTTAGGGGTTAAATTGTCTTGATAAATCTCTTGAGAGATATTCTCAAACTCTGTAGATACTAATTTTACAAATAATTCGATGGTGGGTGAGGCGGACAAGGCGGGGAACTTACGTGATTTCGGTCGCACACAGGACGGTATCTTACCATATATTGATGTATCTCTGGATTCTTGTTCTAATTCTTCCAATATTCGTACTGCTTCCAAGTCTGTGGTAGATGTAAAAATGTCTGTGGGATCCTCCACGTGAAACCATTTCTTATGTATCAGCGATCTTGCAAATATATTTAGATCTTTTATCGCTGTGAAAGTATTAAAGCGGGCACATGGGGAAAATGTTAGTCCCTTTTCCAATACCTTAGTTTCCTCTACAGATAGATTATAATTAGTTAGATTGATTACCTTGAGTTGAGTTCCAGTGGTGGTACTTCTGGTTTCCGGCTTTCTTTTAGCTTCGGATTGATTCTGAGTCATTTTCCTTTTTCTGCCCCTTTCCTGATGATCATATCCTCTTCGATACGGGCCTTCTCCTGCATCGCTTTGTGACGCGTTGGAGGAGAACGATGATGTACGGCTTATGGATCTTCTCATGAGGCGTATGGGGCGTGATCTTCGCCATCTATAAATTTGTTTTTGTTGGAAGTCCCTAAGATCTCTTGCATATTTTTTCTTTTTTGCTTCCTGAATCTTTTTTTCCCAATCTCCAAAGTCTATTTCTATTTGTTCCAGGAATTTACCAAAGGCTTCTTTTGTCATCGTATCTGTTAAGAATTGCTTAACTGACTCAATTTCGGACTCAATTTCAAGTAATGACTTTTTGTATAAATCGATCAGTAGTTCCATAAATTCTACGGAGCATTTGCTACATATTGCCTCCCATTTCATGGTCATTTCCTCATCATCAATAGGAAATGAGGGAAATACCTGAATCCGAAGACCCCTTGGTATTAATCCCTGTATAACATATTTTTCCAGTGAGGTTTTGTTCCACCAGACCCGTGTTTTCCGATGGAGTAGATTTTTTAATTGGCCCTGAGAAACACACACATCCCTCCGACTCTCCGAAACCGATGCAGTGGGCTCGCTCCCAAAAACCTGATCAGCCTGTTCCAGCCAGGATTGTTCCCTGGCGTTAAAATCCATCGAGCAGGTAGCTCCTTTTTCTGTGGGTAACACAGCAACAACAATTAATACCAATAATGCAGCTACACACGTAAATATAAAGCAGGAGAGGGGGCTGGTGCCGATGACATATAACTTCAATATGTGTATATTGGAAGTCCCCACTTCTATTATTAGCTCAATTACAGTGTGGTTGGCTTAAATAAATACAGAACCTACCAAAGAAAAAAGCCATTCCAACCAAAAAATGCAAAATATAATTAAATCTTTATTAGAAATTCACATGGTACATTAATTAAAAACGGAAAAACAAGCTGATCACAAGAAAGCGGGAGAACAAGGACACTACATATAATCAGACAAAAATTGCAGGATGATGGGTAAGGGTAGGTGCTGCCCTCTTACGAATTAATTTTAGGGGGATAACCTATGAGTCCATGGACATAAGTGTCTATAAAATGATAAATGTATGACTACCACAGCATAGTGCCTAACATAAACTGGACATATCTTAGACACATAGATGGAAATATTAGTCATCAGAATTACATAATAGTAATATTGCACATACCCATTGTGAGCAGTTCTCTGCCGTCTGACACAAAATGCCCCGACGCGCGTTTCGGCGCTAGCCTTCGTCTGGGGGTAATGTGTGGCAAGAGTACCTGGGTTTTTAAAAGAAGCACTACCCAATGATGAAGAGGCCAAAACGCCTCCATACCCGTCAAAGGATGTCATTTCCGGTCCGCGTTATTGAGCGCACTCCAAAAATTTTTAGGCCAATACTTTTTTGGTGTATGGACTAATGTAGAGTGTCGTTTTTTTTGCGGTACCGCTGACATTTTGATTGATTTCAATCTGGGACCTGTATGATTGTTTCATAAGTTTTTAATAAATATTTTTGGATGGAAAGTTGGTGAAAAATATTTGGGCATTATTTTTCATTATGATCTTCATGGCTGGGAATTATCGTTTTATATTTTGATAGAACGGGTATTTTGGGACATGGTGACCATGGCAGTTACATGCTGGCATCAAATGCGTTATACAGCTGACACCCACTGTGTATGGAGCTCCAGAGCTCTCTCCATACATTCCCAGCACCACAAACTTTATAGTATAATACGCACAAAGGGGTTAAAGGTCAAAAATTCTCTGCTGTATTTGTGAACCCACATACATACATGTGGACATTTGCTAGCTGTTGAAACAATGGCTACCACATATCACAAGACGAGGTTTGTGTACATGAGTCTTTAGTGCTGATGCTCAGCTGTGATAACATAGCCAAGCATTGGCTGCAACATAACCCGATGTCCTGCTATCTTTTGAAATACTTCCAAAAAAAGTTCTCTCAACAGCTGCCGTAAAAACTAGAGTTGTCAGTAGTTGAAGGAATTGCCACTTACTAGAGTAAGTACTGGATCCAAATAGGGTCACTGATATAGTACTTACCCACGCCCGGCCCCAGCACCAGGCCATCCCGGGCAAGTGCTGGAGGAGGCACTCTGGCCCCCGGATCAATTGTACCAGTGTACAAATTATCACCATCCGGATCGATTACTTTTCTGCCTCTATGCTGCGCTCATCGGTAGAGCAGCATAGAGGCAGAATCTAAAACTCACATGTCCTGGTACCCCCGAAGCTGTGCTCCGCACGGTATGGGACGGCTCTGAAGCACATGGTGACGTCATCAGATCACGTGTGCCGGCTTCAGGGCCAGCGCGTACGGAAGGCCCAGGCTGAAGAAAGAAGGAAGATGCAGGCGCTGCTCCGGTGGAACCAGGAAAGGTGAATTTTTTTTTCTTTCCCAGAGGGGGGCAGGGGGAGGGAGGGGGCCGCTGTGTCCGCAGGCGGAGGGAGGGGGCCGCTGTGTCCGCAGGCGGAGGGAGGGGGCCGCTGTGTCCGCAGGCGGAGGGAGGGGCCTCTGTGCGCTTGGCAGCGCAGGATGTCCGCTGTAGCAGGCGGGGTGCCGCTGTGTCCGCAGCGGAGGAGGGGGCCCTGTCCGCAGGGCGGGAACAGTGTTTCTGCAGGGGGAGGGGGGCAGTGTGGCCACCGGAGGGCAGCCCAACAAGGCTCTGTCGCCCAGGGGCCCACTAAAACCTGGAGCCAGCCCTGTACTTACCCTACTAAAGTTTGTGGATGTCCCCTCTTTAAGGGTGTCAGCTGTCTCATACAGAAGACCCAAGCCAGTAACAGCTGCCATCCCTGCCTGCACTGATAGCTGTTGGCCTTCTAGGAGCCACAGTCTTTGTCACATCATGGAAAATATTGATTGCATTTCTCATAGGTAAAATGCGAGGAATAATCTCTACTGCAATGTCTGCACACACCCTGTGCCCCATTCAGATGACAATGTTTTATTAGAAAGTTAAAAGCAGGAAGAGTCTCATTAAATATTGTCAGTCATTTAATAACGTGATATAACTGCGGAGGTATACTTCCCAGCCTCTAGTCAGTACCTCAGACTACACCTCAGCTTCCTGATGGCCACAACTCACCAGAAGCCCCATCGTGCAGTGATGATGACGTCACGGCGCGCTCTCTGAGCGCATTCTCCAGCATCCTGAGACCAGGGCTGGGTGTCTGAGGCCGCCTCACTGACTCACCATCTGTGCTTCCCAATCCTAAAAGAATGCAACTTTCCTTAGATAGTCTCAACACGCTGCCGGGCTCAACCACACCACCCAAAGGGAGGGGGGTCTGCAACCTTACTTCTGGATAGTTACTATATTCTAGACAGAACTTGACAGAATTTACAAGTATGTTCGAGGGCTAGAGCTCGGCAGGACCTCTTTCCGCCCCCATACGTTATAGAAAATAACGTGTGCTGGAGAGAGGAAGTGAGGCCACCCCCGCGCCGCACATGGTACGCTCCGGTGTGAGAGGTTGCTCGGTGTCTGTTACAATAGCACTTCCATCAGCTGCTCCAGCAGATCTGGACTAGATTCTCATCTCCGTTTTCTGGGAGCCGCCTGATCCACCGGGTGGAGAATTCTGGTAGCGAAGTAGAGGGGCTAGATCTCCATTCAGTGCACGGGGCAGAGCCTGGCATTCGGAGGGGGCTGGGCACTATTCTTCCCTCCCTGGTGATGAGGGGCTTTTATCCCAACTGTTAAACGGATCCTTAGGAATGAGCCTCCAGAAGGGGACAAGAAGTAGACCCTGATATTCCCACTACTGCGGAGAGTCCTTGCCTGTAACCACACAAGATCACCAATTACTGGAGCTGCTGAGTGTACCCACTGAGGACATGGACAAGAGCAGGGAGGATACCACCCAAGGTATGTCACAGAGGAGGGGGCAGCACTGTGGCTAGAGAATACACTACTGACCACCTCATGACGCTGCAGATTCCAGATACGTGTCCTCTTCACCACACAATGCTGCAGATAGTCATCATGGAGGAGCACAACACAATAGCCTGATTCAGGCGGAGGGGGCACAGGCCTTCGCCCCCTCCTTCAGGCTATTTGTTACTGAGAGATAGTTTAGCAAGCCCTTAAAGCTCTCAGGGAACTTTCTGCTGGCTCTTTTGTATTGGCTTTATTCGTTTTTTAACTACAGAAGGAGCAGAGTATGTAAAGAACGTTACTATAAAGGGTTAACGCTGTGCATCATCATCATCATCATCATCACTTACATCTTGATGTCTGACTAGAAGGAAAGGGGTGGAGGAGTTTTCTTGCAGTGCACAACATGTTCAACTTCTAGGAGCAATAGTAAATGCAGTCTACTAAAAGTTGTGTACCCATCAAATGACTCCCCTCTCCTCAGAGAGATGAATGCTGGACCCCCCCCCATGGATAACAGCTGCTCTGCTTATGCTCTTCTCCATTGAAATGAATGGTCAGCCATGTCATTTAATGTACAGTGCTACATGAGCAAAGGCTAGTAATTCATTCTCCCCACTGAATAATAAAGGGGCGCTCTGTCGCCTCCCACTTATGTTATGTGGATGTTAAAATGTTATGCTCGTGTATAAAAGACTGTCATGGCCATTTCATGGGCTCATTCAGGTTCTGAAAAGATTATGATCTGCTTAGGTGATGACTACAATAGAATATAATTGTAGAGCTGGAGACAAGTCACTAATGCTGAAAATTTCCTCCATGACAAAGTATTGCTGGGTCCTAGAATATGCTACAATTTGTCCATCCCCTTGGTTTCTAACAGTGCCTGCTACACTTGTATCATGTATGGGCAAGTTTAGAAGCAGATAAGAAAGGCTTTGTTTAGAGGTGGCCTGATATTCCATTACTGGTGTCTGCATATTGTTTTGTCTACTTCATTGCTGTGGATGAAAGAAAATGGTGATAAAGCTAAATGACAGGGCTGAACTTCTCTGTTAACGTATGGTCACCTTGTATAGTAAATGACCTGTAAATCACTTAGTATTATGGTCAGTTAGCCAGTGCGGTACATTATGAGATATTATAAGTCCATGGAATATGTAATTCATCACAAAGATTGCTGCACTACAAATAACCAGTATAGAAGGACAATGATAACAACCAGGTGGGCACGGTGCCCCCCTCTATTCTGTATGTTACTGCATTGGCTTGCACAAAAGTCAGTCATAAATCAGTCTGTTGCTCTGATGTCTTGACTGACTGACATCAATTCAACCTTTACTGAATAGAACATTTAGCCTCTGGCTTCCTTGTGGTTTTCTCTGTTGTGCCCTTGTATGTCTTCCTGGAAATTTGTTTATGTCTGTTGCCCCTGGCAACTATGTACGGTATGCGAGGCACACAACATTGAGTAAAGCAATGTCTTATCTACAGTTAGAAAACAAAATCAGTGTCTTTGACTGATGAAAGAGATGATTGTACAATGGGTCATGGTTACAGTTGCAGAAACAATTGTTGCACATTTGCACATGTGAAATTTCTGCAGCCCTTTAGTAAGTCATTTGTAGATGGCATTAATAGTTCTGGCATAAATCCATGTCAGACTTTTGTGCCTATATAGCACCAAGTGTTTTGGCGCTGCAGATTTGGTATTTGCAACTTCCAGAGCGTTGGGTAGAAATCTGAATAGCACCTTAGTGTCTGGAAAACAATGGTATCACACCTTTTCATTGCTCCTTGAAGGAAACAGTCAGCTGATCTGTCGGATCAGATGTCTGCTGAGCTTATACTTGAGATAACATGAGTAATATAATACTACTGTGCTTTCTTGGATTTACTTGAAAAGATCTTAAACATTTTTTTGTTTTATTAACTTCATGAACTCACATAACGATATTTCTATTGTAGAGTTGATATAACATTATGGGGCAGGTCTGTCAATCTGTTTACAACAATTATTCACAATCTGCTTCAAATAACTGTCTACTCCACATCTATCAAGGGCTTTAGACAGTTTTCAGAGACTTTTTCAACTAAAACAGAAAAAGAAGCATGGCATCCGAAAAGAGGAACTGCTTTCGTGGGGAATAGTGTGCGTCAAAAATTATGCTAGTTTGCCAGAATTTTAGAGCATTTTTGAGAATTTTAATGCAACTAATAGGAGGTGCAAAGTGTGACTGCACAGTCTTTAACTACATGCGGTCCCCTACTTAAGGACACCCGACTTACAGATGACTCATAGTTACAGACAAATTTACACACATGTTATTTTTGCATATGACCTTATAGCATCTGCACATAAACTGATGAGCATGCAAGTTTTACTTCCACAACATGGAAATTTATGGGGGAGATTGTGTTTTTGAATGCCCTATTCAATTGAATGGGCCTGAACTGCAATATCAAGCACAGCCACTAAACTATGTGTTATAAGATTAGTCATGACAACCCTTTCTTGTGATTTCTGGTGCCTTTTGGACAGGGGTTGATGGTTGGCCTGTGATTATTACATTTGGTGTTTGATTTCTGACTAAAATCCTAACTGGAATCTGTGTCAAATTTTTTCCAGTCCTCAACACAGCGATTAACAACTTCATGTGCAAAAAAGGTCGCCGCTCATGGTGTTGGGAAGGCATGCAGGACTTTTTCTCTCTTTTCTGGAGTCCTGTCAGGATTTACCCTACAGTTTATTCCAGCCTTTCTCACTTTATCACTTGCTGCTTTTGAATGGACAGTAGTAAACTGGTGTTCCATTATAGATAATTCATATCCAGGCCTGTAATAGAACAACGTTATTTCCATATTTCAGTTTCATGCAGATGAGACATGCATTCAACTCCACACCACTGCACACAGTTATGCTGAGTGTTCAGAAAGGAAGTAGTTTGAGGAAGACTACAAAATAGCCTGAAGACAGGCAGCCTGATCTGAATTTGTGCTTGTTTGCAATATTTGACAAAACCAAATTGTCAAATGGCTCTATATTCTGAAATCCAGATAAAGCAGTTTAACTCTATTAAAAATATTTCGAGACTCTTTAAAGTCAATCTCCCGATGCTCACAATCATCTACACTGCACGCGTCAAGTCTGAACCTGGCTGTTTGATCACGGCTGTTATGTATGTTATGGTGGTCCTCCGACACAACGTGGTTGTGGTTACTGTTAAAATTACAATAACACAGATTGTTGAAGGGGGGCTGCAGAGCGGGCCTAAGGTTAAAGGGTAGGCTAGTATTAACAAATGTAATAATAACAATAATGGAAACAGAACCACGTCTGCACGTGTGACTCTGCACATAGTGCGAATGAGGTAGATAGCAGTGGAGTGCTGTCCTCCAAATTGTCCTCTTCACTGCCCTGCTTCCCACTACTTGCCTGACGTGAGGCACAGCTGCTTGCTGTGCTTCTTTGGGTCTCCTGGGGTAAAATTGAAGGCAGTCGCTGGCTGGTGTGTGCTATTTTGCTAGCGGGGCTCCCCCTTCACACCCAAGCAAATGGCACAGGCTGGAATATTTTCATTAACCCTGTCCCCTTGCCATGCCGAAAGCAACATGGCAAGAATAGACCGAATATTCCTTCCATGTGGCTTTCTCAGGGGACAGTGTTAAGGGAACCTGTCATCAGAAAATGGCCTAATAAACCACTACAGTATACTCTCAAGCAGTAGTTAAACAGCTTCTAGATGTTCTTTCATTGACCCAGCTTGGTGGCATCATCCATAAAATCAAATTTGAAGTGAGATGTAAGTAAGATGATAAAGTCAGGGAGGTGGAGAGTTAACTTGAAGTCAAGCTCTCCCTGCTCTGAACACCTTCTCCCATGTAATTGACATCTTGCATTTAGATCCCAGTGACGTCCCTGGATCAGGACCATCAATTATAGTTAAAGGTGCATTTTAACGGGAAAGCTTGATAAACAGTGTTAAACTTTCCCCTCCTTGACTTCATAAAAACAATTCTTACCTCACTTCAAAGTTGATTTTCTGGATGATGCCACATCATCTAAGAAAGCTACTCATCTACTCGACAACATACTGCTAGTGGTTCATTAGGCCAAATTCTGATGACCGGTTCCCTTTAAAAGGAAATGTAAGGGTGTAGTACCCCATCACATTTAAATAGTTAACACTGCAATCTGTGCAGTGGGGTATTGACACCTTGTGAACCCTCTTTATACCTACTAATGGCATTAGGAAATAACAAGTTACGGTATGTTCATATTCAAAACTAGAGGCTACTAGGACTTCTTACTTATGATGGGGGGGGGGGGGGGTGAGCTTTTAATTTGAGTTTTATGATTTTCAATATTCTTTCTCCTCAATTCCTCCTGGATTATTAATTCTCTACTTGCTGTGTGCTGAGATTAATTAAAGAGTTAAGTAAATAATGTATAATACTACAATAAATAGAAACATTTTTATATATAAAACTCCTTTTTCATATGACATTTGTCTGGGGAAAGGTGAAAACATAATGATGGTCCCTATGCTTGTTGTTTTACGGGCACAGCAGTGTGCATTGGTGTTCTCTATGATATAATTTCTCGCCTTGCTCCTCTTGAGGAGCTGTCCTAAGGATGAATGCTCTGCTGCTCCCGTCTACCACATGCCGAATGTTTTATTATAGACGCGGTAGACTTACCTGCCAGGACTTGCGATGGTGCTGTAGACGTGATCTGCAGTAGTGATCCATACCGGCCTACATACAGCATGGGCGTCGCCCTTGTAGGGGAAGTGATAGGTGTATATAAGTGAAGTCAAATGCTGGTTTTAATAAGTGTAGTATTGCTCATGTTGTTTCATTATTACATGTTAATGCAGCCATGCTTGCTATCAGTTATATTTCATGGGTCGGTCTCCTATATATCTACGGCTGTCACTTGTGGAAAAGTAGTGAATTTAAGGTCTACCTCAGCACCTTCAAATCTGGAGCCATTCTTTTCAGCAGCTCCCTATCTTAGACTCTGTTTACCGCTACTATGAGTCTCTGTAAGGGTGCATGCAGTTGTTAGTTTATTTTTTTTTTTTTTTGGCTTTGAGTGGTAAAGAAGTTTCACGTGGGGGAGGTGCCTTAAGGCATTGGGGTTTTTTTTCGGTCTCCAATGTCTAAGTGTTTAGTATGTAGAATATTAAAAGATCAATAGACATTTCATTGACTATGCCAAATTTTCACACATCCATATTAAAATTAAAGGGGGGTCATCTGCACCAATAAATAGTAAAGTGTTGCCTTATTCCCCACGTGATCATAACTGAAGCTCCTGCAGTCCCCTGCTGACATTATGTAACTACGTATTGACAGCATCCTTGCTGCTTCGTTCAGCTGCATTGATCACATGCTGATCCCTTATGAACAAGACTAAGGGTATTAATGGAGCTTCAGTGTATAAAAAGAGTTGCAGCAGGGCCACCATCTAGTCTTGTGTGGGACTGTGTTCAGCTCCATCCACCCCACCACCACCACCATTTACAACCAAAGGGGGCCCGAGGAGCTCACTCACTACCCGCAAACCCCCTTCCCTGCTGATTGCTCAATAATTGGTCGAACCTCACTTCCGCAGTTCTATTGGCTTCCGATTTCCCCCCCCCCCCATGCAAGGTGAAATATATATTTATATAATATATAAATAGAAAGGAGGTCCTAGTTACAGACGAATCTCTGGCCACTGTGACATTTGGTGAAGCTCTCTGGTGCTTTACTTAGTCCCAGGACAATCATCAGTTGTAAGGTGTTGTTCTGAAGTTTTATGATAATCTGGGTCCCATACAGCAAAAGTTTTGAAAATCCAATTGTCACTAGGGCAAAAAACATTTTGTGGTAGAGCAACAATTATAATATATTACAGTTCCGACTTGCATACAAATTCAACTTAAAGAACACAAACCTAAAGACCTATCTTGTATGTAACCGGGGTACTCGCCAAGTCTCCTGCCTTCCGCGGTCCTCCTCTGCAATACGAACTGCTATGACAAGTGCGTCTTGCCCAGGACAGGGCTGTTCCTGGGGAGCTGGACGTGTCTGTGGACGGCGTGATGGACGCTGGTCGGGGGCCGGGACGCGGGTAGCTGTCTGGGGGGGGCTGGTTAGTGGACTGGAGTGGGGCTTGCTCCGGTGGCCGAGTGAAGTGGCCACTGGTGGAGACAGTGTGTCTGGGGGCTGAGGGGTCTGGCTATGGACTAGAGGGGGGGCTGTTATGGATAGGGGGGCATGTGCAGGGGCTATCTTTTATGAGGGGACACTTCAGGAGCTATCTGTATACAAAGAGTGGGCATGTGCATGGACTATTACAGTAATATACTGAGGGGCACTGTGGACTACTGTTACTGGCGGCATTGCTGGGCATCTATATACGTGGGATGTGCAGCGGTACGTAAGGGGGGACATGTGCGTGCAATTAATCATGTGGCACAGTCGATCACAACAGGGATTGTTTACTACAAACAAGGCCCTTACTCAGTGCGACCCCTGGTAGTAGTGGTTATTTTTTTTATATTCAGTGATATTAGGATTGACCTGGCCATCTGTAACTTAAAAGGACATACAGGGAACAAGTAATTAAACATTTTACCTATAGCTTCCTCATCTTCCACTCTGCCCTCCTCTCCTGGATGTCTTATGGACACTGAGGAAAGAACACTAGGAACAGTTCAGTGATCCATGATCTCTCGGGTACTGCACATTAATGAAGTGCTGAGAACATGGAGTAGTTATGTGTAGAAACCCTGACCTAAATCATTAACGGCTCTGCACTGCATGGTTTATCCATCATCAGACAGTGTGGGCTCAGTCAGAGTGTTACATGGGACAGCATCCACGCAAAAAATGAAATAATGATTGCTACATTAGCGTCATGTATTAAACCATACACTCCTGGAAACAGCTTGCTATGCTATTCGTATCCGCACACTACACAACAGATTGTAAATTTTGTTTTAACACATATAGGTGAGATTTAATGATCCTTTGCTATTTAGTTGAGACAGTCTTACAATGTGCAGTTGTATCCAGTGTTTAATGCATGGTTAGTCTAAATGCTCCAAATATGTCATCCAGTAGTAGATGGCTTCCTTTTGTCCATACACATTCCAATGAGCTACATTGCTGTCGGTACTTGGTGAACGTGGCACACAACTTTGCAATGCATATAATTTTACAAGTCCCAGGTAACCATTTAGTAATAATAATGCCAAGCAATCTCTTAATTATGAGGAGGAGTGATGCTTTACTCAACATTTATCAAATGAGGGGGATAGTTATCATCCCAGACATATGATTAGGTTATTATCTCTCCTTTCAAACTAAAGTAGAGACCTGAACTTCTCACAAATCCAATTGTCACAATGCATTTTTCTTCCCTATGCCGCCTCCTGGCTGGGCTACATCTTTGCTTCTACAGGAGGTCCCTACTTAATGGAGCTATGATCTTACAAACCATAGTTATAAAGACAGAGACCCCTCTGACCTCATGATTGAAGCTTTTGAACTGATTACTATAGTCCCAGATTGCAGTAATCAGCTGTAAGGTGTCTGTAACGAAGCTTTATTTTGATAATTCCTTGGTGTCCCATTACCAGCAAAAAATGTTAATCTCCCAATTGTCACTGGGGGCCAAAATTTTTTGATCTGGATCTTACAAATTATATAAAAGTATACATTTCGACTTACATACAAATTCAAACTTAGAACAAACATCTCAGACCCTATCCTTGTATGTACCCCGGGGAGTCGCCTTGTACTTAATATTTTGGCTGTGGAGGTGTTGTATTTGCCGTGGGCACCCTACCCTGCCAGCTCCTCGCATCCCCCATACAGCCCACCCCAGTCAGCTGCCCCCGCACCCCTGCTGCCTACCTCGCTAGCTGCCCCCCGCCCTGCTCCTACCCCGCCAGCGTCCCAGTTGACAGCGATTTAGTGTAAACACCAAGCACAGGGCAGGTAACAACACCCAGAGCAACACATCCTCTTAAAACACGGTCCGAGGGAAGGTGGCCAGAGGACAGTGGTACCGCACCACGGTCACAGGGGGGTGTGGGGGGTGGACAGACCACCAGGTACAGATATATATACGATGATTGAACGTCTACTCACGGTAGACAAGTTCATTGGGGGTATGGGATCCCCCCACAATATGAACAAACTACAAATCAAAGTAAGAAATATGCCCCATGTGACACAAGCGCTGTATTCATTCAGACATAAGGAGATTGCCTGGCAACGTTTAACACAACTCCCAGCAGTCCTCAATTAAAGCAAGTGGCTGCTGATCCGCACTGCCACATGGACGATACACAGTGGGGATGATGGACACCCAGTAGGGTGATACAGAGGGGAAGAAATGGGAGGCACAGACACGGACACACTGCTAACAAAGCATCAGCACGTATCACACATGTTAAGTAATCTCTCCGCGGGGCTGAGAGTTTTCAGGAGGAGAAGAAATTCCTCGAGGCGAACCAAATCCTACCGCGCAGCTGGAGACGGATGAATTTATGTAAATTCTGGAAGGACGGGGAACCTCACATGACTGAGCAGAGCTGAGGGTGCGCTTCACTGGGCCAGGACACAGCACAGGAATATCGCTGCAACACGGCCATGAAACCCTGGAGAGAGGTAATCAGACCTCACACGGCGTGCTCTGTGCCTCTCTGCAGCCAGTGTTATGTATTGTTCCTGGAGAGATGTGTAATCAGACCCTCACAGGACCCTATCTTGTACGTAACCCGGGGACTGCCTGTACACTAGATTTATCAACTAGCATATTTACGGTATATACACTCATTGCAGAATTTCCGCAGCAGTAAAACCCCAGACATTGAGTAAATATCAGGTACCAGCCACAATCAGTGGAAATGGCACGCAGCAAATTTACACACATGTTATTTTTGCAGATGACTTTATAGGATCTGCACATTAACTGATGTGCATGCAAGTTTTACTTCCACAACATGGAAATTTATGAGGGAGATTGTGTTTTTGAATGTCCTATTCAAATGAATGGGCCTGAACTGCAATATCAAGCACAGCCACTAAACTATGTTATAAGTTAGATTCACAACCCCTTTCTTTTGATTTCTGGTGCCTTTTCTGAGACCAGGGTTTGATGGTTGGCCTGTGATATATACATTTTGGTTTTGATTTCTGACTAAAATCCTAACTGGAATCTGTTGTCAAATTTTTCCAGTCCTCACACAGCGATTAACAACTTCATGTGCAAAAAAGGCTGCCGCTCATGGTGTTTGGGAAGGCATGCAGGACTCTTTTCTCTCTTTTCTTGGAGTCCTGACAGGATTTACCCTACTGTTTTATTCCAGCCTTTCTCACTTTATCACTTGCTGCTTTTGACAGGACAGTAGAAACTGGTTCCCATTAAGATAATTCATATCCAGGCCTGTAATATGACAACGTTTTATTTCCATATTTCAGTTTCATGCAGATGAGACATGCATTCAACTCCCACACCACTGCACACAGTATATGCTGAGTGTTCAGAAAGGAAGTAGTTTGAGGAAGACTACAAAAATAGCCTGAAGACAGGCAGCCTGATCTGAATTTGTGCTTGTTTGCAATATTTGACAAAACCAAATTTGTCAAATGGCCTCTAGATTCTGAAATCCAGATAAAAGCAGTTTAACTCTATTAAAATATTTACGAGACTTCTCTTAAAGTCAATCTCCCGACGCTCACAATTCTATACTGCACCGGCGATCAAGTCTGAACATGGCTGTTGATCACTATTGAACACGATCACTGGCTGTTATGTATGTTATGGTGGTCATCCAGGCACAACGTGGTTGTGGTTACTGTAAAATGTACAATAACACAGATTGTTGAAGGGGGCTGCAGAGCGGGCCTAAGGTTAAAGGGGTAGGCTAGTATTAACAAATGTAATAATAACAATAATGTAAACAGAACCACGTCTGCCACGTGTGACTCTGCACATAGTTGCGAATGAGGTCAGATAGCAGTGGAGTGCTGTCCTCCAAATTGTCCTCTCTCACTGCCCTGCTTCCCACTACTTGCCTGATGTGAGGCACAGCTTGCTTGCTGTGATTTTATGGGTCTCCTGAGACTGCCTGCTCCTGACTCCTAGCCCGGCTACCCTGGGTAAAATTGAAGGCCTGTGCCAGCCTGGTGTGTGTCTATTTTGCTGAAGGGCTCCCCCCTTCAAGGGTGGTAAAAGGTTTTTACCACCCAAGCAAATGGCACATGGCTGGAATATTTTCTCCATTAACCCTGTCCCCTTGCCATGCAGAAAGCAACATGGCAAGAATAGACTCGAATATTCCTTCCATGTGGCTTTCTTCAGGGGACAGTGTTAAAAGGAACCTTATAAACCACTACCAGTATACTCTCAAGCAGTTAAACAGCTTCTAGATGTTTCTTTCATGACCCAGCTTGGTGGCATCATCCATAAACTCAAATTTGAAGTGAGATGTAAGTAAGATGTATAAAGTCAGGGAAGTGGAGAGTTTAACTTTGAAGTCAAGCTCTCCCTGCCTCTGAACACCTTCTCCCATGTAATTGACATCTTGCATTTGACTTCAGGAGATCTGACCAGTGACGTCCCTGGATACAGGACCATCAATTATAGTTAAAGGTGCATTCAAGACCGGGAAAGCTTGATTAAACAGTGTTAAACTTTCCACCTCCTTGACTTCATAAAAACAATTCTTACCTCACTTCAAAGTTGATTTTCTGGATGATGCCACCACACCAGACCATGAAAGAAACATCATCTAGAAGCTACTCATCTACTCAAAAACATACTGCTAGTGGTTTATTAGGCCAAATTCTGATGACCGGTTCCCTTTAATAAGGAAATGTAAGGGTAGTACCCCCATCAACATTTAAACAGTTAACATTTGCAATCTGTGCCAATGGCGGCTAATTGACACCTTGTTTGAAGAGGATGTAACCAGTGAACCCTCTTTATACATACTAAATGGCAGTATGAAATACAAGTACGGTATGTCATAATTCAAAACTAGAAGGCTACTAGGACTTCTTACTTATGATGGGGGGGGGGGGGTGAGCATTTTAATTTTGAGTTTATGATTTTCTAATATTCTTTTCTCCATCAATTCCTCCTGGATTTATAATTCTCTACTTGCTGTCATGCTAGATTAATTAAAGAGTTAAGTAAATAATGTTTAATAATACAATAAATAAGAAACATTTATATTATAAACTCCTTTTTTTCATTGACATTTGTCTGGGGAAAGGTGAAAACATAATGAGGTCCCTATGCTTGTTGTTTTACTGACTGCACAGCAGTGTGCATTGGTGTTCTCTATGATAATAATTTCTCGCCTTGCTCCTCCTTGAGAGCTGTCCTAAGGATGAATGCTCTGCTGCTCCCGTCTACCACTGCCGAATGTTTTATTATAAGACGGGTAGACTTACCTGCCAGGACTTGCGATGGTGCTGTAGACGTGATCTGCAGTAGATCACATACCAGCCTACATACAGCATGGGACTCTGCCCTTGTAGGGGAAGTGATAGGTGTATATCATGTGAAGATCAAATGCTTGGTTTTAATAAGTGTAGTATTGCTTCATGTTGTTTCCATTATTACATGTTAATGCAGCCATGCTTGCTATCAGTTATATTTCATGGGTCTGTATCTCCTATTAATATCTACGGCTGTCACTTGTGAAAAGTAGTGAATTTAAGGTCTACCTCAGCACCTTCAAATCTGGAGCCATTCTTTGCAGCAGCTCCCCTATCTTAGACTCTGTTTACCGCTACATTGACGTCTCTGTAAGGGTGCATGCAGTGTTATTTTTTTATTTATTTTTTTTTAGGCTTTGAGTGGTAAAGGAATTTTCACGTGTGAACGGTGCCTTAAGGCATTGGGGTTTTTCTGTCTCTAATGTCTAAGTGTTTAGTATGTAGAATATAAAAAGATCAATAGACATTTCATTGACTATGCCAAATTTTCACACATCCATATTAAAATCTAAAGGGGGTCATCTGCTATCCAATAAAATAGTAAAGTGTTGCCTTCATTCCCCACGTGATCCATAACTGAAGCTCCTGCAGTCCCTGCTGAGCCATTATGTAACTACGTATTGCACATCCTTGCTTAGCCTCTGTTCAGCTGCATTGATCACATGCTGATCCCTTATGAACAAAGACTAAGGGTATTAATGGAGCTTCAGTGTATAAAAAGAGTTTGCAGCAGGGCCACCATCTAGTCTTTGTAGTGGGACTGTGTTCAGCTCCCCCCACCACCACCACCATTTTACAACCAAAAGGGGGCCCGATGAGCTCACTCACTACCCGCAAACCCCCTCCCCTGCTGATTGCCCAATAATTGGTCGAACCTCACTTCCGCAGTTCCTATGGAGCTTCCGATTTCCCCCCCCCCCCCATGCATGGTGAAAATATATATTTATATAATATATACATAGACAGGAGGTCCCTAGTTACAGACGAACCTCTCTGGCCACTGTGACATTTGGTGAAGCTCTCTGGATGCTTTACTTTAGTCCCAGGCTACAATCAGCAGTTGTAAGGTGTCTGTTCTGAAGTTTTATTGATAATTCTGGGTCCCATTACAGCAAAAGTTTTTGAAAATCCAATTGTCACTAGGGCAAAAAAACATTTTGTGTAGAGCAACAATTATAATATATACAGTTCCGACTTGCATACAAATTCAACTTAAAGAACAAACCTAAAGAACCTATCTTGTATGTAACCCGGGGTACTCGCCAAGTCTTCCCTGCCTTCCCGCGGTCCCTCCTCTGCAATACGACTGCTATGACAAGTGCGTCCTCTGACCCAGGCGCTGTTGCGCCGTCACATTAGCAATGGGGGCGGCGCCTGGGTCATAGGGCCCAGGAGCTGTGTGCACTGGAGGGGCTGGACGTGTCTGTGGACGGACTGTGGACTGAAGGGGGGGGCGGTAGCTGTCTGGACTGGTGGGGGCCAGTTATGGACTGGAGGTGGGCGCTAGCTGTCCATGGACTGGTGGAGACAGTAGCTGTCTGTGGGCTGAGGGGGTCTGGCTATGGACTAGAGGGGGGGCTGTCTATGGACTAGGGGGGCATGTGCAGGGGCTATCTTTTTACTGAGGGGACACTTTCAGGAGCTATCTGTATACAAAATGGGCATGTGCTAGGACTATTTACAGTATATACTGAGTGGGCACATGCTAGGACTATCTGTATACTGAGCGGGCATGTGCTGGGGCCATCTGTAAACTGAGTGGGCACGTACTGGGGCTATCTATATACAGAGTGGGCATGTGCTGGGGGGGTATCTATATACTGAGGGGACATGTGCTAGGGCTATCTATATTCTAAGTGGCGGCCCTGGTTAGTAGTGGTTATTTTTTTTATATTCAGGGACATTTAGGATACTGGCTATCTGTGAACTTAAAAGGACATACAGGGAACAAGTAAATTAAAACATTTTTACCTATAGCTTCCTCATCTTCCACTCCTGCCCTCCCCCTCCTGGATGTCTTATGACACCTGAGGAACACTAGGAAACAGTTCATGTATCCATGATCTCCTCGGTACTGCACATTAATGAAGTGTGACATGGCTATGTGTAGAACCCTGACCTAAATCATTAACGGCTTCTGCACTACATGGGTTTATCCATCATTAGACAGTGTGGGCTCAGAGTGTACATGAGACAGCATCCACGCAAAAATGAAATAATGATTGCTACATTAGCGTCATATATTAACCATTACACTCCTGGAACAGCTATTAATTCGTATCCACACACTACACAACAGATTGTAATTTTGTTGTAACACATATAGGTGCAGATTTACTGATCCTTTGCTATTAGTTGAGACAGTCTACAATGTGCTAGATTTATCAGTGTCTAATGCATGGTTAGTCTAAATATGCTCCAAATATGTCATCCAGTAGTAGATGGCTTCCTTTTGTCCATACAACATTTCCAATGAGCTACATCTGCTTGTCCGGTACTTGGTGAACGTGGCACACAACTTGCATGCATATTAATTTACAAGTCCCAGGTAACCATTTAGTGACATAATAATGCCAAGCAGTCTCTTAATTATGGGAGGATGATGCTTTACTCACCATTTATACAATGAGGTGGATAGTTATCATCCCAGACATATGATTAGGTTATTTATCTCTTCCTTTCAAACTAAAGTAAGAGACCTGAACTTCTCACAACTCAATTTGCACAATGCATTTTTCTTCCCTATGCCGCCTCCTGGCTGAGCTACATCTTTGCTTCTATTGCTGTAAGGCCTCGACCCTAATGGGAGCTATGATCTGTAACCATAATTTGCAGACCAATCACTGCTCCCATAGAGGTCTATGGCAGCTGGTCACAGTGTGTGGTGTCTCACTGACCGAGAAGTGAAGAGCGAACTCTTGTCCTTGTGTGCACACAGCCATGTGAATGCAGTCTAACCCTGATATACGGTAACTTAACAGCGTGAAGAGAACCATACGCTTACATAACCACCTCTTAATTGTTCACCCAGGTGCAACATCCATCATGCTATCATTAAAGGGAACCTACCACCACATATCTACCCAGGGGCGTCGCTAGGTCAAAAGATCCGGGGCCTTTGCCCCAGATGTCTGTGGATCAATAGGACACTTCTGCTGTCTGGCACCTTTCTACATTCTCAACTCTATCTGTACTCTCTGGACACAGACAGAGGTGAGTAGTCAGGGCCAGTGTTAGGGACTAGGCTGATAACCGGGTCAGGGAGTGCATTTGTGCATCTTAGCAGCATGTGAAAGCCAGCGGCAGCAGCTTACTGCTTCCAGCGGAAGACGCTTTAACTCGGCAGCTCTGTGTTGCCTCTGTGCTGCACTGTTCTGCTATAAACTCCAGCTCCTTCTATATCTGTATACCCCCCCCCCCCCCCTTCCCCCACTGCTCCCTGTGCTATCTAGCCCCCACCACAGCATCAGCGAATCATTAGCCGGCACTTGCTGTGATTCATTATCAGATGTCGGGACAGAGACACTGGGGAGGATACATACAGAAAGTGTGAGTCTCCATGTCCTGCTTACTGATTCCTCTGAAGTTACAGGCTTACCAAGCAAATGTGTTGTGTGAAGTTTGTTAATGTATAGAATCTATTGCAATGTACATGGATATAGACATGCTATGAAAGGGCTAAGGTGTGTTTATATGTATATTTGAGTTGGATGTTTATCTGTGTATATTGTGCACTTTTACACTGACCATTAAGTTTCATGATTCTCTCAGTCAAGAAAAATCATAACTATTATTCATCTGTGAACTGACAAAAATCAGTAATAAATCCAAATATGCACTGAACATTGCACTTAAATTGATGCTATGCTCACAATGTCATTACTTCTATTGTTCTGATGCCTTAGATAATCACAACAGACATTGAAGTTGGGCTGCATTCACATTCTCGTATGCTCGTATACAATGGCTCACTGGAGAGTAGAAGGGGTGAGCCGCTCTCCATAGGAAATGGCGCAGCCCAGCCATGCGCACATGTACAGTGTGGCACAGTACCACTGCCGGGTTACCATAGCTGTCTATAGGGACGAATATCCAACCGCAAATCTGTGAATGCAGCCTTTCTTTCAGGACCAGGTTTTTACAGGATTTAGCATTTTTGTCCTTTACTACATATTTTTTTAGATTTTTCTGTATAAATAACTTGCATAACATACATGAGAGATTGTTATCTATTGGACACATTATACTCTACTGAAATCATTTATATTCTATGTCGTACTGGGAACTGGAAAAACAATACAGGAAAAAGGTTTGTTTTCACTGTACAGTCCAGATGAAATCTCCCTTTCATTCATTGACTTAGTACAATCACAGAGATATTACATTTATATAGTTTTGTTACATCTTACCCCCTATGACAGTGGTGGCGAACCTATGGCACGAGTGCCAGATGTGGCACTCAGGGTCCTCTCTGTGGGCACTCAGGCCATTGCCCCAATTTCACCAAACAGGATTAAATCCATAAAAATCTTCCTGCAGTCCCAAGCAACTTAAAAGATGCTGCTCTCAGCACTATTTTAAAGTGACACTTCATTGGCTGTTTGGAACTGCAGGAAAAGTGAGAAGGTGTTGACAGAACTGCATTGTCTTGGAGGTCCTCCTGCTGGACCCACCATTCTTCCTGGAGAGAAGCTACAATGATGGTCTGAATTTGTCCTCCTTCTTTCAACTGTATTGGTTGCCTCAGGGGGGGGGGCAATACAATTGAATGATGTTGAAGAACAGGTAGCAACAAGTTACTACTTAAAATGCCATGCTGGCACTTCATGGTAAATAAGTGGATTTTGGTTGTAGTTTGGGCACTCGGTCTGCAAAAGGTTCGCCATCACTGCCCTATGACATTCACATTTTCATGGGTGAAGAAGAGAGAATTAGGAAATTTTATTCTTCTTTTCTGTCCCAGCATTCATATCGTGGGATAATTATTTTTATATTTTGATAGATCAGGTTTTTTAAAACACAGCGATACCTGTCATGTTCATGATTTTATTTTTATTTGCGTTATAGGGAAAAAGGATTTTTCCTTTTTTAAAAAACTTTTTCTTTTAACTTTTATTTCAGAGCCCATAGGTTGCTTGGAGTAGTCCGTTCTTAAAATATTAAAATAAAAATAAAGAGCTGCCTTCTGCCATCAGCTCTGTACCCCACTAGAGAGCACAGGAAACTGGGTGACATCACTGCATCGCATCTCCTGATTCCTGGAGCTCAGTACAGTGGCCAGGTGCAGGAGACATGGTATAATCATATAAACGCACCTCCTCCTTTTAGTGAAGAGTGGTATGTGACTGGCATGGGGCCATAACTTGTTTGGGGTTGTTACCTGGTTGGTGACATTACTAGTGTGGGGCATTACTAGCATGGGAGCATTACTGGCCTTGTAGCATAATTATTGTGAGGGTATTACTGCTATGGTAACATTGTGGCACAATTAGTGTGGGTCATTACAGGTTTGAAGCATTAATAGGTGGGTGTCACCCTGATTAGTGAGGGTCATATTGAAGGGATATTCAAGGGGAATTTGCATTTATAGTATTCAACTCTAATTGAGGGGCTATTAGGTGGTTGACACTTTGAGGCGCCAGAGGAAATGGGTAACAATCTCACTTGTGGTTTCTGTAGCTGTATATGATAAGTACTGTTGTTGTTATTAGCACAAGCACATGTGAATTGGGGCCGTGCCCCAAATCTTTTATGACCCTAGCAACGCCCCTGTATCTACCTATTAAGGTAGATCAGGTGGTAGGTGGATCTATAGGATGTGAGGATAGCCCTTTTAAGTTCTAATCCTCACGTCCCCGCAATCTTTTACTAACTTTAAATCGGCAAATATGTACGTTTTGTAAAGCGGATACTGGGGCATGGAGTAGCCGGAGCTGAGGCTACATGGAGCGGTAGCTCCCCAGTAGCCTCTTTGTTCCTCCTACCAAAAATTTTCGGCGCCCTCGTCCGAGAATCCTGACAGTGGTGGGTTTTGTGGAAAGTAAAAAAAAAATATCAGGAAAAAATCTGCACAAAATGTATAAAACATTATGTGAAATTTAATACATTTGTTGCAAACTACACCATCCCGGATTCTAGCAAAAGCTACATCATCCCCTCATGAAACCTCTCCTATAAACCTAATGAACTAGTGGACACCAGGCAGAAGATTGGAAGTGTTTTTTTTTTTTTTTCTAGTAGTCCAGGGTAGAGTTTTATTTGTAATTAGATTTTTATGTTATAATGTTCACGGATTTCCCACAAAAACGCAAAATATTTATAATTTTGCTAATGCTGAAAAGATGAGTCTGTTATTCTTCTTGTGCTGTTTTTAGCACGTTGCCGGAAGAAAATTCCCATCGCCCCGCTCAGGAATCTGACAATACAGCCATCCCAAAAATAGCGAATTGTACATAAAACTGTGTAATTGGCTTCTGAAATCAATGTAATCATGTTAACGGCAAAGAAATGACTCTCTCATTCTGATGCAAATTACATTTCTCAGGGGCCTGTGACTGATGGGGCCTTTGTTCTTACTACCAAAGCAATAACTGAGAGGTAGTTCTCGGAGAAAAATGAGACTTTGGCTCAATGAATTATTCTTGAATACACAGTGATGACATCAGATGTCAGGAAACAGGAACTCAACCTCCTCCCATATCTTAGCTCATTGTATTTATAATGAAACCTCTAACTACAGATTCTAAGGTAAATCCTTGCAAGGAACATGGTGTTAAAGTTTCAGTAAGCATGACAAAGCCAATACTAAGCCATTGATCTACTGTGAGAGCCAGTATGTGAGAAAACTTTGCTTGTGGAAAATGTTTCTTGTTGCCATAAATAATGCACAATTGCAACCCCCAAAGTTGTTAAGCAGATGCGAAAGACATAAGTATTTTGTTATGTCTCTGAGGCTTTAAACAGAATCAAAGCCTGGACAGAAATAGCTGCTTATCAGGAGAAACATACTGGAGTCATTGGGACCAACATTCTGATGAATAGAAGATGACACTCTCGGGAAAACTTATGGAAAGCATATACAACATTGGAGCAGTTGTTGGCATAGGTCTCTACCAAAGTTATTTCAAATGGAATTCTAAGAATGTTTTTTAGAAGTTGTTAAATGTTTGTGCTAGTCCCAACCACGATGTGTAGTTACTTAGGTTGCCCTGTGGACCGTTGTTTGTGCTCCGACTGTCACCGGTGGTTGAGGGCCGCTCGTGCTCCGGTGACAGTGGAAAAAGACTTCCGGAGCCGTAATCCTCTCATGGAAGAAACAGCGTTGTGTTTCTGCCCTTTAGAAGTAAATAGTGAATTGTGCTTGCTGCGAACACTAGCACATTTGTCTTCAGGCGGCATTATTCCTATAATATAGGAACAGAGCATTGGTATTTGTGTTTACCATGTTTATGTGGTGGAGGAACCTCAGTCTTTGCACCTCTGGTACAGGGATAATGGAGTTTTAAGCTTGTGGACAGAAGTAGCCTGTTCTATGACTACAAACTCGTGACAGTGCTGCTTGTTTGCTTAGATAACAGCACAACTACCAAACACTGCCAAGGAAGTGTTTCCTATTCCGACTAAGTAACTCATGACTGTGCTGCTCATTTGTCATCATGATCTGGAACAAATATCAATAACACAGGCTGTGTCAGATTGAAGAGGCCTAGGTCCACCAGGTGAATTCTATAGGGTATAACATTACACATGCATTGGTCCCAAACAGTTTCTGTAAATAGACATTACGGGCAAGATTTATCAGTGCTTCTACACCAATCTCTGGCGTAATTCACTCCATAAAGGACATCTATCACCACTTCATGGGTGTTAGGCTGTCCTATAACTCATGCTCGTTACTTGTAGAGGATGATCTGGCTTTTCTCAGGTAGTTTACAGGCTCCAGAAAAAAACAACTTTATACACTTGGCAAATAGTACTGGAGGTGCTCCGAGTTACGTCATCTGAGCTCCTCCGCTGAATTTATGGACGCCCCCGGCTAATTGATTTGCACCCGGTGGCTGCATTTTTAGGTGAAGTTGGTAGTGCACAACCTTTGTTAATTTTTCATGTTCCAGACAGAGGTGATATAAGTTTGTAAGCATTTTCTCCAGTCACCCTGACATGTTCCCTTTAAACCACCAATTGATGGCTCATCATGCAGTACTGCAGAAGGTATTTTGGAAGGCTGTGTATCATAGCTTTTGTTTGTATTAGCAGCAGAAGGACTCTGAAAAGATTGTGTTGTGCCCAAGAGGAGTCCCTTCATAAAGTTATCCTATTCACTCTGTACATGTAAAAGCAGGTTTCCAATGGAAGCTGAGGTAATGTTGTTCTCACTATTCATTGCATAACACTGATTCAGTGCTATGTAAAAGACCGCGGTGGTCATAAAAACAGTATATAGTTCCCTTCAATGCAGAAAGAGAGGAGTAGCAATGAGAACTTTTGTTTCTCTTTTTCATTAAAAGTCCACAATTTAAAGCATATGGATCAAAAATATATTGCTTCTTAAAAGGATTTGCCCATGAAAGAAAATTCTCAAATTACAAGTGATTTTTACACAATGATCATTTTTAATCCCATACTTTACAACTTTACTTAGTTTTATTGCTGTTTAGCTCCTATTACTCTGTGATGGTCAGTGTAAAATTCCAGAGCGTGAACGGAGACTCTCTAAGACAATGTGGTTAGATCAGATCAGAGTCCAGATTTATATGCACTTTCATTTAGCTTCTGAACATTCACTAGTTTCTGATACACAGAAAAAGAGATGTGACAGATCGGAGATGATGAAATCCGTCAGATGCATATAACACACAATTACATTCTCAGCTCTGCTATATCTCCCCTATAAGATACACTGTCAGATCTGCTGTGCCTCCATCCCCCGGATAAAGACCTTATCTGTCTGTAGCTTGTCTCCCTAGGCCAGTGATGGCTAACCACTGGTGCCAGAGGTGGCACTCAGAGCCCTTTCTGTGGGCACTCAGGCCTTCACCAGAGATGACTCCAGGTATCTTCCTGCAGTCCCAGACAGCCCAGGACTTGCTGTGCACAGAGCTATTTTAAAGTGACAGCTCTACCTGGGACTATTTTCTGCTTTATTGGTGTCCTCAGGTGCTGGTATCAATAAAAACTGTGACAGAGAAGGGAGTATAAATCACAAATTAAATTTCTGTGTTGGCACTTTGCGATAAATAAGCAGGTCTTTGTTGTAGTTTGGGCACTCGGCCTCTAAAAGGTTCGCCATCACTGCCCTAGGCTGTTGCTTGCTGACAGGAAGTCTGTGTGAGCTCGTCTTGGAATGCAGGGGAGGGGCTGATGCAGAGAGGAACACAGTACAGCATCAGAGAATAATCTGCTATGCCCGACCCTAGACTTCTGATTCAGGGTCTGATCCTGGGGCAACCGAAATTTTATACACCAGGACAGGTTGGAATTATATCTGTGAAATGCTGTATTTTTGAGAATAACAGTGAATTAAGAGAATGTATTATTTTGTTTCCCTGAGTATATTTAAAGAGGAACTGTCACCAAATTTTGACCACCCTGACTAACAATTCCTACTGATAAAGGGTTACAAGTCCTCCCCATATCACCTAAAATTAGCTGCCAGTGAGACACTGTACATTCTCCTCTCTCAGGCTGGCAGTGAACCACGCCCTATTATTCTGACTGATAGCCCTGTGTCTCTTCAAATCACTGCTTTACCTGCTTGTACTGAGGGACCGTCTTCTAATATTCAGCTACAGACATATAAAGCTCTATTTACTTATAGAAAATATTGTGTTCATTTTTTTTAAAACGGTGCCTTGTGATACATTCATGACATGTCACCAGACTAACATCATCGCAGGTCTCTCAGCCATCTAACAATAGCAAACTGCACACCATGTATGTGATTACATGAAATCACAGCAGCACCATGAAGAGGAGTGAAGTCCATGGAGGCTTCTGTGACTTCATGTGGTCAGATACATGCATGCGATACAGTTTGCTTTTATTAAGAGGCTTAAAGACCTGAGATGATGTCCCTCTAGTCACATGACATGAACTGTGACCAGTAAGGAGGCAAAAGGCATGGGGGGGATTAGATGGGAGGGGTCGGCTGAGCAGGACACGCCCCCCTTTTGATGCCTTGTAATATAAGATTAAAAGGTGATTTATGTGGACGTAAGCTAAACAAGTTTTCGCTAAAAGAAAAGTGCTAGTCGGTTAATAGATGCTCTATAGGAAACTGTCACTGGGTGTATATGTGCAAATGTGGCGACGGGTTCCCTTTAAGAATGTTGTCTTGGAAATACCCCTTTAAAGGGGAATATCCCATTTCCCCATATGTCTCTTTTTAGTAAATATTTATTAGAAAATAACAGTTCTGAATTGTCGCTTCTTAGCCCGTCATGCGTT
Organism: Engystomops pustulosus; assembly: GCA_019512145.1. NCBI lineage: Eukaryota > Metazoa > Chordata > Amphibia > Anura > Leptodactylidae > Engystomops > Engystomops pustulosus. The sequence goes on along the minus strand of CM033642.1, from coordinate 145,121,739 downwards.
GGCTGCGCTTGAATGGAGAGGACTCGCGGGCCCGCTCCATAGCATTTTGCAGCCAACACTTTTCGGTACCAGCCGGGATCGATGTTATCATCTATGTTTATGTAGATTACTAGTGTCTGGCAGACTTTACGTAGTAGTGCTAGCACAAAATATTTGTGCTGAGGTGTGTTAGACAGTGTTTTGGATTGGTGCTTAGTGAAGACTCTGACTGTAAAGACGCAAGTGATATTTTGGGGAAAGCTCTGATCTGCTTCTGCTTTGCTCTTTCCGGAAGCCCTGCTTTGTCCTGTAATGTTCCAGCCTCCATTCAGTTTACTCTGTTGCCTGGTTCATTTCCCACAATGTATCGCTTTTCCGCCTCAATGCCTGAGATCCTGCCTTCCCTGTAATCCCCCTGACACTGGTGCTGGTACAGACAATGATGTTGTTGTTGGAAGGTCAATAAGCAATTTTCCAACACTGTTAAATGATTTTGATTGCCAGGAGTGTCCACGCTACCTTGTTAAAAATTTGTTGCTGGACTATCCTGATGTATATCTGGGTCAATGACATTCATCCCATCACATAGTTGTGTATGTACACGGATACTTGGTGAAGGCTTTATCTACCATAATGGTTAAATATTATAGCAATAAACAATTTCCCCTATAAAAGGCTTCAGCAATGCTGACTGAAAAACACCTATTGATTTTGGTTGTCCTGGTTACATCATTTATAGCTTATGTGTAAATATACATACAGTGCAGACCCCAGTTCTGTGCTTAGAGCAGTCTATGATGAATTGGGAGAATTTTATTGGGTTGTGCATGCTTGTTTTTTGGCATGCCCATCCCTCGTTATTTAAACTGCGCCTTGTGAGCGGCCTGTGAAGTCAGAGTCATGATAAAATGACTCCACAAACATATAGTAAATTATAAATATTTTAAAATTTCATTTAAATGTCTGTTCTATTTAGGATTAGGCCAGGAGTGGGCAAATGTATTTGTCCAAGAGCTGTATTGTTACACTGCTAAACTAAAAGGGGCCACATCGGAAACTAGCACCCTACATGCACCAACAACCACACTATAGTTATAAATACCACCCCAGAATCCAAATACGGCATTCAGAGCAGACAATAATAGCGGAGACCAGAGCAGATAATAATAGTAACGGAGGCCACATGGCAGGCTTTAAATATTGGAATCCCCCAACAACAGACCAGCTATACTGATAGTGGAGATCCCCAGAGCACACAAACTATACTGATAGTGGAGTCCCCTAAAGCAGTCTCCTTTCCTGGCTCCTCTTCTCCTCCCTGCACCATACTGCAGCTTTCTCTCCATGTACCGCTCTGCTCTGTGTCTTGCACTGTTGTATCTGGCTGCATCAGGACCCGGAGCAAAACTGCACCAGGAGCAGGAGAGGACGAGGGAACAGACAAGTATTTACCAAACCTAGGTCATCTCCTGTGGAGCGTCAGGAGAGGATGTGGGAGCAGTGAGAACTTATCAGCTGCACTCAGTTACCCAGCCTCCCGACCAATGAAAGCAGTTATGTTGCTTAGACTGTCAACAGGGTGCAGACCGCAACTCATGTCTTGACAGGCTGCATGTGGCTTGTTGGTGGGGCTTGTGCACCACTGATCCCCCTTTTAGTTGAGATGAATGTGTGTTGCACATGCACAGGAGTGAAGCTCATCTTCTATAGATTAGAAGAATAAGGCAGTGGGAAGGGATGTCCACATTTATCACCTTTTATCATCTTTTTTTAGTGTACATTTAGACCAACAAAAAGTCTAACTATTGCTAAACACTGTCATTTCTCTTGCTCATTTATCCTTCTCATGGTGCACCAAATGCATTCAAGGGATTTGCCCGTGAAAGAGAGTTCTCAAAAATGTAATCCCCTAGTGATGCTTGCACAATAAAGCTCATTTTAACCCCTTTACTTTTTAACTTTACTCAGTTTTATTCCTGTCTTGGCTCACTTGGTGATGTTCAGTGTAAAATTCCAGAGTGTGGGCGGGGACTCTCTAAGCAGAAATTTCATGATTTCTCTAGTGTAGTCAGATGCTGTGTGCAGACAATGTGCTTAGATTATCAGGGTCCAGGGTTTATCTACATTTTGTATTTAGCTTCTGAACATTCTACTACTACTGAAACATAGAAAAGAAGTTAAAGATCAGAGTCAGGAGAGATGATGAGATGGATATAACACACAATGACCCACTGTCAGCTTTGCTACATCTTGGGTATAACACACACAGAGTTTTTCCCTCCCCTGGATAAAGATCTTATTTTACAACTAGCTTGTAGAATAAACTCTGCACACTGCTGCTTGCCAGCAGGATGTGTATTTGTGTGAGTTGGTCTTGTAAAGCAGGGGGAGGGGCTGGAGGCCAAGGGCACTGCAGTGTGCAGATAGGAAAAGCTATTTATGAGAAGAATCTTCCCTGCCCAACCATAGTAAGAAAATTTACGTTCAGATGCCGGGGCAAACAAAATTGTACACACAAGAAATCATGGAGACTGGTTGGAATTATATGTGCAAAATGCTTAATTTTGTTTATAATAATGAATTGGAGAAGGGGAGAATTATTTTGTTATCCTGAGTATATTTAAGAATCTTGTCTTTGTGGGAATACCCCTTTAAGGCTTAAGATTGTCACAATTTAAAATCACAACCCAAAAAACCCCCCCACTAAAGTCGGACACCAGAAAACTGACCTAAATGTATAAATTAACCCCACTATGTCTAAGTAAATAATCCCTAGTATTGTTTTGAGCTGCCCAAATAATTGGAAATTGATTACTATAGTTGAAAGCGCTGCTCTACATGGTTACTTCAGTTGTCAATGATTGTTGCAGCATTAGAGCATATTTAGGGAACTGCTTCTTATTTGTGCCAATAAATATTGTTTATCAATCAAAGTGATAACATAATCACATAATTAACTGGCCCATAGCATGACATGTTTGTGCTGCAGATTCTTAATGAGAGAAGAGAAATCCAGACACAAAAACCACAATTAATCTGCATATATTAAATCCACCCTGTGCGGTTACCTTAAAATGCAGTTTGCCACATTTATCAAGCATCTTAGATGCTTTTACAACTTTCACAAAAAAAGGGTATTGTCGTTTTGCCAGAAAGTCTGCTAATGTGCCAATTTTTGGTGCATTTTTTCTGGCATAAATGAAACCATCTAATGGTAGGTGTAACATTTGACTTATCAGGAGCAGTTTAAGACTGTCTACTTTAAATGCTTGGGCCTCATTCATACGGACGGTCATTGTTGTATCCACAAAAAAACATGTCCGTATTGTATCCACGTCACTATTTTCACGTCCGGGTGGCATTAATTTTTTGCACATCCACAAAAAAAAACTGGTTCCAACAATTTAAACAGCAAAGCACTAAGTTCTTCTGCATCCTCTGAGAGAAAAATAGACTGCACACTGCTCCATTGCTTTCTATGAAGGTCCGTGGACTGCATGTGAGAAAAAGTAGTACATACTACTCTGCTGAACAATAATAATAATACCACCTGAACAATACATACAGCCTTGCAGCGCTGGGGACCTGGGTTCTAGTCCCAGGTCAACATCTGCAAAGAGTGTTTATGTTCTCTCCGTGTTTGCGTGGGTTTCCTCCGGGTCCTCCAGTTTCCTCCCACACTCCAAAAACATACTGGTAGGTTGTTTAGCTTGTGAGCCCCATGGGGACAGGGACCAATTTAGCATGCTTTGTGCAGCCCTGTGTAATCTGTAGGCGCTATATAAATAAAGGAATTATTATTACTGCCTGAACAATAGAGAAGACTGTACATCCGATTCGTTCCAACTGTACATCCGATACATCTGCGCTATAACTTCTATTACTCTCTTCTGTTATAGTGGAGTGTGACAGATATCAGCTAAATTCTTTGTATGCCACACATCAAAGTATGTTGAATTAAATGAAAGTCGGGCATAATAAACCAGGGGCACTTAATCAAAGATCCAGGAACCGTGACTGCGGTAATCTTATTATATTTGTCATCCATGGCCTCCTTTCTTCAAAAATATTTATAAAATAATGAAACTATCTCTGTGGGGCATTACCAGACCCCCTCTGTGCTCTAGATTCAAAGGGTGTAACACTGTGGATTACAGTGATTACAAAAGGTAGAGACCAGAGGGGAGGTTGAGACAGTGTAACAACCTGTGAAGCTGCAGCACAGATGTGCTCTGTTAACGCCACCAGGGGCCTTTTGGGCTAATTAGTTAATTAATTAATTAAAAAAAGTTGATTTTAGAAGGAAGGAGGTCATGTATAACAAAAATTGTATGATCTGTTTTTGAGGGAGATAATGTTCTGTCAGGCGAGCCGGATTGTGTCTTCTTCTCATTCCACATTAAGATCATATACATACTTGGTCAAACAGATTGAGGGAGATGCATTAAAAGTAGTGCTCACCCTGTCAGTCCTTTTGTCATCTAGATGTTGGCAACAATGGGGCAGATTTACTTACCCGGTCCATTCGCGATCCAGCGGCGCGTTCTCTGCGCTGGATTCGGGTCCGGCCGGGATTCACTAAGGTAGTTCCTCCGCCGTCCACCAGGTGGCGCTGCTGCGCTGAAAAGCATCGTTCCGCACTGGAATTCACCGGGCCGGACCAAGTGAAGGTAAGCGCGTCCCAAGCGACACTTTTTTTGTTTTAAATGCGGCAGTTTTTCAGAATCCGTCGGGTTTTCGCTCGGCCACGCCCCCCCCGATTTCCGTCGCGTGCATGCCAGCGCCGATGCGCCATAATCCGATCGCGTGCGCCAAAATCCCGGGGCAATACAGGTAAAGTCGGCGCAAATCGGAAATATTCGGGTAACACGTCGGGAAAAAGCGAATCAGGCCCTTAGTAAATGACCCCCATTGTGCAGATACAAGTTTGTGGTGTTCTGCTTATACGTAATCTATCTGGAGCTTGTCATTTTTCCCAGGAATACAAGCCAATATCCACTAATTATTACAGTAATGATTTTTATGGATATGTGGGAAACTGTTGGGATATGATGATTCAATAGTTCTGATCCACTTCAATAATAGATAGCAATTCCTCAGATGTATGATGTTAAATAGTGACAACTCCTACATAATAAGGTTCTGGATATTGTAGATTCCCATGGGGGGAATAGTTAAAAACATTGTAACTAAGGACTAGTTCTGGTGAAATATTTTTTTTTTTTTTTTTTTTTCCTCTTTGGAAAACATGACCGCATAGAATTTATACACAGAACATGTTTTGCTTAACCTCTTCCTAAACTCTGGGAACATCTACACATTAGTATTACACCCAGTCTAGATGTTGGAATAGAAGAGTATATAAAGAGCTGTGGGAATAATCACTTCTTTAAACTGGTTGTCATGACACAAGAGGAAAAGGCAGGGTATGAGCTCAGCCATGAGAAATTCTGACTCTGAGGAGATGGTCTTTGTCAAGAGGAGGGATAATGTGCTTCGTGAAAATACAGCAAAAGCTTTCCAAAATAATATAATATGCCGGTAGCGTATGTAAAAAAAAAATTATATGACTGTATCCTAATATTGATTTGAACTTCTTCATGAATGTTTCTTTTTTTCTTTTCTTTTTTTTTTTTTTTCCATACAAAAGTCCTTTAGAAGAAGAGATACAGTATTGTGATTCTCCTCTAATTTGTTCTGGCCACAGTGGTGAGAAATGGAAAAATTAAAAAAAAGGCATGCAGTACTTCTAATGTTAATTAAAGGGAACCTACCACCATGGATCTACCTATAAAGGGCTAATCCTCACGTCCCCGCAATTTTTTAATAGCTTTTTTCCCGTAATGAAAAGAAAGAGGGGGGAAAAAAAGGGAAGGAGAGAGGGAAAAGGGAAGAGGAGGAAGGAAAGAAAAAAGAGGAAGAGGGGGGGGGGGAAGGAGAGGAAGAGGGGGCCTACGCCATTCATTTTATCGCTCTCTATCTTTACTTTCTCCATCACATACATTTATGCTTGTCATGAGATGAACCGCAATGTTAACAGTAAAATGGGAGCATCTGTCACGTGAAAAACTTTTTTGTACACTTAGCTAGGAGCATTCCACCGCATAGTACGCACACCTAACATATTTTTGGCCCGGTCCCGCCGTATAACCGGACTCCCTCTGCTACGACGCTATGACAATGCGCCCTCTGACCGCCCTGAGCAGTGCACAGTTACGACGGCACTGGTCTGCCAGACTTGTGCCTGAGGCTCTTATGACTACTGTGCCGAGGGGGCTGGACTGTCCGGACCGTGGTGGCACGTATTAAACGGGTGTGCGCTAGCTTCCATGCTTGTGTACTTATCTTCTGATAATAGTGAGTGTCTTCTCTGTGCTAAATGGGATCTTTTCATCATACATCGGGGTGCAGTCGGGCTTCTTTTTCTGAGGACACTTTGCGAGCTCTGAACAAAATGGGCTGTCAGACTATTTACTATTACTGATTTGCACTGCGAGACTATCTTATACGTTTGACGGGCTGTTGCTGGGGCCTCTGTTACTGATGGCACGTACGGGGCTATCTTATACAATGGGCGGCTGGGGGGTATCTATATCTGGGGGACTGTGCAAGGGCGTTCTATATGCTAAGTGGCGGCCGGTGTATAGTGGTTATTTTTTTTATAATATTCTGGACATTTCGGATACTGGCTTGCGGTGAACTTAAAAGGACATACAGGGACAAGTAAATTAAACATTTTTCCCTATAGCTTCCTCATCTTCCCCTCCTTCCCCCCCCTCCTGATGTCCTAGGACAACCTGAGGAACACTAGGAAACATTTCATGTGTATCTCATGATCTCCTCCGTACGGCACATTCATGCAGTGTTTTCCTATGTAGAAAGCCGTTGAATACTGGTTTTGTGTAGACCCTGAGCTAAATCATTCCGGCTTCTTCACTGCATGGTTTTTATATGCCCTCATCAGAGCAGTTTGGTCTCAGAGTGTACAGGGCATCATCCACGCAAAATGAAATAAATTGCTAACCTTAGGCATTTTAACCATTACACTCCTGAACCGCTTGCTAGCTATTCGATATCCGCTCACTCACACAGATTGTAATTGTTGTTTAACACCTACTGGTGCAAGATTTTACTGATCCTCTTGCTATGAGTTGAGACAGTCTCCTTGCTAGATTTTTATGCAGGTTCTATGCTGGTTGTAGCTCCTAACATATGGCTCCAATATGTCCTCTCTATCTTAGATGGGCTTCCTTTTGTCCAATACAACCTTTCCAATGAGCTAACATCTGCGTGTCCCGGATATTACTTCTGCTGACCGTGCACACTCAGGACTTGCTCATGCATTTATTTACAAGTCCCAGGTAAACCATTTAGTGACTAATAATGCCAAGCAATCTCTGAATTATGGGAGGATGATGCTTTACTCCCATTTTACCGCAATGAGGCTGGATAGTTTCATCCCAGAAATATGATTAGGCTATTTTCCTCTTCCTTGCAAGACCTCAGTAGCAGACCACCTTGATAGACTTCTTCCACTCAATTTGCACCAATGCATTTTCTTCCCATGCCGCCTTACTTCCTGGCTGGGCTACAGTCTTGCTTCTGTGCTGTTGTGCCTCGAACCTTATGGGAGCTATGATCTGTAACCAAAGTTGCAGACTCTTCTCACCATGCGAGTCGTTGGGCCTGCTGGGTCACATTGTGGTTGGCTCACTGGACCGAGAAGGGAGGGTGAAAACTCTTGCCTGGTGTGCACACAAACAGCCATGGGAATGCAGTCTAACCCTGAGATACGGTGAACGTACAGCGTGAAGAGAACCATATAGGCTGACATAACCACTCTTAAATTACTTGTTCACCCAGTCAACATCCTACATACTATCATTAAAGGAACCCCACCACTATCTAACTCCTACTAACCCAGGGGCGTCGCTAGTCAAAATCCGGGGCCTTTGCCCCAGATCTTTTTGTCCTGTGCCCCAGATGTCCGTGGATCAATATGACACTTCTGCTGTCTTGCACCTTTCTTCTACAGTCTCACTCTAATCTGTACTCTCTGGACACAGACTAGTGAGTAGTCAGGGCCAGTGTTTAGAGGCGACTATTGCCGATAACCGGTCAGGGAGTGGCATTTGTGCATCTTAGCAGCATTGAAGCCTTGGCAGCAGCTTACTGCTTTCCAGTGGGAAAGACGCTTTAACTTGGCAGCTCGGTGATGCCTCGGTGCTTCACTGTTCTGCTATAAATACAGCTCCTGCTATATCTGTATACCCACCTCCCCGCGGTCCGTCCCCCCCCCCCCCCCACCACACACAGCTCACTCTACTTCCCTGGCTAATCTAGCCCCCACCACCCATCATGCTAATCATTCGCCGGCACTTGCTGTAATTCATTTTATCATGGCCGGATACAGGACCTGTGGGAGGATACATACAGAGAAGGGTTGTCTTCACACGCGGTATGCCCGCCGTGCGGGATACCAGCTGTGTGTCTGGAGGTGAGGAGGTAGGTGACCCCTCCTCTCCAGCGGTATAAGCGGCACAACGCCGCACATATTTTCCGCCGAAAGACTAGACGCTTGCTCTATCTTTTTGCGTGTGCGGCCCGTATCAGTGCCACACCTGGTGTTGGCAACCGGATCCCCGCCTTGCCCCGCTATTGCCTTCTATGGGGACTACATGCGCCATCAATTTGCGGCCGCATTACGGCCCCGCAGACGGCGTGTGAATGAGCCCAAGTGTGAGTCCTCCATGTCCTGCTTTACTGATTCCTCTGAAGTTACATGCTTACCAAGCAAATGTGTTGTGGTAAGTTTGTTAATGTATAGCATCTAATTGTCATGGTACTGGATAAGACCTGCTAGAAAGGGGCTAAGGTGGGATTTATAGTATAGTTGAGTGATGTTATCTGTGTATATTGTGCCCTTTTCACTGACCATTAAGTTTCAGGATTCTCTCAGTCAAGGAAAAAATCTCACTATTATTCATCTGTGAACGAGAAAATCAGTAATAAATCCAATATGCAACTGAACATTGCACTTTAAATTGATGCTATGCTCACAATGGTCATTACTTCTCTTGTTCTGATGCCTTAATTATCACAACAGACATTGAATTGGGCTGCAGTCAATTTTCTCGTATGCTCGGATACAATGGCTTCCTAAGACGTAGAACGGGGTGAGCATCGCTCCATAGGAAATGGCGCAGCCCTGCCTATACTCACAGGGAAGATGGAGGATGTTCTATCTTTTTCCCATGACAGTGTGGCACAGTACCCACTTGCCGGGTTTACCATAGCTGTCTATAGGGACGAATATCCAACCGCAAATCTGTGAATGCGCTTTCTTTCAGGACCAGGTTTTTTACAGGGTTAGCATTTTTTGGTCCTTTAATCTATTTTTTAGATTTTTCTGTATACATAACTTGCATAAAACAGACTGAGAGAATTGTTTATCTATTGGACCCATTATACCTACTGAAATCATTTTAGTCGATGTCGTACTGGGACTGGAAAAACAATACGGAAAAAGGTGTGGTTTGCACTGTACAGGGCCAGATAAATCTCCCTTTCATTCATGACTAGTACAACACAGAGATATTACTTATATAGTTTTGTGTACATCTTTATCTTACCCCCCTATGACAGTGGTGGCGAACCTATGGCACGGGGGCCAGATTGTGGCACTCGGGGTCCTCCTCTTGGGCACTCAGGTGCTTGCACCGCAATCTTCACCAAACAGGATTAAATCCACCAAAGCTTCCTCAGTCCGCCAAGCAACTTAAAATATGCTGGCTCTCAGCTCTTTTTAAATGACACTTTCCATTGGCTGTTTGGAACTGCAGGAAAAGTGGAGACATGTGTTTGACAGAACTGCATTGTCTTGGAGTCATCCTGCTGGACCCACCATGCTCCTGGAGAGAAGCTAGCAATGATGTCTAATTTATCCTCCTTCTTCTCAACTGTATTGTTGCCCTCAGGGGGCCAATACCATTGAATGATGTTTGAAGAACAGGTAGCACAAGTTACTACTTAAAATGCCATGCTGCACTTCATGGTAAATAGTGTATTTCGGTTTGTAGCTTGGGAACTCGGTCCCTGCAAAGGTTCGCCTCAGCTGCGCGATGACATTCACATTTTCATGGGGTGAGAAGAGCAATTTGAGAAATTTTCTTCTTTTCTGTCCCGCAGTCAATTGGGGATAATTATTTTATATTTGATAGATCAGTTTTTAAACCAGCGATACCTGTCATTTCGGCTGATTTTATTTTATTTGCGTTATAGGGAAAAGGATTTTTCCTTTTTTAAAAAACTTTTTCTTTTAACTTTTATTTCAGAGCCATAGGTTGCTTGGAGTAGTCGTTCTAAAATATTACAATAAAATAAAGAGTTGCTTCTGTCTGCCATCAGCCTGTACCCCACTATAGAGCACAGGAAACTGGGGGACATCACTGCATCGCATTCTCCCGATTTCTGGAGCTCAGTCACAGTGGCCAGGTGAGGAGACCATGGTATATCATATAAACGCACCTCCTCCTTTTAGTGAAGAGTGTATGTGACTGGCATGGGCCATAACTGTTTGGGTGTTGTTACCTGTGGTGACATTACTAGTGTGGGGCATTACTAGCATGGAGCGATATGCCTTGTAGCGATATTATTGTAGGTATTACTGGCTATGGTGACACTGTGGCACAATTAGTGTGGGTCATTACAGGTTTGAAGCATTAATAGGTGGGTGTCACCCTGATTAAGTGAGGGTATATTGAAGGGGATATCAAGGGAATTTGCATTTATAGTATTCACCTATTGAGGGGCTATTAGGTGGTTGACACTTTGAGGCGCCAGACGAAATGGGTAGCAATCTCACTTGTGGTTTCTGTAGCTGTATATGATAAGTACTGTGTATTAGCACACAGCACATGTGAATTGGGCCCGTGCCCCAAATCTTTTTGACCCTAGCAACGCCGCCCTGTTATCTACTATTAAGGTATATCAGGGTAGGTGGATCTATAGGATGTGAGGATAGCCCTTTAAGTTCTAATCCTCACGTCCCCCGCAATCTCTGTTAACACTTTACAAAATCGGCAAATATGTACGTTTTGTTAAAGCGGATACTGGGCATGAGAAGCCGGAGCGGAGGCTACATGGAGCGGTAGCTCCCCAGTAGCCTCTTTGTTCCTCCTACCAAAAATTTTCGGCGCACAGCTCCTCGTAGCTGCGCGCCCTCGTCCTAGAATCCTGACAGTGGTGGGTTTTGTAGAAAGTAAAAAAAAAAAATATCAGGAAAAAATCTGCCAAAATGTATAAACATTTGTAAATTTAATACTTTTGTTGCACCTACACATCCGATTCTATCAAAAGCTACCAATCATCCTTCATGAAACCTCTCCTAAAACCTAGATGAACTAGTGAAACCAGGCAGAACATTTTGAGATGTTTTTTTTTTCCTAGTAGTCTAGGGTAGAGTTTTATTTGTAATTAGATTTTATTTTATATGTTCACGACCTTTCCCACAAAAACGCAAATATTTATAATTTTGCTAATGCTGAAAAGATGAGTCTGTATTCTTCTTGTGCTGTTTTTAGCAGGATGCCGGAAGAAAAATTCCCATCGCCCCCCTTCAGGAATCTGACAATACAGCCATCCCAAAAATACGAATTGTACATAAACTGTGTAATGGGCTTCTGAATCAATGTAATCATGTTACGGCAAAGAAATGACTCTCTCATTCTGATGCAAATTGCATTTCTCAGGGCCTTGGACTGATGGGCCTTTGTTCTTACTACCACAAGCAATAATTGAGAGGTAGTTTCTCGGAAAAATAGAGACTTGTCTCAATGAATTTTCTTGAATACACAGTGATGACATCAGATGTCAGGAAACAGGAACTCAAACCTCTCCCATACTTAGCTCATTTTTTATAATGAAACCCTCTAAACTACAGATTCTAAGGTAAATCCTTGCAAGAACATGGTGTTAAAGTTTCAGTAAAGCATGACAAAGCCAATACTAAGCCATTGATCTACTGTAGAGCCAGTATGTGAGAAACTTGCTTGTGGAAAATGTTTTGTTGCCATAAATAATGCACATATTGCACCCCCAAGTGTTAGCAGATGCGAAAAGACATAAGTATTTTTTGTCTCTGTAGGCTTTTAAAACAGAATCAAAGCCTGGACGAAATAGCTGCTTATCGGAGAAACGTACTAGTCATTGGCCAACAATTCTGATGATAGAATGACACCTCGGGAAACTTATGGAAAGCATATACAACATTGGAGCAGGTTGGCATATTCTCTACCAACGATGTTCAAATGGAATTCTAAGAATGTTTTTAGAAGTTTGTTAAATGTTTGTGCTAGTCCCAACCACGATGTGTAGTTAGTGGCTGGAAACTGAGGTCCTTGTGGACTGTTGTTTTGCTCCGACTGTCACCGGTGGTTAGGGGCCGCTCGTGCTCCGGGACAGTGGAAAAGACTTCCGGAGCCGTAATCCTCTCATGGAAAAACAGCGTTTGTGTTTCTGCCTTAGAAGTAAATAGTGAATTGTGCTTGCTGCTGCGAGCCTAGCCATTGTCTTCAGCGGCATTATTCAGACTGTAATATAGGAACAGAGCATTGGTAATTTGGTGTTTACCATGTTTTGTATGTGGAGGAACCTCATCTTTGCAACTATGGTACAGGGATAATGGAGTTTTAAGCTTGTGACAGAAGTAGCCTGTTCTATGACTACAAACTCGTGACAGTGCTGCTTGTTTGCTTAGATACAGCACAACTACCAAACACTGCAAGGACAGTGTCCCTATTCCGTACTAAGACTCATGATGTGCTGCTCATTTGTCATCATGATCTGGAACAAATATCATAAACACAGGCTGTGTCAGATTGAAGAGGCCAGTCCACCAGGTTGAATTCTTTCTAAAAGGATCCTCTTATAATTATAGGGTGTATAACATTACACTGCATTGGTCCCAAACAGTTTCTGTAAATAGACATTACGGCAAGATTTATCAGTGCTTCTAACACCAATCTCTGGCGGTAATTCACTCCATAAAGGACATCTTATCCACTCATGGGTGTTAGGCTGTCTATACTCATGCTCGTTACTGTAGAGGATGATCTGGCTTTTTCAGGTAGTTAAAAGGCCCAGAATCACAGATAAACAACTTTATTCACTTGGCAAATAGTACTGGAGGGGCTCCGAGTTACGTCATCTGAGTCCTCGCTGAGTTTGGATGCCCCGCTATGATTTGCACCGGTGGCTGATTTTTAGGTGAAGTTCGGTATTGCACGCCCTGACATGTTCCTTAAAACCACATTGATGGCTGTCAGCAGTACTCGCGAAGTATTATTGAAGGCTGTGCTATCATGCTTTTTGTTTGTATTAGCAGCAGGACTCTGAAAAGATGTGTTGTGCCAAGAGGAGTCCCTTCATAAGTTATCCTATTCACTCTCTACATGTAAACAGGTTTCGCAATGGAAGCTGACGTAGTGTTGTTTCACTATTCATGCCATAACACTGATTCAGTGCTATGTAAAAGACTACGGGGTCCATAAAAACAGTATATAGTTCCTCTCATTGCAGAAGAGAGGAGTTGCAATGAGAACTTTTTGTTTCTCTTTTCATTAAAAGTCCACACATTTAAAGCATATGGATCAAAAAATATCTTGCTTCTTAAAGGATTTGCCCATGAAAGAAATTCTCAAATTACAAGTGATTTTTACACAATGATCATTTTTAATCCCAGACTTTACAACTTTACCTTAGTTTTTATTGCTGTTTAGCTCCTATTGACCCTGATTGGTCAGTGTAAAATTCCAGAGCCTGAACGGAGACTCTCTAAGACACTTCATGATCCCTAGTGCTGTGTGAGATGCAGTGTGCTGACAATGTGGTTAGATCAGATCAGAGTCCAGATTTATATGCACTTTCATTTAGCTTCTGAACATTCACTAGTTTCTGACACACAGAAAAAGAGATTGACAGATCAAGATGATGAATCCGTCAGAATCATAACACACATTATCATTCTCCACTCTGCTATATCTCCCCTTATAGATACACTGTCAGATCTTCTGTGCCTCCATCCCCGATAAAGCACCTTATCTGCTGTCTTAGCCTTGTCCCCTAGCTGTTGCTTGCTGACAGGAAGTCTGTTGAGCTCGTCTGGAATGCAGGGGAGGGCGCTATGCAGAGAGGAAGCAGTACAGCATCAGAGAATAATCTGCTATGCCCGACCCTAACTTCTGACTTTAGGGTCTGATCCTGGGGCAAACCGAAATTTTATACACCAGGACAGGTTGGAATTATATCTGTGAAATGCTGTATTTTTCCGAATAAACAGTGAATTAAGAGAATGTATTATTTTGTTTTCCCTGAGTATATTTAAAGAGAACTGTCACACAAATTTTGACCACCTGACTACCTTCCTACTGTAAAGGGTTACAAGTCCTCCCCAATCACAAATTAGCTGCAGTGAGACACTGTACATTCTCTCTCTCAGGCTGGCAGTGAACCACGCCTATTATTCTGACTGATAGCTCGTGTGTCTCTTCAATCACGTCTTTACCTGCTGTACTGAGGGACTGTCCTTCTAAATTCAGCTACAACATATAAAGCTCTATTTACTTATAGAAAATATTGTGTTATTTTTTAATGGTGCCTTGTGATACTTCATGACTGTCACCAGACGAACATCATCGCAGGTCTCATCCAGCACTCAACATAGCAAACTGCACACCATGAAATCACACAGCAGCACCATGAGAGGAGTAGAAGTCCATGGAGTTCGTGACTTCATGTGGTCAGATACATGCATGGGATACAGTTTGCTTTATTAAGAGGCTAAGACGGAGATGATGTCACTCTAGTCAGCATGACATGAACGTGACCAGTAAGGAGCAAAAGGCATGGGGGGATTAGAGGGAGGGGTCGGCTGACAGCGACACGCCCACCCTTTTGATGCCTGTAATATAAGATTAAAGGTGATTTATGTGGACTTAAGCTAAACAAGTTTTCGCTAAGAAGAAGGGTGCTAGTCGGTTAATAGATGCTCTATAGAAACTCTCAACTGGGTGTATAGTGCAAATGTGGCGACGGGTTCCCTTTAAGAATGTTGTCTTCTTGGAAATACCCTTTAAAGGGAATATCCCATTTCCCCATATGTCTCTGTAGTAAATTTTATTAGACAATAACAGTTCTGAATTGTCGCTTCTTAGCCCATCTGCGTTGGCTGCGCTTGAATGGAGAGGGCTCGCGGGCCCGCTCCATAGCATTTTGCAGCCAACACTTACCGGTACCACCCTGGATCGGATGTTATCATCTATGTTTATGTAGATTACTAGTTGTCTGGCAGCTTTACGTAGTATTCTAGCACAAACTTTTTTGCTGAGTGTTTTAGACATTGTTTTGGATGGTGCTTAGTGAAGACTCTGACTGGTAAAGACGCAAGTGATATTTTGGGGAATCGCTCGGATCTGCTTCTGCTTTGCTCTTCCGGAAGCCCTGCTTTTGTCCTGTAATGTTCCAGCCATCCATTCAGTTTACGCTGTTGCCTGGTTCATTTCACACAATGTATCGCTTTTTCCCGCCTGCAGGCCTGAGATCCTCTCCCTGTAATATCCCCCTGACACTGGGGCTGGTACAGACAAATATGTTGTTGTTGGAAGGTCAATAAGCAATTTCCACCGGTTAAATGATTTGATTGCCGAGTGTCCAACGCACTCGTTGTTAAATTTGTTTGCTGGTATCCTGATGTAATTGGGTGTCAATGACATTCATCCCATCACATAGTTGTGTATGTACACGATACTTGGTGAAGGCTTTATCTACCATAATGGTTAAATATTATAGCATAAACAAGTCCCCTATAAAAGGCTCAGCAATGCTGACTGAAAAACACACTTCGATTTGGTTTGTCCGGTACATCTTTATAGCTTATTGGAAATATACATACAGGGCACCCCAGTTGGCTGTGCAGAGCAGTCTATGATGAATTGGGAATTATTGGGGTTGTGCATGCTTGTTTTTTTGGCATGCCCGCCCTCGTTTTTAAACTGCGCCTTGTGAGCGGGCTCTGTGAAGTCAGAGTCAGGATAAAATGCCCACACAAAACATTAGTAAATTATAAAATTTTTAAAATTCCTTGAAATGTCGTTCTATTTGGATAGGCCAGGAGTGGGCAAATGTATGTCCAAGAGCTGTATGTTCAGTACACTGCTAACTAAAAGGGGCCACATCGAAACCAGCAACCTCACTGCACCAACAACCACACTATAGTTTAAATGCCACCCCCGGATCCCAAATACGGCATTCAGAGCAGCAATAAATAGCGAGACCAGAGCAGATAATAATAGTAACGGAGACCACTGGGCAGGCTTTAGATATTGGAATCCCCCCAACAACAGACCAACTATACTGAAGTGGAGTCCCCTAAAGCAGTCGTCCTTTTCCTGGGCTCCTCTTCTCCTCCCTCCCTGCACCTACTGCAGCTTCCTCTCCATGTGCCGCTCTGCTCTGTGTCTTGCACTGTTGTATCCTGGCTGCATCAGGACCCGGAGCAAAACCGCAGGAGCAGAGGTGACGAGGAACAGACAAGTATTTACCAAACCTAGGTCATCTCCTGTGGAACGTCAGGAGAGGAGTGGGAGCAGTGAGAACTTATCAGCTGCACTCACAGTTTACCCACCTCCGACCAATGAAAGCAGTTATGTCCTTAGAATTCACAGGGTGCGGACCGCAACTCATTCTTGACAGGCTGCATGTGGCTTGTTGGTGGGGCTTGTCACCACGATCCCCCTTTAGTTGAGTATAATTGTGCAAAGAGTGAAGCTCATCTCTATAATTAGAAGAATAAGGCAGTGGGAAGGGATGTCCACATTTATCACCTTTATTATCTTTTTTAGTGTACATTTAGACCACAAAAAGTCTAACTACGCTAAACACTGTAATTCTTCTCTTTGCTCATTTTCCTTCTCATGGTGCACCAAATGCTCAATGGATTTGCCCGTGAAAGTTCTCAAAAATTTTATCCCCTAGTGTGCTACACAATAAGCTCATTTTAACAACCCCTTTACTTTTCAACTTTACTCAGTTTTATTCCTGTCTTGCTCACTTGGTGATGTTCATTGTAAATCCAGAGTGTGGGCGGGGACTCTCTAAGCAGAAATTTCATGATTCCTCCGTGTAGTCAGATGCGTGTGCAGGAATGTTTGTTAGATTATCAGGGTCCAGGGTTTATCTACATTTTTATTTAGCTTCTGAACATTCATACTACTACTGAAACAGAAATGAAGTTTAAAGATCGCGTCATGAGAGATGATGAGATCCATGAGAATGGTATAACACACATGACCCACGGTCTCTTGCTACATCTTGGGTATACCACCACAGAGTTCTCTCCTCCCTGGATAAAGATCTTATTTAACAGTAGCTTGTAGAATAACTCTGCACACTCTGCTGCTTTTCGGCAGGAAGTGTATTTGTGTGAGTTGGTCTTGTAAACATGGGAGGGGCTGGAGGCCGAGGGCACTGCAGTGTGCAGATAGGAAAAGCTATTTATGAGAAGAATCTTCCCTGCCCAACCATAGTAAGAAGATTACGTTCAGAACCGGGGCAAACAAATTGTACCACACAATCATGAGACTGGTTGGAATTATATGTGCAAAATGCTAATTTTGTTTATAATAATGAATTGGAGAATGTGAGAATTATTTTGTTATCCTGAGTATATTTAAGAATCTTGTCTTTGTGGGAATACCCATTAAGGCTTAGATGTCACAATTTAAAATCACAGTCCAAAAAACCCAACCCCCACTAAAGTTGACACCAGAAAACTGACCTAAATGTATAAATTAACCCCACTATGTCTAAGTAAATTCCCTAGTATTGTCTTGAGCTGCCCAAATAATGGAAATGGATTACATAGTGGAAAGCTCTGCTCCTACAATGGTTACTTCAGTTTGTCAATGATTGTTGCAGCATTAGAGCATATTTAGGGACACTGCTTCTTATTTGTGGCAATAATAATTTTTTATATATGCACAAAGGGGCTCCTTCACAATCAAAGTGATACAAATCATATAATTACTGGCCCATAGCATGACATTTTTGTGCTGCAGATTCTTAATGAGAGAAGAGAAATCCAGACAACAAAACCACAATTAATCTGCATATATTAATCCACCCTGTGCGGTTACCTTAAAATGCAGTTTACCACTTTATCAAGCATCTTAGAGCTTTTACAACTTTCACAAAAAAAGGGTATTGTCGTTTTGCCAGAAGTCTGCCAATTTTGGTGCTTTTCTGGCATAAATTAAACATGGTAGGTGTAACATTTGACTATCAGGAGCCAGTTTAGAAGACTGTCTACTTTAAAGGCTTGGGCCTCATTCATACGAACGTCATTGTGTATCCACAAAAAACTTGCCGTATTGTATCCACGTCACTATTTTCATGTCCGGGTGGCATTATTTTTTGCACACTCCACAAAAAAACTGTGGTTCCAACATTTAAACACGCAAGCACTAGTTCTTCTCATCTCTAGAGAAAAATAGACTGCACACTGCTCCATTGCTTTCTATGAAGGTCCGTGGACTGCATGTGAGAAAAAGTAGTACATACTACTCTGCTGAACAATATAATAATCCCACCTGAACAATACATACAGCCTGTGCAGCGCTGGGGACCTGGGTTCTAGTCCCAGTCAACATCGCAAGAGTGTTTATGTCTCTCCGTGTTTGCGTGGGTTTCCTTCGGTCCTCCAGTTTCCTCCCACACTCCAAAAAACATACTGGTGTTGTTTAGCTGTTGACCCCATGGGGCAGGGACCAATTTGCATGCTTGTGCGCCCTGTGTAATCTGTAGGCGCTATAATAAATAAGGAATTATTATTACTGCCTGAACAAAAGAGAGACTGTACATCCGATTCGTTCCTCACTGTACTCCGATACATCTGCGCTATAACTTCTATTACTCTCTCTGTTATAGTGGAGTGTGACCGATATCAGCTAAATTCTTGTGTATGCCACACATCAAAGTATGTTGAATTAAATGAAAGTCGGGCATAATAAACCAGGGCCCTTACTCTCATAGATCCAGGAACCGTACTCCAGTAATTTGTTATCCATGGCTCCTTCTCTTCAAATATTTATAAAATAATGAACTATCTCTGTGGGCATTCTAGACCCCCTCTGTGCTCATATTCAAAGGGTGTAACACTGTGGATTACAGTGATTACAAAAGGTAGAGACCAGAGGGAGGTTGAGACAGTGTGTAACAACCTTGAACGCTGCACACAGATTGCTCTGTTAACTCCACCAGGGGCCTTTTGGGCTAATTAGTATAATTAAAAAAGTTGATTTTAGAAGGAAGGAGGTCATGGATAACAAATATATAAAGATTTGTCACAGTGAATGAAACTATGAGTAAGTGCCCCTGGTTTATCCTGATGGACTTTCATGGTCGATTTGCTTTAAAAGAAAGTAGTGGCATTTTGAATTGTATGATCTGTTTTTGAGGGAGATAATGTTCTGTCAGGCGAGCCGGATTGTGTCTTCTTCTCATCCACGTAGATCATATCCATGCTTGGTCAAACAGATTGAGGAGTGCATTAAAATAGTGCTCACCCTGTCATCCTTTTGTCATCTAGATGTTGGCAACAATGGGGGCAGATTTACTTACCCGGTCCATTCGGGGCCGGCCGGGATTCACTAAGGTAGTTCCTCCGCCACCCACACACAGGTGTGCTGCTGCGCGTGAAAAAGCATGTTCCGCACTGGAATCACACCGGGCCGGACCAGTGAAGGTAAGCGCGCACTTTTTTGTTTTAAATGCGGCGGTTTTCCGAATCCGTTGGGTTTCCGCTCGGCCACTCCCCCCGATTTCCGTCACGTGCATGCCAGCGCCGATGCGCCAAAATCCGATTGCGTGCGCCAAAAATCCCGCGGCAATACAGGTAAAGTCGGCACAAATCGGAAATATTCGGGTAACTCGCCGGGAAAACGCGTCGGGCCCTTAGTAAATGACCCCCATTGTGCAGATACAAGTTTGTGGTGTTCTGCTTATAAGTAATATATCGATCTGGAGCTTGTCATTTTTCCCAGGAATACAAGCCAATATGCACTATTATTACAGTAATGATTGTTTATGGTTAGTGGGAAACTGTTGGGATATGATGATTCAATAGTTCTGATCCACTTAATAATAGGCAATTCCTCAGAAGTATGATGTTAAATAGTGACAACTCCTACATAATAAGGTTCTGGATATGGTAGATTCCAATGGGGGGAATAGTTAAAAACATTGTAACTAAGGGCTAGTTCTGGTGGGTTTTTTTTTTCCTCTTTGGAAAACATGACCGCATAGAATTTTATACACAGAAACTGTTTTGGCTTAACCTCTTCCTAAACCTTGGGAACATCTCACATTAGTATTACACCCAGTCTAGATGTTGGGAAATAGAAGAGTATAAAGAGCTG
Source organism: Engystomops pustulosus (assembly GCA_019512145.1). Classification (NCBI taxonomy): domain Eukaryota; kingdom Metazoa; phylum Chordata; class Amphibia; order Anura; family Leptodactylidae; genus Engystomops; species Engystomops pustulosus. Next base: position 145,101,289 of record CM033642.1, on the reverse strand, counting down.
TGGGATATCACTTTCTTTAAACTGGTTGTCATGACACAGAGAAAAGGCAGGGTATGAGCTCAGCCATGAGAAATTCTGACTCTGAGGAGATGGTCTTTGTCGAGGAGGGATAATGTGCTCGTGAAATACAGCAAAAGCTTTCCAAAAGATATATATGCCGGTACTATGTAAAAAAAATGATTACTGTATTCTAATATTGATTTGAACTTCTTCATGAATGTTTTCTTTTTTTTTTTCTTTTTTTTTTTTTTTTCATACAAAAGTCCTTAGAAGAAGAGATCCAGTATTGTGATTCTCTTTAATTTTTTTCTGGCCACAGTGTTGAGAAAGTGAAAATTAAAAAGGCATGCAGTACTCTTCTAATGTTAATTAGGGAACCACCACACATGTGATCTACCTACTAAAGGGCCAATCCCACTCCCCGCTCAATTTTTAATAGCTTTTTTCCCGTAATGATGTAAAGTCTAAGAGAAAGAGACTACTGGGGTGTGAAGTAGCCAGAGCTGAAGCTACACAGTGCGGCTACTCCATGTCCCAGTAGCCTCTTTGTTCCTCCTACTAGGAGGCACGCAGCTCCTCTTAGCTGCACGTCGTAGTCCGAGAAACCTGCAGGCTTCGGAGCAGTGACCGCACAGACTCCAAAGATTTCTGGTAGGAGGAACAAAGAGGCTATTGGTGCGTGGAGTAGCCGCACTGTGCAGCCTCAGCTCCGGCTACTCCACACCCCAGTAGCCTCTTTAGAAAATTTACATATTCTGGGAATAAGTTATTAAAATATTGCAGGAACGTGAGGATTAGCCCTTCAAATAGGGCTAGGTAGATCCATGGTTTTAGGTTCCCTTTAAGTAGAATTAACTTTTTTTTTGTGTGGACTATGGCAAGAATGTAGCACATCAGCTATATTTCAAAGAGACTTCATGCTTGAAAATGAGAATTCAGCCTTCTACATGGAAGTAAGGAGACTTGTTGACCAGATGAAGACAGTAGCCGGCACAGCACTACAAATTCTAAGAAAAAAACATTGGCCCACATTTATTAAAGTGTTTGCGCCATTTTTCTGTCTTACTTTGCACTGAAAACAATGTGCAAACTGTTTGCACGTGTATTTATAAAGTCTCTGTGCCAGTTTTGTGTCGCGGCTGCACTGTGTTCGACAAGAAAAAAAAAAAAGTAGTGTGTTACTACTTGGGCACAGTCCCCGTCACTTTTATTACTGAAGTACGCCACAATTCTGCAGCATGAACAAAGTTCACACTTCCAGAGCAGTGCAGGGGGTGCCAGATTCATGAAGGAGTGCCAGTCCGCACTCTGCACACTCCACAGGCAAATTGCAGATTTTTGTCAAATGTGGGCCAAAGACTGTGTTTATACTATTTGCCATCAATACCCTCAGCCATAAGTAATTCTTTTGCAAGACCCTCAGACAACATCAGACCAATCCTGTGCAGCAAGATATAGTAATTTTGTTTGTAGTAAGTGTGCTAAGGCAGATTCACCTGTTAATTATTTTCTGGAACATTTTCTTCTTTCCCTGGCACCACTGGCTGCAGTTTACTCTTGTGGGCATGGAAGCAATGTAGGGGTTTGTTTACTTGACAATTTGTGGCCAGATCACCAACCCACATTGAGGTCTATGGCACAGGGTCACAGTGCCGTGAGCACACAGTGGGGCAGATTTATATAAAGTGTCCTAAGGTTAGACAGGGCACAGTACAACTAGACAGTCTTATTCTGCACCAGATTTATAACAGTGTCTAATGCTGGATGATAAATCTGTCCTAGTATAAGATGGTCTAGTTGTACTCTGCACCTTCTATTAGTTTTCTTACCTTACGCCAGAAAATAAGGTCAAAATTCTGTCGGATTAGCAGCATTTATGACGCACAGACCCTTTTGGCACGAGGACACGCCCCATTTTATTAGGTCACGCCCCTTTTGCTGAGCTAGTCCTAGGAGAGACAGAAAACTGTCTAAAACCCTTAATAAATGTGGTGCAGACAGTTTTTTAGTGCAAACTTCGACATAGTTCTGTGGTGGACAGATTAATAAATCTCCCCCAGTGTCTCACAGTACCATGACCAAGCAGCCGCTCGCCTTTCTATGGAGAGGGGAAGGGGCGTAGAGCTTGGACTACCTGTCCCTGAGGCTTTACAGCTGAGCACAGATGAAAATAATCTAGACTGATGTTGAATGTGATCACTGCCATATTTCTTTCTCTGTGTATTTATGGATCCTTGTTGTGTCACAAGAAGAACCTCAACCTGCCTCCTGTATTCAATCTCCATACTCGGCTTATATTAAATGCCCTTTGCAAAAACAGTGAGCATGATTTGGAATCATGTATAGAATGTTGTTTTTTTTTTAGCTCTTATTTTTAGGTTATTATTTAATTTATTTTATATACGGTTCTTAGCATATGTTTTAAAAAGCAACAAAAAATGGTTACCATAACGAACCCTTATCTATAATTGGGTAAAATAATTGTGTAATTCAGTCCTGTGTATAAGAAATATCTCTTGACCCATATGTCTGGGGTGGGGAATACCTTCTATGCCTGTAGAGGTTTTTCCTATCCATCCTGGACTAGTCACGGATAGAGGGTGTGTGCTGTGTTTTTGTTTCATTAATGTAATCACTATTTCTTTTGCTGTCTCCTAAACATTACAGAACAATCTGTAGGAATCTGTGGATTCCTCTGGTATTGTGGGGTTGGGCAGGAAATGAGTGACTATATGAGTCACACTCAGGTAAGGAGGTTAGACAGAAAATGAAGACTTGATACAAGGTGAACTAAAATCCCCCTAAAGGTAGTGCGTCATTTCCAGTTCATGTGTTGTAACTTCTTTTGGTAGTTCCGACTCATTATTAAATGTGTCAGAGTGCAATGAAATACATAATGGCCTGCAGCCATGAGCTGTAATAGATATTTTTTGTGCTACAAAGAGTATGAGCTAATGGATCTTATTAAATGACATATGTGAGTAGATCATACTATATGAGGCCGGAAAAAGAGGCAAAGTCCAACCTTTAAGAATTAAACAGATGTTTTTTTTTCCCCATAACCCATGATATTTTTGCTCTGCAAAAAGGCAATTAGGCCTCTCTTGAAGATGTACATAGAGTCCGCCATAAAAATCATACATTGCTTACTTTGATAACTATTGATGTAACTTTTTATTAGTATAGAAAGCATACCGTATATACTCGAGTATAAACTGAGTTTTTCAGCACAATATTTGCAACAAATAAGTAGTCACAGGTTATTGCACTACCTTTTTAAAGAAGAAGTTGCAATTTTAAGCCGAGTGCAAGACCTGGATAGTCTGCCCAAAAGGTTGCATATTTTCCTTTGTGACAATTTTAACTAAAAAGGCACCCCAAAAGACAGTGGTGTAACTAGAAGCTGAGGGGCCCCAGTGCAAAGACTGTGCCAGGCCCGACTATAATGTATGGTTTATAGTAATAGTCTTTTCATATGGGAAAGTGACACCATAAGAGCCCCCTAAACCTCTTGGGCCTTGGTGTGACCATAGTCTCTGCACCCCCTCAAGTAACGCCCCTGCCAAAAGGTATATGTCTCTGTGTTGTATAGCAGAATAATAGGGGTAGATTTATCATTAGGCAGGATTTAGAGCTGTTGTCTGTGTTCGACTGGCAGCTTTTCAAAAGTCGGATTTATAGTCCGGTGTATGTGCAGTGTTAAATGCCTTCTGATGTGTGTGCTCTATCCGCATAGACTGCACCAGTGGCACATATGTTTAACATCTGCTCAGTTTCTGCCTTCTTAAAATGTTTTTGCACAGGAAATTCTCAGATACCTTAAACATAAAATTGAGCAAAAACTTCCCCCTGTAGTAGCAATGGACCCACATACACCACCTCCTATGTTGTGTAGTATTGCGATTAAATTTGCGTTCTTTTGAGAATTCTCAGTTGATAAATGTGGTGTTGCACACTCTGAGGTGTATTTTTTCCGCCATTGCGTGACAGCCTTGCGTTTTTTTTTCTCGCAAAAATTTGCAACAATTATACGCCATGAAGTTACATCGGACTAATGATAAATCTCTCCCCATAATATCTATGTGAATAATATAAAGTAGTGGAATTCATACATTATTTTTGTGTCATGCATTTATTTTAAATTGTTTTTTCCAAATGGATTCTCATTACCAAACTCATTTCATGATTGTGCTTTATGAAAGGTGATTTGCTTTGCAACATGTAGGAAACTGTGACCCATGTGTGACCCTGTGATTGGATGCTTGCCCTTTACCTGAACTAACTGACTGAATGGCTGCAGCTGGAGTCCAGATGATTAGACAGTCATATGACATCGGGCTCTCTACAGCTCTGTGCTGGTGCATCAACCATGGTCCCTAAGATCCGTTCTCCTAAATTCTGCCACTATGTGGAATGGGATGTTTTTAGATGTGGTCTTAGACATTTTAACTACCTTGTAACAAAGCAATAGAACATAATACACCAAAAAGATCCTAAAAGAGTTTAATGAATAACCTTAACATAAAGCCCTGATGTTTCAGAGTCAATGAATTGGCAATATAGTCAATGTATGTTTTTACCCTTTCCTTTGTGCTGACTGATTTACTGAGGGCCAGTGACAGAACTTTGTAGAGGTCACTGGTGCTTAGTCGGGCATTACTGCAGCAGGGTAGCTTTACACAGCGATATTATTATATCTAAGTATAAGAAATTTTAAGTCTCCTATAGATGCTGGTGGAGTCTTTTATCAGTCCAGTCTTTTCTTTTGACATGTTTTATGCACTGCATATCATAGCTTCTCTTCACTGCATGTTGATCAGTCTTTCCTGCAATAACTTTAATCACTCAAGAAATTCAAATTCTTCCTCTGTTTCTCCTCCACTGTGAAGGCAAGTGTTTACACGGGAGCTGTAAGAATGCACTGCATGATAAGTTTCACAGTAAAATGGCCGCTTCTCCCACTAAAGGGGTGATTAGTGACTGCATTCCTGCTGCATTAGCTAAGGTCAGTATAAAAAGCTGGGAGTATGGGCACAGAGATGTGACACGGCTGTCCTCGTGGTCACATGACGGGCTCTGTATGAATGAGAATTCCCAGGGTGGTCTCAGTATTAATCTTCCTGCGCTGTTCACCATTCTACACAGAATCTCCCAGCTCTGCTTCTGTCTCCAAACAAGGAGAACAGTCCCAAAGGGATCAAGACAATTGGTTCACCTTCGTGTGAAGCCTGGCATTCATGAAGTGCTACAAAACTGTCCTAGCGTTCTTCTTCTTTTTTTTTTTTAACCCCTTTATTTATTTGTTAAAAAAATTAAGTTCCTGCATTCTCTGTATTACCACATACAATGAAGCCACAGAAAGTGTCTGTGTTATCCTGCTTTACAGGAATATGGTGGTGTATATGACTGTTGTGGGTAGCAAGAAATATTATTACTTATAATATAAATATACACTGGATTCTCTATACAGTCATTGGTGATATTACATCCACAACCCTGTCCCTACTGCAGCCTAAAGCTACATGCACAACCCTCCCCTCTGCAGAGTAAACCGTGCCACACGGTCGTTCTTATGGCAGGTGATAAAGCCTGCTCCATCTTTTTTGCGGAGACTGCACGGCATGGTGAGCACACGTGTTCACTGTACCGCGCCCGGGCGCCATAGACATCTATGGGGACTTATATAGTGCTGCATACATGCGGCCGGATATACTTCCCCAAAATGGCTATGTGAATGCGGGATAACAATGGATACTCTTTACTGATACAGGTGGTGTCGCATCCACAGTACTGTCCCAGGTGCAGCCACACAGCCATGCTCTCGCCCAGACTGCATCCTGGGCAAGCACAGGGCAGGTGGGGAAGGGATGGGGAGTGAGTGCTCCTCAACCCTCCCCTCTTTATTAAAAAATAAGCACTGCAAAGCTTTTCGAATAATGGACTTGTCTTAGCGACTCGGCCACTCAGCTCGGTCATGGTGACCGGGGGCCATAGGCCTCAGTGGGAGCTGGGATCTGGCTGGAATTTTTTTTTTGGAAGGCAAATAGTTTCTTTTGGTTACTAAATGTAACTCTTATTGGAAGGTGTGCCTTCACCATACAGCATAATGACGTTACTTTTATCTTTGTGTCACTACCAGTTTAACTATGCCTAATTTATGTCAATTTGTTTCTTTGTTTTGCTTATTTTACATTGAGAAAATTGGGCCATAAAGAGTGTGCCATTGCTGCCACATTCACTTAGTAGATATCTTGAGACACAACGGTGAGGGTTATTCCCCCTTCTCACAGCTGAGGGGAAGCTCTAGGCTACCGTAGCAAAACATGAGTAATGCATTTATTGAGAACTGGAGAGTCATTTTAAAGTATTTATGTCATTGTGACTCCTTTGCTGTAAGAAAGAAAATTGAACTCTAGTTTGCAATTAATAGTAATGGAAGTTAAGGGCACTGATTCCTATAGATGTGGCCAGACATCTTCTACTGGACTCATTCCGGCATTCCATTTCTGAAAACAATTAAGCTTTATTGATTTAATACAGTTTACAACTTAAGTTCTCCCAACTGAATATATTGGATGGGTTGGACCTAAAATCTTTCCTATCTTACGGATAACAAATTTGCTTGCCTGTCTCCTACACAAGGTCTAATGACTCTCTTTACTTAGATTCTGTCTGAGAAAGTTTCTCTTTGGCCTCTTCATACTGATCATTTGTGCCGCATCTGTCAGCCTTCTGAGGTTTTGCGCTGGCAGCCACGTGGTAATGATAGTTATGTGGTAAATTCACAGGGCTGGCTCTATAAAGTGCACTCAGCCTCTTGATGGCTGCTGGCAGCTGGAAGCTTCACAAGGTCAGATTGCCTAGGTCTTATGTCATCTGACTCTTAGCTCCATGAAGGTTGGCTTGTGGGTGCACTGTAAAATATATACGAGTATGCACACTGTATAAAGCCAGTCGCCAAGTCTAAAGATAAAGAAGGGTGGATGACACCAGATAAAGTCAGTCCATTCCTACAAAGTGAATTTCTACATCTGTGGTCTATTTTCATTACCGGCTGGCAGTCCATGGTACAGTAGAAACTTAACCTTCACTTAAACTTAACAATAAAAGGGATGAATAAATTACAGTTATAGTTGCTCATGTAAAAAAAAAATGAAAAAAACATCTTTCCCTTGAACTGATATAAAAGTAAATTAAGAAAGAAAGAAAAAAAAAAATGACACACCTTTCATAGCTCTGTACACCGTGGTATAAAAAAAAGGTATTAGCTTCAGAATATGGCAAAACAAAGAATTTCTTTTTCATACAAAAGGTTTTCATGTTTTAAAATCTTTTAGATCATAATAACACCTATATAAATTTGATATCCGAGTGATTGCAAGAAACCAAAGAATAAAGGGAAGGTGTCACTTGGCACAAGCAGTTGAAGCTGTAAAAAAAGAGCCCACAGAAAAATCTAAACTTATGGATTTTTAAAGGATGAGAGTGAAAAATGGAAATGCAAAAAAGAAAAAGGGAATCAGCAGGAAGGGGTTTATTGATGTGGCTGCTGCAGCACAACTGTGTCTCCACCACGTCATGGCTGCACAGTCTATTATTAGCCCTAATGCCCTGTGTGACCGCACCCTGAAATAAGATTAGTAGCAATTGTGCCCTATTAAAGTAAGGAACAAGGTTTTTGGTTTGGGAATTGCTGGGGGAACATTGCCTTTTAAAAGTGAAAGTCTCCAAGTTGGAAAGTTCAGAGCTGTATCCATAGAACAACGGAGAACTGTGCATATTTATTTCATTTATTTGTAATAAATGAAAGGTGTTTTTTTTCCCTAGCCTAAACAGCTGAAATGAAAATGCAAAGTGTGAATTGAGTCTTGGGGACCAAAATGTTGGCACACTAGGCATACTTTTTGATTCATTTAGATACATCTAAAGTTGCTCATTTAATATTTAAGGGCGAGTCCCTGTAGGTTGACAGCTGGCAAGATGTCAGTGCCAGGGCTGAGCCCCAGACAGACTTTCAGCTAACAGGTGCAGCATTGCTGGCAGTGCTAGGGAGAGCAGCTGTAAAGGAGAATGCACAGAGGGCAGCTGTGGTGATCAGGGGCACCTCTCACAATAGAAGAGACTGCCTAGCAAAGCTGTGGGGGAGGGGGGTATGGAATAAGTAGAGATACTTGGTAGTTCTTCCCTCCTAAAGTACGCCAGTCACACTGTTCAAACAGATCTATTCCAGAGCAAATATATTTTTAAAGGGAACCTGTCAAGTGGCGTTACCATGCTAAAGAGAATCCAGCATGTGCTACAGCAAGTTATTAGCATGCTGAGGCTACCGTTAGCTTGCATTTAATTGTGTTAACATTTTGTTTGCATTGTGTGTAAACTGAGCGTTAACATAGGCTGCATTCTTTAGCAAGCAGCTCCTAATGCCAAATTTATGGGTGACAGGTCCTCTTTAAGAACAAACCTAAAGAACCAATCTTGTATGTAATCTTGGGGCTGCCTTTACTTTCTATTTGGAAACCCTTTGTGTTACCATCATTCACGTGACTGCAGTTAAGAATATTGTACAGTTTCTTGCACTGAGGCTAGGACTCTGGTTATAACACATTTGTTGTTTTCCTGCTCCACAAGAACTAAAAATATTCTTACAGCTGAATCTTTCCTGATGGGATGGGTCACATGGATAGCTTGCGAATGAAAAGGACATAACAATACTGAGGGCTCTACAGTCAAATTAACCCTTACAGTAGCTGAACTTGTTTTGCTCCTGTAAGAACTTGAGACCTTAACTTGTACATGATTGGCTTTGATATCTGTATTAAAAGGGCATTTCAAAGTGTCTGGCACTAATGGGACATTCATTGCCCGGTTGCCTGGGATTCATGTTTTTAAAAATAACAAACAGGGTATACGTTCCTATGTAGTGCTAAGCTGCCTTAAAGGAGGTCTACCATGAGGAATCAGAAGTAGATGTGATGGTAGATTCCTCCTGCCTGTCTCGTCATTAATCTGTAATTTAATAATCCTGGAACCTAACATGATTTGGCAAAAACTTTATTTTAGTGATATGTACATATGTAATATGCAGAGGCTAGTTGGGTGTGTACTAACCCGGTAAGGCAGTGGAAGCTAAGGCTAGTACACTCGCCAGTAGCCTCTGCAGTTAATTTACATATAGATAAAATAAAGTTTTTAACTTTTAAACTTGTGTGGTTGCCAACTGTCCTTGACTTGTTACTTATTTTCTATGCTTCAGTTCCTTCTGTATGTTGTAGCCAGTCATTATCACTATTGTCGTTACTTAGTATTTCCTCAGTAAGAACCAGCAATGCTTTGGTGATGATCAGTGTAAGTGTTGGTTTGTTACTTCATCTATAGTATGAGCACTTAGTGTTTCATGGGAATTCATTGATAATGAAAATGACCTAGTCATAGCTACAGCTCCCCCCACACCTGAGTGAAGTTGGCCCCCCCACCTTGTTCAAATCAAACAAAATTGGTGTCAAACGTTTGTGCTATGTTTGTGCTGGTTTGTGCAGCAGAAATTTTCGTTTGTGCCGCTATCGTTTTTAAGATTTTAATGAAAGTTTCCAGAGGTCATCAGAGGTCAACCAGCCCCCCCACGTTGCCCAAATCAAACAAAACTGGGACCGAACAATTCTGCTACGTTTGTGCTGGTTTGTGCTGCTCAAATTTTTGTTTGTGCTGCTTTTGTTTTGAATATATGAACAAAAAATGAAAGTTCAAAAGTTCAGACAGCCCCCCCACATTAACCGAATCAAACAAAACTGGTGTCAAACGTTAGTGCTACGTTTGTGCTGGTTTGTGCAGCAAAAATTTTCGTTTGTGCCGCTATCATTTTTAATATATTCATACTTTTTTACAGAGGTCATCAGAGTTCATTTCTTCCAAAGTACAATGTGTTTGCTAGCTCCCCCTGGTGATCAAACCAGGGAAGTGTCACTAAGTTTGTTTTTTACCAGTTCATCCTAAACACCTCAAACACCTGAACATACCTTAAAAATTATAGCAGCACAAACAAAAATTTTTGCAGCACAAACCAGCACAAACGTAGCACTAACTTTTGACACCAGTTTTGTTTGATTCCGTTAATGTGGGGGGGCTGCTTGAACTTTTGAACTTTCATTTTTTGTTCATATATTCAAAACAAAAGCAGCACAAACAAAAATTTGCGCAGCACAAACATAGCAGAATTGTTCGGCACCAGTTTTGTTTGATTTGGGCAATGTGGGGGGGCTGGTTGACCTCTGATGACCTCTGGAAACTTTCATTAAAATCTCGAAAACGATAGCGGCACAAACAAAAATTTCTGCTGCACAAACCAGCACAAACGTAGCACAAACGTTTGACACCAATTTTGTTTGATTTGAACAAGGTGGGGGGATTTTTTGTTCATATATTCAAAACAAAAGCAGCACAAACAAAAATTTGCGCAGCACAAACCAGCACAAACGTAGCAGAATTGTTCGGTCCCAGTTTTGTTTGATTTGGGCAACGTGGGGGGGCTGGTTGACCTCTGATGACCTCTGGAAACTTTCATTAAAATCTCGAAAACGATAGCGGCACAAACAAAAATTTCTGCTGCACAAACCAGCACAAACGTAGCACAAACGTTTGACACCAATTTTGTTTGATTTGAACAAGGTGGGGGGGCCAACTTCACTCAGGTTCCCCCCACACTATAAATTAGTATTAGCAGATCATTTAGATACGGCAAGAGATTGTGATGTGGGTGAAGAATTCATGGCATAAAATCACTGACAGTTGCATTGCAAATGGTCTACAAGCAGCGACATGGACAAGAAGGGCTCATTGAATTCTTTAAATAAAAAATGTTGCCTTTAGTTCGTAAAAAACAGGATAATTAAACGTACCATAGATCAGTGGTTCTCAACCTTTCTAATGCTGTGACCCCGCAATACAGTTCCTCATGCTGTGGTGACCCCCAAACCATGCAACTCGCAGTAAAAACACAGTAAAATTTCGGCTCCGATGGCTTTAGGCGACCCCCGGGTTTGGTATTTCGACCCCCGCTGGGGTCCCGACCCACAGGTTGAGAACCACTGCCATAGATAGTTGTACATGTACCCGGTAAATAGTCACAAGACTTTCCTGAAAAATTTCCGATGTTCATTCTGATGTTATGTTATGGCATAACTACAATATATTTATTGTAGTTATAAATGTGAATTCTTGTTCATGGAAAAATAAGAGATCCCCCTTTAATTAAGGCCCAGTGCAAAAATTTATATAAAACACTCTCTTATTTTTGTTAAATTTTACTTGTAAATTTTTGCAACACTGTATTAAGAATTTTCGATGTGAACAGATGACCCTTATGTGAGTTCAATTCATCTTTCACAACTCAAATTACACAACTTATTTTGTATGCCTTGCAATTTATTTCAAAGGTCATTATCGATATGGACTTAAAATGTACTGAGGTATAGAGGGCCCTTTTAATGTCAAAACTGACAGAAAGAATAACAGGTCTTATAACTATTGTAGTTAAATGAGGAGTCTAAACCAGGGGTGCACAACCTTTTTTGGCCCAAGGGTTGCATTGGCATGCCGCTACCCTTCAAGGGGCCGCATTATTAACCAACACCCTAGCTGCACCAAAAATTGTAGTACATAGTATATACCTCCCCAGAAACCACCACTGCTTAATATTGCATTTGGTAAACCCCAATACAGTTCCCCTCCTGCAGCCAACCAGGTATTAATATTTATTATCTGCTGAACAGGGCCGATTGTAGCCCTTTTGCTGCCTGAGGTGAAAAGAATAATACTGCCCCCTAGGTACAAGAACCTAACTACTATAATACTGCCCCCCATGTACAAGAATATAACCACTATAATACT
>CM033642.1:145066393-145084183 GCA_019512145.1 Engystomops pustulosus | reverse complement strand
TGTCAATTCCTCGGTGGCTAAATCCAAAACGCTCCACAAAATTTGTAGCCAATCTCGTCCGTGTATAACATCCCCTATGTGGTGGTAACTTTTATGAAAAAAACATTTATTTAGTAAAAAAAAAAAATTAATTTCAAAATTGCATCCGATTTGTTTTAACCCTGTAAAATAATTAAGGGTTTAACAAACTTCATAACAAGTTGTTTTTACATACGTTGGGGGTTTGTAGTTTCTTTAATTAATGGGGTAATTTATGGGGTTTTACTTTTATTTAGGCCTCTCAAAGTGACTTCAAACCTGAGCAGGTCCCTCAATAGCAGGATTTTGCTTTTTTTATGAAAATGTGAAAAATCGCACCTAACGTTCAAAGCCCCATAACAGCTTACAAAAATGATAGTATGTATAAAAAACCACGGAGGTATAAAGTAGACATTTGGTGAATGTTAGTTATTACGTTTTCTGGTGTTATGACTCGTGTGGAAAAAGTAGAAAATTGAGAATTTTTCAAAATTTTTACCAAATATCTGATTTTCTCATAAATAAATGCAAAACATACCACCAAAATTTTGTAACTAACATGAAGTACAATGTGTCACGAGAAAACAATTTCAAAATCACTTCCAAAGTTATAACCATTTATAGTGACACAGGGCAGATTTGAAAAAATGGGCCGTGTCAGGAAGGTGAAAAGTGGCTTCGGCGTTAAGGGGTTAAGGAAGGCCTTGATCCAGCTCCCTGATGGCCACAGCTCTTGATCTAGCAGACCAAGTAGGCAATTTACAGAGGTAAAGTCTATATGGACCTCCACAATACCAGATAATTTGCATATAACTTCTGCACAAAACGTTTGCAATAGTGGACATCACATGCCAAAAGGTAGTATAAATGGCCCTACAGCTATTGCAAATGGAATCTGGGATGAGGCCAGTGACTGCAACTGACACACATCAGTTTGGATTTGAGTAGATGGTAAATAAAAGGTCTTGTTACATGACCTATTGATTAATCAGGTTTTTCTGTTAAAAATTCTATTTCACCATCTATTTTTATATAAGTACAATATCTTGCAATTATCACATGAGGAGCACAATAGAGTAGCTTTGTAAGGGAAGTAAGAATACTACTTATGGAGACTTTGCAGGTGTGTAGAGACTTGCAGCTATCAATGCTATATTAATGGAAATATGCAAATACATTTATAGAAAGTACCATAGTTGCCTACCATAGCATGTCTAGAAAACTCTCCATAATAAGGTGATTCCAAACTGTTGCTGCTATGGCAAAGAGGCTGCTGTAAAGCATATCACTAAATGCTGTAACTATAGCTCAGGCAAGATGGCATCCACAGAATCACTGACAGAAAATATAAAAGAGAATTCAGAAAATAAAAAAGTGATACATTTTGTTAAAATGAATGAATTTGATATCTGGTATATTTGATAGCTGGGCATACTCATTGCAGGGGCTGGCCGGCTTTATACTAGGGCCACGGGGCTGCCGGCTATATACTGGGGGTAGGGCGCTGCCAGGCTATATACTGGGGACAAGGGCTACTGGTTATGTACTGAGGGCAGGGGCTGGATGGCTTTATACTAGGAAGGAAGGGGACTAACTAGCTATAAACTGGCTGTGATCAATGCATTTCCCACCCTAGGCGTATACTCAAGTCAATAGGTTTTCCCAATTTTTTATGTTAGAATTATGTACTTTGGCTTATACCCGGGTCAGCCTATACTTGAGTACAGGCGGTCCCCTACTTAAGAACACTCGACTTACATACGACCCCTAGTTACAAACGGACCACTGGATATTGGTAATTTATTGTACTTTAGTCCTAGGCTACAATGATCAGCTGTAACAGTTATCAAATGTGTCTGTAATGAATCTTTAGTATTAATATTGATTCTTATGACAACCCAACATTTTTAAAATCCAATTGTCACAGAGACCAAAAAAGTTCTGGCTGGGATTACAATGATAAAATATACAGTTCCGACTTACATACAAATTCAACTTAAGAACAAACCTATATGCGGCAAGTAAGTACATCCGAAGTTTAGACTGTCTGACCATTATACAGGATCACTTTTGCAGCAAACACTTGAAACATTCAGCAGTGTGGGTAGCACTGAGCCTAGTAAAGGGCTTTCTTTTTAATTTACCCGTACACAATTCACAAATATGTACCGGTATTTTTATTTTATTGGTTTTTCAATATTATTATTTTGTGTTCATAAATATTTTTATATATCTATTTTGCAGGTATTGAATCAACAACAGAAGATAATGGGAAGCCACCAGCGGAGCCCACACATAGCTCCAACTCTCAGCTAGTAAATGGACAGCCAGACACAAAGACAGAAGCAGAAACTGCCAGTTCTTCATCATTCACAGAGAGTCAACTCTCACACCAGACTCATGGACTTGATACAGAACCATCAGCTGAAGGGCCCACTACGTCTGCACAAACAGAAGGCTCTTGTGCGTCTGTGGAGGATGGACCAAGACTAGCCAGTTCTTTACCGCATACTGAAAGACCAAGCACATCACAAGTGACTGAAAGGCCCAACTCTCCAAAAGACCAGCAAATAGTAAAATGCGATTGGAATTCTCCCTCTGCTGCCCAATCTCCGACTCAAGCTGTTACACCGAAACAAAAACTAGGTGTGTGTCGCTGACCTCCTTTGTCTCTCGCCAAGCTTATTAGTTGTTAGGATAAGCATATTTCAACGATCCGTGTAAAAAAAAAAAAAAAAAGAATCTCTTAGAAATTGCAGCTTTTTTGATTGCCGTATTTTGTCTATCTTTGGAGGATCGGTGATGCTGCTGGCCATGATTCTCAACCCTGTCCTTTGTTACATCTTTTTGTGATATTGATCATTGTTCTGGTATCTGCTGCAGATTATGGGCTCACATCTAGGCAGAATGTCAAAAGATTGAACAAATATTTGTCAAGTATAAGAAGCCAGTAAAAAGTGTATTTGTAACTCTAATAGCAGTAATATGGCCTTCCATAAATGAGGGCAATATAAACAGACATTTAACCCTTGTAGTGACATGGTTTGACTCCTGCCAAGAAGCGTGTATTGCTTTACCAGTTTGGCTTTGGGCTGAATAGTGTCTGATTGTGGGACACACTGCTTCACAACCAATCTTATTAATAATTGTCAATGGTGGCATTCTTTTAAGGTGTTACTAAATCTTCTCAGCAATATACTTCATTGAGAAAAGCTTTTCTACTCCTTATTTATGCTCCTTTCTGTGACCCTAGTGAGCAGTGTATATGAACATTAGATAGAAGATAGACAAGGACAGGAGGCTAAAGGTTAAAGGGGTTGGGCATGAAAAAGAAAATTCCCAGGGTAAGAACAGTGCCCTAATAGGGTCACCCATATTGTACTTGATAGACTTTCCCCTTTTGTTGATCAGAATGGCGGGTGATGTAATAATATTATATTATTATATTAAGTTACCTTACTCATCCATATATTGCACAGAAAGAACAAAAACGACAAACGGAGGATGGCGCCTCGGGTAATACTTCACAAAAAGTCTAAATTAGTTAAAAAGCCCAATGTGGGGCTGCTCACCTTGTCACCTTCTTGGGTATAGGCCTAACATCCCAACACGGGAAATGAAGAAATTCCTTATGGGTCCACGGTGTCTGGGTTCCAGATATTGTAGTATGCTTGGACAGCTGCCACTGGTCCTTAGACTGGAGACTCCCAAAAAACATGGGGGTCCGGTGTCAGCAATGCATAGCCAAAATAGGGCAAAAAAGGGGGGCCACATGAAGTGGCGCTATTATCTAGCACTAGACAGATATCTACATCAATTAGATTGACTCAACTCCAGTATACTGAAATGGCAATTTATTATAAAATAAATTTTAAAATTACAATTACATAAAACATGATAAAATATATTGTCCTAGTAAACACGTTTCGGGGTTGTACCCCTTTATCAAAACTATAGGACTGGTGTGGGCTGTTTGCAGCAAACATATATAGGAGAATACTGCTCGCAAACTTCTAAAGATACATGTAAGTGCTAGCACCTGAACCCCTTGATCGCCGGCGGGATTAAAGATCCGGCGGCACGTGGGCACCGCCATCTTGGCTCTGATCGTCGCTCCCCGTGACGTCATCGGAGAGCGGCGATCTGTTGTCATGACAGCCTCGGATTACACAAAGATCTGAGGCTATCTATTACAATGTGCGATTTGCACATTGTAATAGATGGTGTGCAAAATCCCCATATACTGCCATACTGTAGTATGGCAGTATATGGTAGGACCAATCAGACAACCTAAGGTTAAAGTACCCTAGGGAGTCTGAAAAATAGTAAAATAAATAAATTTTAAATAGTAAAAAAAAAAAAAAAAATTCAAATCACCCCCTTTTCCCCAGAACTGATATACCGTAAATATAAATAGTAAAAATCATATACACATTAAGTATCACCAGGTCTGAAAATGCCCGATCTACTAAAATATAATAAAGTTTTTTCACTGCGTTTAACCTCTTAACGGAAAATAGCGTCCGAAGTTGCAAATGGCAAAATGGAAAAAATTCTATAAAAAGTGATCAAAAGGTTGTACAGTCCTAAAAATAGAAGCATTGAAAACGTCACCAAAAGTCGCAAAAAAATGCCACAGCTCCGTACACTAAATTATAAAAAAGTTATTAGCTCAAGAATTTATTTATTTTTTTGTACAGCTGGTTTTAATTTTTGTAAATGTATGAAAACATTATAAAACCTATACAAATTTGGTATCCCCGTGATCATATTGATCCAATGAATGAAGTAGACCTGTCACTTGAGGCGCACAGTGAAAGCTGTAAAAACCAAGCCCACAAGAAATGGCGCAAATTTGTTTTTTCATAATTTTCACTGCATTTTGAATTTTTTTCCCAGTACATGGCATAGAATATTGAATACTACCACTACGAAGTGCAATTTGTTACGCAGAAAATAAGCCCATACACAGTTCTTTACGTCGAAAAAATTAAAAAGTTATAGAATTTTGAATGTGGGGAGTGAAAAATAAAGACGCAAAAATGGGCCTGGTCCTTAAGTGGTTAAAACTGCTTCTTACACAAACTGCTTCTTGCATCTTGCTCGTGGAAATTAGCAGTGTATCCAATGAAAGAAATGATCCTGTCCCTTTTAGGTAGCTTTTAACTTCTTTTTGATGTAGGTACAATTTGTCATAAAGTATAGCATCCATTTAATATTTCAGACGCGTTTCGGCTCTCCTGAACCAGGCTCAGAAGAGCCGAAACGCTTCTGGAATATTAAATGGATGCTATACTTTATGACAAATTGTACCTACAATAAAAAGAAGTTAAAAGCTACCTCGAAGTGCCAGGACCATTTCTTTCATTTGGATACACTAGTTTATATTGCGGTATACATTGATCATAGGTTTCCAGGTTACAGAATATATACAGCGTGGTATACATATGTTTGTAGGATTCAAATTTCTGAATATTTATACAGATCCATAACAGCGAGACCAAGGTGTAAAGGAGACACTTTTGGACTTCTTATGGCTATGATTTTTGCACTGGTAGTTTTTTAAAGGGAAGTTGACAGCAGAAACTGGCCTAATAAACCACTACCATTATATTGTCAAGCAGCTAAATAACTTCTGCATCATGTCTCTTTCATGGTCCAGTGTGGTGGCATCATCCAGAATATACAACCAATTTTCACCTCACCTCAAAAGTTTATTAAGTCACAAAATCGGAGAGCTCAATACTAAAGTAAAATGACTCCTTCCCAGAACACCCCCTTCACTGTAATTGATGGCTCTGCCTCCAGGGACATCATAACTCTCCAGAAATCTGCCGAATGATGTCACTCACAGTGAAGGGGCAATTCTGAGCTTTGCAGCTTTTTACCTTTTCTGGATGATGCCACCATTCTGGGCCATAAAGGAAATATTATCTGGAAGTGTTTATCTGCTTGACAACAAACTGGTAGTAATGTATATTTTTGCCTACTTATCTGCTTGACAACAAACTGGTAGTAATGTATATTTTTGCCTACATGTTCCCATTAAATTCTGATTTAGTCCCTGTTGTGGTTTTCTAGTATTATATATTGTTACAGCTTCGGAGCAACTCAATACAGAGATCTTGCAGCACAGCGGTGTGAGGGCACATACAAAGTGGTCCAGGAATGGTATGGATACACTGTTCTTCAGGACTGCTACCTAACACTGTCTGCAGCATTACATAGTTACTGCCGGTTGTCATCCATTAAGTGTTGTCCTTCTTTTATGGTACAATAAGTATCCACAGATAATTTTAATGTACTAGAACATATCTTTGAATTTCCCCCCCTAGACACCCAGAAGGCAGAGCAACGGCAGAAGCAAGCAAAGGAAAGGAGGGAAGAAAGAGCCAAGTATCTGGGTGAGGTTTTTTTTTTTTTTTGCTATATTTTTTATTGTTGAAGAATCAAAACAACACATTACTTGTTATTATGCAAGTGTTATGCTGGAGGTTTTGTGAATCCCATCAGAATTCTTTAAATTTGCCCTTGCTGGGAAAGCTCACAAGTCAGACACATGAATATTTCATTTGCAGCAGAGGCTAAACAGCATAAATATTTCACTTCCTCCAGACACTTCAGGAAGAAGAGAAGTCATTTTTTCACTGTAGCATCATCTTTGACGTAATCTCTTTTATCCAAGAGGTTTTTTTTGGTATCAGCATACCCTGCATACTGCATCCAATTTATACTGTATTCAAATTTATTATAATGTCTGTGAATCAACCATTCAAATTTGCATTGTAAAGTTGTCTTAAAGGGGTATTCCCGTATCAGCAAATTAATGTTATTGTTTGTATTATAAAAAGTTATTACATTTTCCAATATACTTTCTGTATCAATTCTTCATGGTTTTCTAGATCTCTGCTTGCTGTCATTCTATAGAAAGCTTCTATGTTTACTTCCAGTGGACAGACCTCTGACCATTGTCACACAGGTGTACAGCTCGTTATATCACATGGCTCTGATAACTCTCTATGACACTAATGAGCCGTGCACCTGTGTGACCATGATCATATTTCTGTCCACTGGAAGTAAACATAGAAGCTTTTTATAGAAGGGCAGCAAGCAGAGATCTAGAAAACAGTGAGGAATTGATACATAAAGTATATTAAAACATTGTATAACTTTTTATTATACAAACAATAACATTAAGTTGCTGAAATGGGAACACCCCTCTAAAGAAGATGGTCAAAATTAGTGTGCTGAAGCTCTTCTAAATAGATGCACCCATAAATCTATGCTAATTATTTGCTGGACTGCAACCTGTATAAGAGGAAAGAGGATTACCACTTGCCCAGTATTTTAATGTGTTGAGATGATATTTTGACAGTGATTCTGATCCCGAAATCTTATCTAGTTTGACTCACAAGTGTGTTAGGTGTGTTCATTCTGTCATCTTTGCAAAATAAAATTTGATACATGGCACAGAATGTGGCTGTTGGCAAGATCAGATCTACAGGATTTCTGGTTTCTGACACCAAGAGGCCGGCAAGTCACTATTTAAGGGAAGGATTGGATAGTCCAGCTTTCTGACATAGAGCCAACTTCTATGAGATTGCCGGATTAAACATATTGATCAAATTCCTTATTATGTTTTTATGTTGGCCCTTAAGCATTTATCTAAACCTACTGCAGAACTTTAAGGCGGTTCCCCCTGCATCTATGCAGTCCCCAATGTCATACTGCAGATGTCCAAGGATGAAGGGATAGAAGAGGCTTTGTATGACTATCTCTGCCCTATACAATACAGAATGAATAAGTCTTTTGATGTTAGCGTCTCTTTTTTAAGTTTTTCTTTTTTTTGGTTTACATGTATAATATATATGAAGAAAGGTGACCCCCTTATTTCACAAACTGTTGAACTACTGCATTTACTGTAATATGTTATTAGGCACAACATGAATTTCCAGAAATAGAAAAAATGGAACCATTCGTTTTGCAGCTGATGATTCTGCAACACAACAGAAAATATTAATTGTTTTTTCTTTTATATCCTTTGTATTTGGCTAGCCCTGGTAGTGATTACTTGTCATCCAGGCCCAGCAATATTTCTAACCCAACTTTATAACTACCTCCAGCTGCCAAGAAGAATGTGTGGCTTGAGAAAGAGGAAAAGGCAAAGCAACTTAGGGAAAAACAATTACAAGACAGAAGAAAAAAGCTGGAAGAACAGAGGCTCAAAGCTGAGAGGAAAAGAGTCATACTGGAGGAACGGCAAAGATTAAAATATGAGAAAAATAAGGTATGCCTCTTCAGCTATAATGTGTAATAATAAAAATATATAGACAGTATTCCCTGTGAAGTCACTAGGTGCAGTATAATAGATTCTTAATCCTGAATCCTATTCCTTCTAACAGTATTACCAGAAAATCCATCTGTGAGTGGAATCTACACATTTGTATATTGCATAACTCTGCTGATCTATCTAGACGACGCAAATGTCTAGAAGGATTATAAGGGAGGACATTGTTCACCTTTTATTGACATTTTTTGAGTTCATATATCTAACATTTCACCTAGACAGTCATAAACTTATTACACATAAGATTACTGATATTGCTTCAAAGAATCCACAACTCTAGTTATTATTAGCTGTGGGAAAGACTAACTTAAGATTGCTAGTAAATGTTTACTCAAGTAGAGGTATTTCTCACCTGTTGACCACATTTATAGCCAGACAATATTTATATATTGAAAAGCTCAGGATGGCAAAAGGTAGTTTGAATACAATAAATAGGTTGGATGTAAATTGTGTAAAGTCATGGACTCTCCTCATTTCAGAATGAAGAAGATCTGGTTAGTGATGTGTCTGGAAGTTGGACCATCAATTACTGTAAAAAGGGCTTTTTGCAGTGAGGAAAGCTTAACTTCAGTGTTTTTAACTCTCCGCCTCCTTGACTTTATACAACCAAATTACATGTCACTTCAAAGGTTTTTTTTGGACAATGACACAATGCTGGGCCATGAAATAGGCATGATCTAGAAGGTGTTCAGCTTCTTGATGACATAATGTTAGTGGATTATTACATCAATTTCTGCTGACAGCTTCCCTTTAAGTCAGAACTGGTATATTTTATAATTTTAGCCCTTGTTACAATTTTCAAAAACTTGTGCTGTCATGGGAACAAGGATTATCAATAAATCTTCATTTCACACACCTTACAGCTGATCATTGCAGCCTGGGACTAATGTAAATTATCCAGACCGCTTAACTCGAGGTCAGAATGGTCTGTCTGTAATTTGGGGTCCTCTGTATGACAGGTGTCCTTGAGTGGGGAACCACCTCTACTCGATTATGATATATAATACCTGTCCCTCTATGGGTCAGAATAAAAAAAAGCAACGTTGTTGGTGCTGCTCACATTCAGGAAGTCTTGAGTTGTCATTGTATTACATGATGTACAGTAAAAGGATGCCGTATAATGCTACATTCAAGCTGACTGCATCTTACCAAAACAGAGTAAGCCCTTTGTAAGGGATGGCAGGAGCAAGGTGTGATCAGCTGCTCAACAGGGAAAATGCATTTTGAAAAGATTGTGGCAACTCCCCTTTTATTTTTAAATTTAACCAAAAGGTTCAGCCATGACTTCATTTTAAACTTTAATATTTTTTTTAGCTATTTTTCTTAGTATTAAAGAAAATCTTCCAACAAAATGAAGCACGGTAAGCCCGCGACACATATTCCCTTATTTTTCTAAAACTTTATTTTAGACAGAAGGAGGTCATAGATAACAAATATAAGAAGAACTAATGAATATGTTCCCCTCGTTTGTCAAGATTTTGATGGTAGATTTCCTTTTACATATGATGGAATGTGTCTAAGGATAAAAGTGTGATCGTTTCCTTTACTAGATCTTTTTTAAGTGTTTGTGACTGTATGATATTGTCGACTCCTAGGAAAAATATGAGGCAGCAGTTAACCGGGCGAAAAAGAAAACCTGGGCAGAGATCCGCCAGCAGAGATGGTCCTGGGCAGGTGCTTTGAATCAGAACTCTCCAGGACATAAAGGAGGTAAATAATAGAAATAATGCATTCTCTGGTAGGCCCAGTTCACACTTCCAATGGAGGTTTTCCATGTGCTATTATGTTTTCAAAGACTTTAACAGACATTAAATACTAAAGGTAAACAGAATATCATTCATCTTCCATTCTCTATAGGGATACATGCACTGAAATATAGGTTTTGTAGCGTTTCCATAATTTATAGAAAAGTTTACACTGACTGCAGCACTATTTTGTCCACTTTAAATACCGGAAGACAGTGTGACGGAATCTCACAAATGCATATGTGAACACGGCTTAACAGTCATATTACGTCACATCTTTGTGTCTGGGATAGACATTAGATTTCTATTGGCAGATCGCATCATAGTTTGTAGGGTCCAAACACCATCTAGTGTTGATATGGAATGTTAGACCTTCTCCCAAAGTCTGATGTTCTATTGGGAAACAAACAAAAGGATTGTTATATATGTTGTTTCCCCTTGAGATAAAAGTCAACAGAGCTCTCTGAACGCTGCTTATTCCCTACTTTCTGAAATGCTAGCATTCAATTTCAGCTGAGCCATACTTGCATGTTGAGAAGGGAGCCTGGAGTTAGAGCTTTCATTTGGATGGTCATTTGGCATCCAGGTACACTCCTGTTGTGATGTCTTTGTAAATCCTGGGGCTAATCTGCTCTAAATATATATGCATAAAATCAGATACTTATTGTACTGTGTTGTTCTTTTTGTTTATTTCTTAAATTTTAGCTGTAAATAGATGCTCAGTGTCTGCAGTAAACCTTCCCAGGCATGTAGACTCAATTATCAACAAGCGATTATCTAAATCTTCTGCTACCTTGTGGAACTCGCCAAACAGAAGTAAGTGTTGTGGAAGTTTTCTAATTCTGCCCAGTGTCGGATCATCCATGTAGTGGAACACCCAGCCTTGCATAATTCTGACATCTTATACATCAGCATGCCTTGGAATTTACAGTGCAATTTGAATGAGAGGTTTCTTGCTTGAAGATCACAAAGAAGTTCAGGAATTACTGCAGGACAACATCGGCTGGGCAGTCATTTTGGCAGAAGTCTTTTATGACCCGTTCATTTATACGGGTGAAAAAGAATGTATATCAGCTGCTGCTCAAAGACTTTACTCTGGATTGCTTTCTGCTTCTGTGGAATGTAGCTAGTTATCAGATTCGCCCTCCCAAATATTTCCAGGGTGGATAGCAGAGGAGGAAGTTTGGTCATTGTGGAACTGTGCAGTTTCTGGCCTTACTTTTGTAAACATCTGGCTGTACTTGCCATTGGTCTTTGAAGTTTGGGAATAGGATTGCACTAGAGTCACTGGTATATCTATAAAAACCATTTCATGTTTTCACTATAATTTAAAGAGTGTAATGGCAAGGGCGAACTTTAGAAGAGGGAGAGCCCTATACTTTAATCATTTGTATATATTACTTTTATCCCTTATATTCTCTTCAGGTTATCATAAGAACCGTTAACGTAAATATCACCAAGATGAAAAAAGGCATAAAACACATTAAAATAAAACTTAATGTATATTATAATACTTTATCATAGCTACTCTGGAAACTGTGGGGCCAGTTTGGGTGCAGGTCACCAACTTTTTACCAATTTTTTAGTCCTCATATATCTCCCAGATATTGCACCAAACCTATCCTGTGTCAAATAACTGTTAAGCCGCATAAAAGAAACATCACACATTGTTGAATTTTTTTAAATAAATCTCCAATAGAGGATACTTTTTATAGAGTGCTCTAATCAGATAAACAAAACATAAAATACAATTGGAAAAAGGTGGAGAAAAATTTAAACCACTTTCCTATATTAATAAAATATGTATTTACTTTTGTATAATGCTATTAAATGTAAAATGTATTTTAAGATCTTGACTTTTTTAATAATATTGTCCAAACATTTATTGAAATTTGTTTGGCACTGTACCCCTGATCAATGTGGTTTGTTTTTTATGACCAATTTAGATGTTGATTATTACACAGCATGTCTTTTCATCAGTAACTTTTACTATTCTCTGTTACCATACTAGTGTATGTATGTATCTATGTATGTATGTATGTATGTATGTGTTGACCTGCTTATCTCTTTGCAGACAGGAGCTTACAGCTGAGCCCATGGGAGAGCAGTATTGTTGACCGACTAATGACACCCACCTTGTCCTTCTTAGCACGGAGCCGCAGTGCAGCAACCCTCCCTGGTAACAGCAGAGACTTGAGTAAGAGTTTCAGTAGTGTGTTTCTGTATCTGCAGTGTTTCATCAACTTTGTGTGTTCTTATCTGCATATTTTACATCTTTACCAGGTTCTCTTGTATGTCCCCGTTCTGCCTCTGCAAGTCCTCTCACCCCGTGTAACAATCACAAACACCGCTGCTCAGAACGTCGTAGAACAACAGCCGCCAGTCCTGACATAACACCTAGGAAGAGGAGTGATTCATCCCCGGTGAGTAGCATATTCATCCTGTAGCCTTCATTCTGGTCAAAAACCACACAGACAGACGTATACTAAATATTTAATCAGGCCCACATGAACCCATTAAGATCTTATGAAATCATTTCCGCTTTTTATGTTACTATCTGTGTAACCGAGGAATTATTGATATGATTTCCCTATAAATATGTATGGTTTAGTTTATCAATTCTTGCAATCCCTAGAAAAAGAAAGAAAAGAAGGAGAAAGACAGAGAAAATGAGCGTGAAAGAAGTGCTCTAAGTAGGGAGCGTATCATGAAGAAACGCCAGTCGCTTCCAGCCGCCATGAGCCGAGCATCACCCACCCCTGATAAAAGGTTAGCTGACAGCTGAAGAAGAATACACTTCTTTCTCCATTGTGCATGCATTTTTGATGTTGTCTCTACTTCTCTGCAGCTTGAGATCTAAAAATCGCCCGTCCTCGCCATCTACGCCAACCAGACGCCCAGTTTCACCATTTCCAAGTACATCAGCACCACTAACTCCAAAACAGCCTTCTCCAAAGGGTGTTCAAGTGATACCCAAGACTAAAGTGAAGACAGAGAAACCCAAAGAAGAGAAGACACCTGGCAAGGCAAAAAAAACAGAACACCACAAGGTTGACAAAAATAGACTACCATCCCCTTCGCCTCAACTAGAGGAAACCACAAAGGCCCAGGAATTGCCAGAAAGCTCTGCTTCTAGTTCAGCACCAATTATAGGTTTGTATATAAAAAATTGTAGCTTGTATACCATATGTGTGTATGTATGAATGAGTAAGATATAATTGTAGATTTTTTCTTTTATGTACATGGCTATGGGGGCTTGCCATCTTAACAGCAGTAATTCAGTCAAAGCCAGAAAGAGAGATCTGAGTGATTGTTTTGTAGAAATGGGAGGGAGTATATAAATTTCTTATGTTTAACCCCTTAACGTGGCTGCCCTTTTCTGTTTTTTTTTTTTTTTTTGGTTACATATTTTACTCCCCAAAACTTCCAAAATCCATAACAACATACTTAAGAGACATTACCATTTTAGCAAATACATGTTATTGTTTTTATAATAAAAAGTTAAAGTTTTCCAATATACATTCTGTATCAATTCCTTATGGTTTTCTGTTTACTTCCAGTGGAGAGAAATCTGACCACGGTCACACAGGTGCAAGTGCACTTGTGTGACCATGGTCAGATTTCTGTCCACTGGATGTAAACATATATGCTTCCTAAAGAAGGACAGGAAGCAGAGATCTAGAAAACTGGTAGGAAAGGATACAGAAACTATATTGAAAAATACAAATAAAAAAGGTCAGTGCTCAACCCTTTTAAGTTCACCGTTCACATTCAATAGGTAATCTCAGCACCTTCCCTTCAGTTAGAAATTGAGGATCTCCTAGGTTTCCTGCTCTTTTTCTCTGTTTTCCAGCACACCGGATTCCAATGCACCCCTGAATCACTCCGATGTCCGTGGTGCACTCTTAGTCATGTGCCAGAAGATAAACGGATAGATAGTGCAGACTTCCAAAGTTAAAGAAGGATATTTTATTGTATTTACTCATGATGCCCCAAAAGCCTGAAGAGGCGAAACCTGGGTCGGGCAAGGTGTTTGGCGTCTTTAATACTGTGATATGCGCACTTTTTAACTCCAATTTGTGAGTATATACAATAAAATATCCTTCTTTAACCTTAGTCATGTGCCAGAAGATAAATGGATAGATAGTGCAGACTTCTAAGAGTGCACCACGGACATGGGAGTGATTCAGGGGTGCAATGGAATCTGGTGTTCTGGAAAACGGAGAAAAAGAGCAGGAAACCTAGGAGATCCTCAATTTCTAACTGAAGGGAAGGTGGTGAGATTGCCTATTGAATGTGAACGGTGAACTTAAAAGGGTTGAGCACTGACTTTTTTTATTTGTGTGAATTGGTTGCTACAGTGGGAGAGCAGCGGTTCAGTGGCTCCTCTGTTTCTTTTTTGTCCCAGCTTTTTTCCGGAGGTCGAATTTTTTGTAATATTTAATACATTGAAAAATAGTGTAATTTTTCATAATACAAACAATAATATTAATTTGCCAAAATAAGAATGCCCCTTTAATGATGTAGCCTATTTCACTGCTGCTGTGAAACCTTTTCTAAATGTATAACTCCTGGATTATGCGTTTGCTCATGTTAGTGAATGGAATAGTGACCTTTCATGTTCTCTGAGAGTATCTCTTTGATCTGTATGAAAATATGGTGCCGCCTCTGTGGCTAGTATGAGCTAACTCACAAATAAACTACTGGAGGCCATATGTTTTGCATAATGGAACTGATTTAAAAACATCAGGAATAAAATTAGTGATGTCATTCAGCATTTTGTACTTGATGACAGGTTTTCATTTAACATAAAAACTTGGAATAAAAAATATGATGACATATTCCTATTACGACCTTGCTATTTTTGTAAATGTTTTATTGAAATTGTCCTTTTGTATTCCAGACTCTACAGCTACAGTTTCAAATATCACTACTCCTGCACAAGCCATTATGCCCATGTCTTCTGCAGTAAATGCTCCCTCCCCAGCGCCCTCTCCAAGTAAGCCAATGGCTGGCACAACTGATAAAGAGGAAGCTGCCCGTCTACTGGCAGAGAAGAGGCGACAGGCCAGGGAGCAAAGAGAGAGAGAAGAACAGGAGAGAAGGGAGAGAGAAGAGCAAGAAAGGTAGGCTGATTAGTTTTAAAGGAGTGGCAATACTACATTTCATAATACTAATACTTATAGTTTTGCTGTATGTATAAACAGATTCCTGTGTTAGAAAAGCATAAACTAGAGGAAATGCAGAGGAGTTTATTACTATACTTGCATATACTGACCCAAGTAAAAGAAATTGGGAAATCCTTCTAAACAAGTCCAGGGCCAGATGAAAGACCTGAACAAAATAAAGAGCACCAACACTCCAAGGACCACTTTTCAGTGTTCATTAAAAATAAAAATATAGGTGCCACAGAAATAGCCACTCCTGACCCACATCTTTAAAGAAAATCTTAATAATGGTCATGAAATACCATCATCTTGAGGCCACTTATTGGCAATGGCAGCCCAGCTGGTGATGTTCACAACAAGACCAAGAAATCAAGGGAAGGGTGTATTATATATATTTATGTACATGTGTCCCAAATCCACAGGGGTTTTCAGGAGAACTAGAGATAACATGATTGGTTGCCATGACAGCTGGAGGCAGGCTGTAATGGCAGAGCAGTTGTATTTTAGTATTTTGCATGAGCTCACATCTGAAAAAGTAAGCAAATAATAAAAATTGTCCTTTGCCTAGAACACTTATTATATATACCAGTAGTTATAAACATATTAGGTATCCCCGCATCCAAAAATGTCCAAACTATCAAAATATAAAAATAATTATCCCATGAACACTGTAATGGAAAAAAACATCATTATGTCCTAATCAACAATTTTTCAATAAGAAAAAAGCCTGGTGTGCTGACTTCATTGGGGGAGGGGGTTGAAGCTGAGGAGTGAGCAGCACAGACAAGTCACTCACCCAAACCCCTAGGACTATAGAGAGGATTGTGTCGGGGTGCATAAGCCGAGACCCCTAATTTCAACGCAAATAAAAAATGGGAAAACCTATTCACTTGAGTATAAGCTGAGGGTGGGAAATGCATTGGTCACAGACTCCCCAGTATATAGCCTGCCGGCCCCTGTAGTATATAGCCTGCCGGCCCCTGTAGTATATAGCCTGCAGCCCATGGCACCCAGTATATAGCCACTAGCACCCCCCCCCCAGCATATAGCCTGCAGCCAGTGCTGTAACAAGACCCCAGTGGGCCCTGGTGCAAACTTAGAAACGGGGCCCCCCAAGTACCTGAACCCTTGCTGCCGGCCTCATGCCACATGTTATTGTTCAGAATAGACATATACCATATATACTTTGCACAGACATAGGCACACATACACTACATATGCATAACACGCATATATAAACTGCACCATATAAACTCTACACACACACACTATATACACCAGTGGTGGCGAACCTATGGCACTGGTGCCAGAGGCGGCACTCGGAGCCCTCTGTGTGGGCACCCAGGCCATCACCCCAGCATGAAGTTCACCAGACAGGACTCAAAGAATCTTCCTGGAGAATGTTCCTACAATGATAGGCAAATTTGCCCTCCTCCTTTCAACTGTGTTAGTGTCCTTAGGAGGCTGAAAAATTGAAAATTGTCAAAGAAAAAGGAGAAAAAAATTACTTCTTAAATTGCTGTGCTGGCACATTGCAATAAATAAGTGGCTTTTAGTTGGAGTTTGGGCACTCCAACTCTAAAAGGTTCGCCATCACTGATATACACGCTACACATACAAATACACACACACACACACACAGGGGTGGACTAGGTATTTAAAATGGCCCTGGAAGAAAAATTTAAAAGTGGCCCCATTCTGTGGGCAGGGTCAAAGCAAGTAGGCGTGACCATGTGCTGTGAGTGGAGTTAAAAAGCTCCTGGAGTTAATATACTCCACATGAACTGTTTATAGATGGTCTAAATCAGTGGTTCTCAACCTTTCTAATGCTGTGACCCCGCAGTACAGTTCCTCATGCTGTGGTGACCCCAAATCATGCAACTCGCAGTAAAAACACAGTAAAATTGCGGGTCCGATGGCTTTAGGCGACCCCCGGTTTTGGTCGTTCGACCCCCGCTGGGGTCCCGACCCACAGGTTAAGAACCACTGGTCTAAATCAACAAGTAAAGCGCAGTGAAAGAGACTCAAACTGTCAGGAATAAAGCTTCTTTTTTTATAAGAATACAACTTAATACTAACTTATATATACAAAAAAACTACTACAATATCTTCTCTAATAAACAAGAATGTAACTATAATACTGCCCTAAGTAAAATATGTTATAATACAGCATTTTATGTACAATAATATAATACTGCCCCCTGTGTACAAGACTATAACTACTATAATACTGCCCCCAGTATACAGCCAGCCCCCCCTGTATATAGCCAGCCAGCCCCCCCCCCCCCTGTATATAGCCAGCCAGCGTAGATCCAGGCAGCCAGCCCCTCCCCAGCGTAGAGCCTGGCGGCCACCCCCTCCCCACTGTAGAACCAGGCGGCCAGCACATTAAAATAATAAACCATGTACTTTCAGATGCTCCCCCGCATCTCCGCTATTTGATGCAGTGCGTCTGGCTGGAAGAGACAGCTCAGTGCGCGGCGATAGCCAGTGGGTGGAGCGGGCTGGTGGG
>CM033642.1:144883706-145066332 GCA_019512145.1 Engystomops pustulosus | reverse complement strand
CCCTCCTCTAGTGCTGTAGTGAGTATGTTGGTGGGTGGGGCAGGTGCGGGATGTAGGGGGTGGGTGGGATAGCAGCTAAGTGGGGCGGACGCCGGCGATAGCTGGTGGGTGGGGCAAGTTGGAGCGCGGCGATAGCCAGTGGGTGGAGCGGGCTGGTGGGTGGGGTGCCGGGGCAAACTGGGGCCGGTCGAAAAATAAAAAAAACAATGTAATCACCTCTTCGACGTTCCCCTTCAGCTACGCTGATGCAGTCCGGCCGGAAGTTACCGCTCCATGAGCGCCGGCGGGTGCACAGACTTTGACTTTGGCGAGAGGTTGACATCATAGTTTGTGCACCCGC
The DNA here is from genome assembly GCA_019512145.1 of Engystomops pustulosus. NCBI lineage: Eukaryota > Metazoa > Chordata > Amphibia > Anura > Leptodactylidae > Engystomops > Engystomops pustulosus. The sequence continues at coordinate 145,065,992 of CM033642.1, read as the reverse complement.
CGGCGCTCATGGAGCTGTCACTTCCGGCCGGACTGTATCAGCGGAGCTGAAGGGGAACGTCGAAGAGGTGATTACATTTTTTTATTTTTCGACCGGCCCCAGTTTGCCCCCGGCACCCCACCCACCAGCCCGCTCCACCCACTGGCTATCGCCGCGCTCCAACTTGCCCCACCCACCAGCTATCGCCGGCGTCCGCCCCACTTAGCTGCTATCCCACCCACCCCCTACATCCCGCACCTGCCCCACCCACCAACATACTCACTACAGCACTAGAGGAGGGACCGGTCGTTACGCCCCTGCCTCCTCCCACCTGACACCCCCCTGAGTATATGGCCTGCAGCCTGACGGGACCGCTCCCCCCCCCCAGTACATATCCGGCAGCACCTGCCCCCAGCATATAACCTGCAGCCCTGCCCCTAATATAGAACCTGTAGAAAAGAAATCAAAATGTGTACTCGCCTTCCAACAACACCACCGCCCCCACCCCCCTGGCAGGTCCTCTTCTATCCATTGATCCTCTTCTATCCGGCATCGGCTCTGTGTCCCGGTGCTGTTTATCGCAGGCACCATGATATCATAGTTTGTGCCGATGCTAGAGTGTCAGCATGCGGTTGACGTCATGGTGCTTGCGACGGACCGTGCTGGGACACTGAGCCATTGGATAGAAGAGGACCTGTGGGGGGGTCGGAAGGTGAGTACACTGTTTGCTTATACTCGAGTCAAGAAAAAAGAACAGAGTTATTTTTTTGTGCTGGAAAAAACTCCGGTTATACTCCAGTATATATGGCAAGTTATAGCACACAATTATATTGTAATACAAATTCTTAGAGAAAGGCTGTAATGGGCTTCTGCAACCAGCCTTTAGTGAAAATGAGGTCCCCTGTGACAGGTTCCCTTTGCCAGTTTAAACCTAGTCAATAGACAAACATGGGAAAATTATTAAATTTACAGCTCATAAAATTATGAACTTGGTAAAGTTTCTAGACTTTAATCCAGGTCTGAGGACTTCAGTGGCCACTTCAATTGACTGTTGCAGTAATCTGAATATTTGGACCCACTACAGTCCTATATCCACGGATGTGTTAATAGTCTCTGTATTTGCTTGGATATCATAATATATTATTCCTTTTTACAGTAGTAGCATGGCTGCTTCTTAACCTCACATTTCTTCCAACTGTAGACGAGAAAGAGAAGAGCGTGCGCTTCGAGAGGCTGAGGAAAGACTACAGAGAGAGACTGAGGCTCGGCAACTAGCAGAGCAGAAAAGGCTAGAAGAGGAGGAGAGGCGTCAACAGGAAGAGGAAAAGCAGAGGAAGGCTGCAGAGGAAAAGGCCAAGGCAGAGCTGGAGGAGATGGAGAGACTACAGAGACAAGTAAGACACCAGTAAAACCCACAATATTGTTAACATTTATAATAAAATTTGATAATAAAATACTCTTCCCAATAGTTAAAGGGGTTTTTCCATGAAAGACCTTTATCTGGATATGCTCCGTTTCTATTGCATTTATCATAGCACCATCTTGGTGGCAGGAGCCAAGTTCATTTTAAAGCTGGCATGACCAAGCATCTAACCTGCTATACAGTGCCTCTTCCTTACAGCTATTTTACACTGCTACATTAAGGTTAGGTATATTAAACTTGAACACCTGAGCTTGTACTGGTACATCCTTGCAGTTTTTGAAAATGGTCAATGTGACTACAATTACAGTACAAGTGACTTGTATTACAGTCTAAAGATGGTACAGCTAGTGCTGTTGCATTCTGCTGTGTACATAGCATGAAATAAATTGCTTACAGAATTGTTTTTTAGTGTTGTGACCTTTGGAAACCTTTTAATCTACAGAAAGAAGAAGCGGAAGCCAAAGCTCGTGAAGAAGCAGAAAGACAGAGACTCGAGAGAGAGCAGCACTTCCAGAGAGAGGAGCAGGAGCGTCTGGAGCGTAAGAAGGTACTTATCATTTTGTCTTACTGAATTTTCTGTTTTATGCATGGGAAATTGTGAGAAATGGTTGCACATTTAGATTCCTTAATGGAAACCTACCAAGAGGAATCTACATCTGATGGTAGATTCCTCCATTCTTCCTCTGTCCTAATCTGTAATTGAATAATCCTGTAACCTATCCTTATTTGTTAAGAACTTTATTTTAGCAATATGTAAATTAACTGCAAAGGGTACTGGGGCGTGGAGTAGCCATAGCCCCCAGTGCCCAGCCAGGCTAGTACACGCCCCAGTAGTCTCTGCAGTTAGTTTACATATTGCTAGAATAAAGTTTTTAACAAATTAGGATAGGTTACAGGATTATTAAATTACAGATTAGGGCAGAGTCTGGCACGAGGAATCCACCATCAGATCTACTTCTGATGGTAGATTTCTCATGGTATGTTTCCTTTAATCCATTTGTCAAAAACACCCTTGGGTACTATGGTTGCTGTGGACTGCTGCATCTTGGAAATTAACCTGTTGCCGCTCCTTGACTTACTATCATATAACAGTGCACCATGGACCTGATGACCTTTCAGATTTACACCAGAGCTGAACTGTCATGGGGAAATGGGGTTTCAGTGGTAATCTACCACAGACAACCTCGTGTTAACCCCAGGTCAGAGCGAGCTTTAATCACAAGTGTTAACCCTTTAAATGCTGCAGCTAACTTGACATCAAAATGCCTGCAGGGAGATTCCCTGCTCAATCAGTGCCCCACAAACCGTTGTCAGGGGGCTCTCATCACCGCTTTGGCAAACCTGGGGTCTGAGCTAAGACCACAGGGCTGTCCATAGTAAGTTCCTTTAAGGTCCTGAAATCGTTGTATATTTTGTCCATAATGTGTGCAGCAAGCTTGGAAAGGCTATAAAATAAAAAGTAAAGTAATCCCTACCTCTCTTTGTCCCTCCTTTCCAGTACTGTGGCTTTGAGCCTCTGTATACAGCGTCTACAGTGGAGTCGCAACTACAAGATAGAAATGTTAGTGATGGCACAGTCACTACATGGTAGAAAATATTTTTTTCAATATTAATAGTGATACACTGGTATGTGTATCACAGCAGTAAAATGTAAATAAAAATACACCAACATATAAAGCCAATATCAACAGGCTGAGATCCTGGGGCCCAGCTCTACCCCTTTGATTATAAAGCTGACATTTTACTGGTTAGACACAACATCCCGGCCTTGTGATATTGGTTTTATATCTTGATGTATTTTTACCTGTATTTAGGTTTTACTGCTGTGATATCTACTTTTTCTAGTGAACGCATACCAGTGTATCACTATTCGGATTGAAAATAAATTTTAAATTCTAACACTGTACCAAGTAGTGACGGTGGCATCACTAACATATCCATTTTATATTCCAACACTGTTATAGTTGTCATTGCAAATTGAAGAGATATACAGACTTCAGTGCCGCCTCAGACAGTTAGTTGTATCATAACTACAGTATATGCACAGACCTCAGCAGATCACCTCAGACTGGAAATGACTGGAGAAGTAGCCATGAAGAGGAAGAAGCAAATAGAGAAATTACTGCTTTTTGTTTTCAAATGCACAAATTATTTTTTCTAGAAAACACCTGCGATATATGTTATGATAGCTGCTCACTACCTGTCCTGAGCTGAATGCCCCAAACCAGTAAGATTTTGTGTAGATTCTGCTGACTTTCTTTGAATAATTTTGAAAAACAAGTCGATTGTCTGCTGAATGTATTTCCATCCCATTTACACAGATCACACACATATATTTATGTTCTTAGTTTAAATATTCACTCTTAATTTTTATTTTTAGCGTCTTGAAGAGATAATGAAAAGGACACGGAAATCAGACACTCCGGTGAGTACAACACCTAGTAGTTCTATAATGAACGCTAGATGTAATGGTTTCTAATATGAACTTGTGGCTCCTTACAGAAAAAGGGAGACAAGCAAACCATGAATGGGAAGGAGACCAAACAAGAAATAACTCCCAGCAAAGGTAATTCAAAAGCCTCTACAACTAAAGCATTATTTTCTCATCAAGGCTAGCTAAAATGTCCTATTGTGTTTGCAGATGACGCAGAATCTTCAGAAGTAATTTTGAAGATTGAGCTTCCAGAGAAGAAAGTTGTAAGGATACAAGACAAAATGGAAGCACCCGATTTACCTCAGGGGTAAGTACAAGCAGAGTGGGGCACTTGTATATGGCCAGTAATTAACAACATATACCCTCATAGTAGCCTAAAGCACCTTACACACATTAAATACCATTCAACCACCTAATCTGTATTGGGGGGAAGGGGTTCTTTTAAAGAGGAAATGTCAGTATGTTAAGGATTCCTAAACCACCAGAATGCTTTTGTGTAGATGTAATATAGTCTCCCTTACCATTTATCCTACCTGTGTTCTTGATATTTCAAGTGATGCAGGTGGTTTAGGAGCCCCAATCATTCTGGCCTTTAACACTCCCTTTTTTTTCCTGAGGAAATACACCATTGCCAAAATAGTCAGATAGTGATCAATTCAGTAGACATGCACATGTTATCTGAGCATGTATGTCAGGCAAATGAGTGGCTGGCTAAAAACGCGTTAAAAACGCCACTTGTGCCATCACCCTCAAACAGTCCGTCAAAAAACGCATGCGTTAAAAACCGCATGCGTTTTTGACCATTTTGAATTAAGATAATTGGTCAAACCTGTCAAAAATGCAACGGATTGCTTAAAAACGGCCCAAAAATGCGTTCAGAACGCCACGTGTGCCGTCACCCTCACAGTTGTCCTAAATCTATGGCCATCCTAATGCCCAGGTGTGGCATATATTTTCAGCAGCAGATTTCTGGGGATGCATTGTGGAAGAATGGGCATTCCCATTTCAACAAATAGATGTTATTGTTGGTATTATGAAAAGTTATACAGTTTTCCAATATACTTTCTGTATCAATTCCTGGCAGTTTTCTAGATCTCCGCTTGCTGTCATTCTATGGAAAAAAATCTATGTTTACTTCCAGTGGATATAAATCTGACCGTGGTCACACAGGTGTACAGCTCGTAATATCACACAGCTCTGATAACTCTCTATGATACTAATGAGCCGTGCACCTGTGTGACAATGGTCAGATTTCTGTCCACTGGAAGTAAACATAGATTTTTTTTTCATAGAACGTAGTCTTAACCTATTTTATATTCTTATATCGGTTATTCCTGGCGTTGAACCCCCAAAAAGAAAATAGCCTCCAAATGTCCAGATTTTTTTGCAAATAAAAATTTAAATACAAAGTGTTCAAAAGGTTGTACAGTCCCAAAAATGATATCAATGAAAATGTCAACCTCTTCCACGAGGTACTATAACATCATGGTGCTGCGTGAGATGTACTGAGAGAACCTACAGGCTGGGCACTCTCCATACGCGGCAGGTATAATACAGTTGACGTGTGCTTCTAACTGCCGCAATCGGTGCTGGCACCGTTTAGGGCAGTTAACCTGTTCCATGGTTGAACGCGACCACAGCACCTAACAGCGCTGCTGGTGGGCGCTGTCATGTTTATTCTGGTCTTCTCTACCTCCTTAGCCATATTCACATTGTATAGCATAATAAAATCTGCACTAAATATTTTGTCTTGTTTTTAGGCAATAGTTAAAAAAAAAAAGTAGTCATAATTTACAGCATTGTGTCAGCGATTTCCACTTTATATTTGCATCCTGTACATAGTGTGTCATGGACTAACCACACAGCAATCCTTACATCAAAGCAATATACCCTATTTCCCCAAAAATAAGACATCCTCTGAAAATAAGACCTAGTACCATTTCCTTCAAGCTTAGAATGATATGTCCTCCCCTGAAAATAAGACCTAACGGCAGTCATTGCTACAGCTCCCCCTACCCCATATTTTAGTAGTTGATTTAGATACTGCAAGAGGTTGCGACATGGAAGACTTCATGGGATAAAATCACTGACTGCGTTATTGAAAATGTGATATGAGCAGCTACCTGCACAAGAAGGGGTAATTGAAGGGAAGTGCTATTGCTAAACATAAGAGACTGGGGCCAATGATTAGAGAAGTTGTTACTTTTGTGTTCAACAATAAATGTGAATTCTTGTTTATGGAAAAATAAAGACATCCCTGAAAATAAGAACTAGTGCCTCTTTAGGAGCAAAAATTAATATATTAAACACAGGCTGCGTCATTAAGGAATTAACAAAATAAAGTCTTGTTTATTTTTCAGTGTTATTATTTTCTATGTCCCTGTATAAAACTTGAGCATATCTGGCACCGCATTATACAAAAAGTAGCAGCCACAGTAAAAATATTGTCCTTTAAGACAAAAGTAACACGTGGCTTACTTCTGGAATAATTGTAGTGTTTTATATTATTACGAACACACAATCTGGCCCCAAAACACGATCCACTTGTGTGTTTTTTTTTTTTTTTAAACTGTATCACACTTTATTTTCAAAACTTCTCAGATAAATGCACACGGAGTCACAAGAATCAAGAAAAAATTGGCTGCCATGAATAAGGGTAGAGCGTGTACCCGAAACGCGTAGGCAATTTTTTTAATTTATTTTTTCTTGATTCTTGTGATGATTCTTGAAAATAAAGTGTGATACAGTTTTTTAAAAAACTGCAAGTGAATCGTCGTGTCTTGGAGACGGATTGTGTGTTCGTGGTTGCTAAGTTCCAAAGGAAGCTGGATGATCCGTGCTTGATTGATCCACATGGGATTAAGCCTACTCTCCAGGTGAGCTGTCATAACTTTTACTGTGGACAATGTTTTATATTATTGGGTCAACCCACCATATGTACATTAGAGATACAAACGCCCTAGTTTCCTTATCATGTGTTTTTAAAATGTATGTTTTGTAAAAGCATGTAATGCAGCCTAATATTCTGCTTGTTTTCTTTCATTCAGTTTACCTGGTCACATAGTGAATGGAGTGCAACCCAGCAAACAAGAAAATGGATTCTCTAAAGATACATCCCCTGCATTTGAGGAGGTGATAACACTATCAGAAATTAGCAGTACCAATGGAGATAAAGTTATTCCACCGGCAGAACCCATCATCGCTTTTGGAGATAGTTTCATGAAAAAGTCTACTGTTCAGCCCCCACATATAACAGGTGATAAATGTCTATTTTGTCATCAGATTCCAATCAGCTTTCTGTCAGAATTTGTTCATTGTGTCACATACTATATTTCACTTACTATACAGATTTCACTTTCGTCAGAGTTCAGTGTGATTTTGATGCAGCACTATAGGCTTGTATAGGGCATTTTTCCTAAGGGTGGCGGCACACGTGGTGTTTTGGTCCCGTTTTTAGTCATGCATTTTCAGTCCATTAGAAAACGCATCTATTTTTGTCCATTTTTAATTAAGATAATTGGGAAAACCTGACAAAAACAGATGAGTTTTCAAAAACCGAATGCGTTTTTTAACTGACTGAAAACACATGACTAAAAACGGGCTCAAAACGCCATGTGTGCCACTACCCTTAGACTTCACTTGCAAAAGTAGAGCACGCAGCATTCATAAAATTTGCAGTGAGCATGTTCTTGCATTAGGTGCTGTGTCTAGCTTTATGCTGACAGCTATATTACTACTATACACTAATGACACCACAAAGAAGAGGAAACAAAAACCAGCAGAAAGCATAAAATAACACTTTATTAAAACAATTAAAATAAATCCCTTTAAAAAGACAACATACACAGAAAAAGTCCACCAATGGTCAAATAACTAAATATTTGTCCCTCTTTACTATACACTAATGTTCATCTGAGACGCTTGGTCTGCAGCCCTTGAGAGCTCCTAAATACTTACACTTGACAATCATGTGATCAGACGCACAACCAATAAATGTGGTGGAAAAGGTACCATTACTCTGTAGAACCAAGAATATTATTTTGTATGCTATATGATGTTTTGAAATACAGCAATTCTTAGAAATCTGTTTTCTTCCATTGCAGAAGTCCTGTAACATCTAAAACATCATATCCGAGTTCCTGGACATTCGGAGAGTGGAAGAAACTGTGGGACAGATGTTTTTAATCTTTCTGCTTCTTGCATGAAAGCAAAATGGTCTCTGCTCGTATTGGCTCCATGGATTGAGTGAGACAATTGGAATATTTTAACCACAGATATGGTGGTTACAATAAGGAGCGATATACCGGTGCCACAATTTACCTACCATTGACAAACACTGGACACTTCTTAGTGATATTATAATTTTTGTGTTTTTTTTTCTTTTTAACATGCACCTTATATTAAAAAAAAGACTGACAAGGTTTAGCTCACAAAACAAGAAGAAACGTGTAACTAAAAGATAATTTTAAAAAAATTAAAGATTCATGTGGAATATCCCAGCCATGCTTGAGACTGTGTGGATGAGTTTGCTGGTGTTCCTAATAATGTAGCTATTTAGTAAGAAGGGACTGCTGAGTACCATGATGTATGTGAATTCTGTAAATAAAACCTCACAGTGTTACATCAAATGTTGTTTATCATTGACTCTTTGCATGATATTTAATTGTTTTTTTTTATTAATTTTTTATATTGCCAGTGGTAACAGTGGAAGCAAACTTTATCTTGACTTTTTTAAATGACTTTTGCATTGTTTTTATTATTTGGTCAAATATAATTCCGTTAAAAGAGTAGGGAAAAAATCTGTGTACTTGGGTTAGCCAATGACTTGGTGAAAGAAAACAGAGGGTCGTCATCAGGGGCGGACTGAGAATTTAAAGCATCCAGTGTCCTGTATGTCTATATCCTCTTTTTTTTTTTTTTTTTTTTTTTTTGCAGAAAAACGGGGACTGCTGTGTTTTTCGTGTCCTTTTAGGCCGGCGTTTTGAACCCGTTTTTGGGCCTTTTTTTTAAGCTGTCCATTAAAAACACATTTTACTAATTATCTTAATTAAAACGGGTCAAAAACACATGGAGTTTTTAACGCATTAGGTTTTTAACGGACTGCTTTAAAACGGCCCAAAAACGGGATCAAAATGCCACGTGTTCCCCTGGCCTTAGAAAACATATGCAAAATGTATACTTTTTAAATAACATTGGCATTGCATGAAGTGTTCCAGCTTTTGCATCAATCCGTCACATCCGTCTTTATGCCCAAATTTGAATCTTAAAATTCAATTCTTAAAAAAAGTATGTTTTTAAGTTTAAAAATGGATGCCAACATATGCGACCGATACAACATATACGTCAAAAGAAAAATGCAAAAAATTAGATGAACCCAGCCCAAATAAACCATAGCAAATTGTAGAAAGGTTTAGGTGCAGACAAGCATTGTTTTATGGTGTATATATTACCTGTTACTGAGGATGTGAAAGACTTACATCTACTCATGTATGGACAGGCTATACACCCACTACAATGAAAATTTCCTGTCATTTTGCTTTTTTCTAGCCAGGTGGGGTCACGGTGCTCGGTATAGTGGCTATGAATCAACCTATCCTTCAGTGATCGACCCTTTTTATATGTAATTGTGGGGTGTATACTGATGACATCTCGCAAGTCGGGGTCCATCACCAGTATATCCAATGTTTATGTAGTATCTTTTTGGCAGCCTCTGCCCCATTGTTGAAGGTTGTTATTAGTCTAATGTTTTTTTCCACCTTTTTTGTCTGCTCCTTTTTGAGCAGTTCACTACGGTCCTTTTTCAGAGCATGTTGGAATGCAGCTCTTAGGATATTATCATATTCCCCCAATCACAACATGCACCAGACCCGTCACCCCTGCTCACAACATGCACCAGCCCCCTCCCTTCTCTCTCTCAATCTGAACACAAAGACCTATCCAGAAAGTAGGGACCACAACTACATGACTAATGTCTGGTGAACTAAATTTGGGCCCCACCTAGCGAAAAGATTGCTGCAAATAAAACTTGGAGGACTAGCATCCCGCGTGCACACAACCCACAACTAAGAAAACGAAGGAAGGAGGGCAATAGGGAGAGGACACGAATAAAAGAGTAACAAACAGAGTAGGTCACAAGGCATTTCAATATTAGGGAAAACCACATACAAAGGGAACAGACAGGAAAAGTGGTGAGTGAATGTACAAGAGAAAGAAAACTTTAGGAACAGGGGTCTCCCAACTTTTACATAGGCGGGACGGTCACTGTCCATCTCAGACGTTGAGGCGCGGATGAAGTTTAAAATAAAATAAAAAAAAATATATAAGAAATTCCTGAAAACACATTGCGTAGCGTAAAAATGCGACCGCAGCCGTAAATTACATGGCCCCTCAATTAATATTTAATATGACGCAACCCCTTTGTGAACTATTTTATTTATTGGCCAAATTAATGAATTATTTGGTCAATTATTTATAAATGTGCTGCCCCCCCAATTAATATATTAACTGCCCCTCATATTAATATTCTATGTGCCGCCCCACCATTCATTATTTCCTATGATGTGCCCGGTCAATATTTTGATGTGCCAATCATTAATTAATAGTAGTCCTATGCCGCCATTATGAGGGGCAGCATCAGTAATAATTATGTGGGAGGGAAGCATAGGACATAATTAATATGAGTGGCAGCATAGGAAAATTAATTATGAGGGGAGCATAGGAAATAATTAATCATGAGGGGCAGCTAGGAAATAATTACATATGAATTAATTTTCTACTGTGCCCCCTATAATTAATTATTCACTACTCCATGCCCATCATAATTATTCCCTATGCTCCCCCTCCATTATATTCTATATGGCCCCATTAACTTCATGTTTAATATATTAGGGCCGCCCACAATCTTTCTATGTACTGATTTAAAAAATAAAAACCCTGTGTACGTACCTTGGCCCCGACGTCTTCTTTCTTCTGGCTGTGCACGGACAGGAAGGGGTGCGCAGCCGCGTGATGACGGTAATACAGCGGACGTGATCCGAGTCAAGGGAGCGTGTGTGGCGGGGTTTTGTCTTCCGCGTACATAGTCCACCTGGCAAATAGTGCTCATGCGGCCGTTCGGACGGCATTGAGCACTATTCGGTGATGGGTAGGAGCTTCTTGTCCGGATGGAAGGAGGCCCCTGACCGACTGCCGAGGACCGTGGTATAATCATAGGCCACGGCTAATCACTGACTCTATTGAAGGCAGCACCGGGGGGCCCAAATAACAGGATCACGGGGGCTCGTGCTTGAGGCCGGGGGCGGATTAGAAAACGCGCCGCGGGCGACGTGGCCCGGGCCGTGTAGTTTGGGGACCCCTGCTTAGAATCACTCATCACAGACCCCAAAAAAGTAACAGGCAAACTGATAGTATAGCTGTTCAAAAGAAACAAAAACAAGGGATAAACTGCAGATACAAACATAACTGCAAAGACTGACTGACAAAAACAACCTTGATGCAGCCCCGGCGCTATTAACACAGCTGAAGCCCAAAAACCAGCCAGATATCAGCAGAAGAAACACCATAAACAACAAACCCTAAAACATTCAGTTACTGACAACAGCAATTGGGGGAGATTCAGTATGGTCTCGCCAGAAAACTGGCAACAGAAGGATGGATAATCTCTGACACATTTCAGTTTTTCCACCTGTCACAGCCAAGGGTGGGTGGGTGGAACATATGTGAACGCCTGGTCCACAGGATTTACAATAGCATAATAATCACCAACACTGAATTAGAATCCAGTGTGTAGCTTGAAAAATCGTCCTGTGACAATATTGTGATTATTAGGCCGGGAGGAACTCCTTATAATGGGTATGTGTTTTTTTGCTGTATTTGGCTTAACTGTTGGGATTTATACCAACAAGATCTTTTGATACATATATGCATATACCTCTGTAGGTGAGAAATTGTCATGGTGACCATTTTTTTCTAACCCTAAACAGGTCGCTTTAGCCTTGTTAGGAGATTAAATACAGTACATAGTATAAAAGATGTCTTGATGTACCTAAGACGGGGATGGGACATGTGCAGCAGGTTGATTTCTACCATCCATCATTTTATTTGATAATATAAAACTTTAGATGAACCTGGACCTGAGTCTAGCACATTGTCAGCACACAGCAACTCACAGCACTAGAAGGGATCATTGAAGTGTCTGCTAGGGTGATGGGCACATGTGGGTTTGGAACGCGTCCGTTTTAAGCAGTCCATCAAAAACACAAAAACTGGTCCATAAAACTGGTCAAAAACGGCTGCGGACCAAGCAAACCATTCAAAAATGCATGTGTTGCCATCACCCCTTGAGAAAGTCCGCCCACACTGAAAGTCTTTACACTCCTACAATGCCATCCACTGAGTGATAACCGAAAACAGAAGTTGAAAATGAGGTAAAATTGTAAAGTAAGGGTGTGTTTTTGTTACAAGATATTAGTGTGTAAACATACTAGGGCGATTAAAATTGAAGAACTTTCTTTCATGGGAACCTTTAAGTACAGTGTAGCGTCGTGTAACAATAATCCTTTCTGCTTATTTGCAACAATGCTCATCCCCTTTATATTTAGATCAGTAGATTTACTATATTTTATAAACTTCATGTTTCTAAAAACCTATAAAAAATGTTACCATATTGTGACACCTGTAACATGTATGGAGTTGTGTCAGGGTCATATGTGCCAGGATGAGATGAGTGGCCACTAGGAGTCGAAAGGTAGAGACTTATGTCCTCTCCCCTTAGGTGTGCAATTGATTCAACTGCAGCATTACACTGCGGTAAACGATACAATGGGTATCCACCCAAATGGCCAGCTGTTAGGGTCAGGTATCTCTTGTGTAATTAGGAGACACCTGTCTGTATATAGAGATAAGATTATAAAGAAGGCACATGTCCAGCAGCCAACCTATAAGATTATCAAAATGTTTTTTTTCCTGCTTAATGTGATATTTTTGGTCTCAAGAAAGTCATCAGGCCTCCTAAACAGGTCTGATTGCATATTCTGCATTCACTACTAAGTAAATGTCTTTGAGGTGAGCCCTATACTGAGGAGCCTTGTCCTGGTCGGCCCGTATAAACAGGGGGACGGATGCCCCTCTTGGAGGGGGAAGGGTACCTTCCTCATCCATACTCTTGTAAACTTGCATGTGACTGGCTAATCGCCTTCTCTACATAACTACCCCATCTTGTACCTCACAGCGGTAAAAGCTTCTACTCCTTCTCAGGCGTCACGTATTGTAATAGGAGGTCTCCCTCCGTCGTCTTTTTAGAAAAAACCACAAGTGTTTGTACTTGTCATGTATTATGTCCCCCATTTCCCTAATAATCTTGGGTTGCCTCTCTCTGCCACCAGAGGTGCCCAAAACTTACACAATATTCATGTGTGGTCTTTTCCTGCCTTGCAGGTGTACCAAGTAATTGGACTGTTTAGACACATAATTGTCCTTTTGGTTTTTTTTTTTTTGTCCATGACCAGAGTGCTAAATGTAACCATAACATTTATTCTTAATACAGTTAATTAATATCCACAAAAATAATGTATATATTGTACAGTGTCATTCCATCATCCTTTCTCAGGTTCATGTACAAAAGGTGATGGTGCATTGTACTCAACCAAACTGATAGCGTTAGTCTTTCTGCAGCTTTTCTATATGCGCCTTTCAGATGGGAGGGCCCCACTTCAAAAACACATATCTCGAACCCCTGACCCTACATTACACGGAGAATCTCACCTTAATGTGTAAGTCGTTTCACAGAAGGGAGGAATCTCACTGTACACATCGAAAAAATATAAAGGCTGTATACGTAATGGCATAAGTTTGAGAATGACCACAAATATGATATTTTCAATGATCTGTTGGCCCTCTGGTTTTTATGTGTGTTTGTCAGATTTTATAACTACAGAAACTACAGTGCAATATATTATGGAGTACCACAAGCTTGTTATTGACAGTTAGATGAGTTATTGAGCAGTCAATATTTGCAGTGTTGATCATTCTCAGGACCTCTGCAATTCTCCCTGGCAGCTCTCATCAACTTTGGACCAATCTGACTGATAGCAGCCATTCTGAACACAATCATGCTGTGTATTGTTGTGAACCCATTTTGTGGTTTTTTTAGTCCACATCTCTGTTGATTGACCACAAGTTCTCATGGGGATAAGATCTGGGGTTTCCAGGCCATCAGACCCAAACTCTCTATTTTTTTTTTTTTTTTGTTCCCTGGCCATTTGTTATGACCTTTGCTTTATGCAAGGTGCTCCATCATTGTGGAATAAGCGCATTGTTGATCCACCAAATGCTCTGGGACGGTTGGAGAAGTTGCTTCGGAGGAATTTGGTACATTCTTTATTCAGGGATGTTGTTTTTTAGGCAAGATTGTGAGAGAGCCGATTCCCTGTGCTGCGAGAAGCAACCCCACACTTGAAGAGTTGCAGGATGCCTTACCAGTTTGGCATGAGACAAGACTGGTGTATCGCACCTTGTATTCTCCGAACAAGCGTTTTCCAAGATGTTCCAAACAATCGGGAAAGGCGGATTTATCAGAGGAAAATGACTTTACCCAAGTCCTCAGAGTCCAATCCTGACACATTTGCAAGAATACAATCTGTCCCTGATTGTTTTTTGCTGAGAGAAGTGGCTTCTTTGCTGCCCTCATTGACACCAGCCTTGCTCCTCAGTCCGCTCCAGTGCGTGCAGATGATCCACAACTGCCAGCTGCCATTCCCCTGAGCAAGCTCAGCAGCTGGTTAGCCCGATTCCGGAAGGAAACACTAAGGACGGTCTGCCCGCTGCTTATCATTCTTGGGCGCATGGAGCTTTTTTTTTTTTTTTTAAGCCCAGCCTCCTTTTAAATCAACACCCATACCTGTGTATAATGGAGAAATACACTGAAACAATGTGTTGTGCTCCTTTAAGGCCAGGCTGCCAATGAAGTTTGAAATGTGTTTTGGTGGGAAAAAAAAGGTCAGTTCTAGGCAAATATTGACTTTGCAATTAATTGCGTGAGAGTGATCAGAGCTATAACATTTGGAGTATGTGCAATAATATTGATGCTAGGTAGACTTTGGTGCCGTTGTTGATTGGGGGCAGGAGCAGTTGGGGGATGAAGTGAGGGCCAGCCTGTTCTCCTGAAGACGTCACATTCCTAATTGGCCCATGCAATCCTGCGCATTAGTACAGACTGAGGTTGAGGGGAAGAGCAAGTGCGAAGGTGCCTGAAGTGTATAGGAAATGCTTGTGCATGTTGTGAGCAGGAGAGAGGGGGCTTGACATGTTGTGATTGGGAATGGGGGCTAGTGCATGTTGCGATTAGGGGATGGTGCTCTAGTGCAGTGTGAGCAGGGACGGGCGGGGGTTAACATGTTGTGTGTGGGGGTTGGATGCGTGTCGGCATGTTCGGCACCAGACCCGTCACCCCTGCTCACAACATGCACCAGCCCCCTCCCCCACATGCACGACACGCATCAACCCCCCCACACACAACATTTACCAGCCCCCCTCCCCTGTTCACAACATGCACTAGCCCCCATTCCCCAATCACAACATGTACCAGCCCCCCTCTCCTGCTCACAACATGCACAAGTATTTCCTATACACTTCAGGCACCTTTCAGCACTTGCTTCTTCCTCACCACTCACCATCAGCTCTGTAATGCGCAGGATGCAGGGCCAATGAGGAATGTGACGTCTGCAGGGGAGAACAGGCTGCCCTCACTGTCATCCCCCAACATGCTCCTTCCCCCAATCACAACATGCACCAAAGTCTACTGCATCAATATATTTGCACATACTCCAGAATGTTATTAAGCTTGATCAGCTTCACAGCAATTAATTGCAAAGTCAATATTTGCCTAGAGAATTACCTTTTTCCCCCAAAACACATTTCAACTTCATTGCAGGCCTGCCTTAAAAGGAGAAGCAAACATTGTTTCAGTGATTGCTCCATTAACACAGGTGTGGGTGTTGATTTAAAAGGAGGCTGGTGCTTAAAAAAAAAAAAAAAAAAGGCTCCAGTGCGCCCAAGAATGATAAGCAAGCGGCAGACCGTCACTTAGTGTTTCACTTCAGGGAATCGGGCTAACCAGCAGTGCTGAGCTTGCTCAGGAATGGCAGCTGGCAGTGTGATTTCATCTGCACGCACTGTGGGCGGACTGATGGAGCAAGGCCTGGTGTCAAGAGGGCAGCAAGAAGCCACTTCTCTCCAGAAAAACAACATCGGTGACAGATTGATATTCTGCAAATGGTCAGGAGTGGACTGCCTGAGGACTGGGTAAGTCATTTTCCTCTGATAAATCCCCTTTCCGATTGTTTGGAACATCTGGAAAACGCTTGTTCGGAGAAACACGGTGACGATACCACCAGTCTTTGTCTCATGCCAACTGTAAGCATCCTGCAAACCATTCAGTGTGGGGTTGCTTCTCAGCCGCAAGGGAATCGGCTCTCTCACAATCTTGCCTAAAAAACAACATCCCATGAATAAAGAATGGTACCAAATGTCCTCCAAGCAAACTTCTCCAACCGTCCCAAGAGCAGTTTGGTGGATCAACGCCTTTTCCAGCATGATGGAGCACCTTGCCATAAAGCAAAGGTGATAACTAAATGGCTCAGGGAACAAAACATAGAGATTTTGGGTCTATGGCCTGGAAACTCCCCAGATCTTAGTCCCATTGAGAACTTGTGGTCAATCATCAAGAGACGGGTGGACAAACAAAAACCAACAAATTGTCACAAAATGCAAGCATTGATTGTAAGAATGGATGGCTATCTGTCAGGATTTGGTCCAGAAGTTGATTGAGAGCTGCCAGGGAGAATTGCAGAGGCCCTGAAGAAGAAGGGGCAGCACTGCAAATATTGACTTGCTGCATTAACTCATTCTAACTGGCAATAAAAGCTTTTGTTACTCATAATATGATTGCACTTGTATCTCTGTATGTGATAAAACATCTGACAAACACACATAAAAACCAGAGGGCAACAGATCATGTGAAAATATAATATTTGTGTCATTCTCAAAACTTCTGGCCATGACTGTATACAGCTTTATATTTTTCGAGTGTAACAGTGGATATCTCCATTTCTGTGAAACGACTGAACACAATTAAGGGGAGAATCTCCTGTTAAATGTAGGGGTCAGGGTTCAGGAGATATGTGTTTTGAAGTGTGCCCTCCCCACTGAAGGCAGCATATAGAAGAAGCTGCAGAAAAGACTAAGCTTACAGTTTGTTGAAGTACATGCACCATCAGCCTTTGTAGATGAACCTGAGAAAGGATGATGGAATGACACTGTACATATTTATAACATATTAGTTGTGATAATAATTAACTTTAATTAAGGTAAATGTTATGGTTAAGTTTATGCACTAGGGTCATGGAAACAAAAAGGACAATTATGTTCTAAACAGTCAATTACTTGGTAAACCTGCAGCAGAAAAAGACCACACATGGAATATTGTGTAAAGTTTTGGGCACTTCTGGGTGCAGAGGAGAGCAACCAAGATTATTAGGGGAATGGGGGGACTATAATACAATGACAGATTACAAAACTTGTGGTTTTTCTAAAAAGACGACTGAGGGGAGACCTCATTACAATGTACAAATACCTGAACGGACAGTACAAGGATCTCTCCAAAGATCTTTTTATACCTAGGCCTGTGACCAGGACAAGGCGGCATCCTCTACACCTATAGGAGAGGTGGTTCTACCATCAACATAGACAAAGGTTCTGTACTAATAGAGTAGTGAGACTGCAGTGAGAGGTTGTTATGGCGGACTCTATGTACATGTTTAAGAGAGGCCTGGATGACTTTCTTGAGAACAAAAATATCACATTATGAGGAAAAAAAACATTTTGATAATCTTATAGGTTGGACTTGATGGACATGTGCCTTTTTATAACCTTATCTACTATGATACAAGACAGGTGTCTCCTATATTACACAAAAGACACCTGACCCTAACAGCTGCCATTTGGGTGGATACCGATTGTATCTGTTTACCCATTAGATGCTGCATTTGAATACAATTGCCACACCTAATGGGGAGAGGAGCATAAGTGCTACCATTTCGACTCTCTTAGTGCCACTCCATCTCATCCTGAAAAATATGACCCCTGACACAACTCCATACATGTTACAGGTGTCACAATATGGTAACATTTTTTATAGGTTTTAAACAGTGAAGTTATAAAATATCTACTGATCTAATTAATAAAGGGGATGAGTCATTCGTAGCAAATAGCAGTAAAGGGTTAATGTTACAGACTGCTACAACTGTACTTAAAAGGTTTCCATGAAAGAAAGTTCTTCAAATTTTAATCGCCTAATGATGTTTACACACTAAAGATCATTTTAACCCCTTACTTTACAATTTTACTCAGTTTAATTGCTGTTTTCGGTGCTATCACTCAGTGATGGTCAGTGTAAGAATGTAAGATTTCAGAGTGTGGGCGGGGACTCTCTAAGGGTGATGGCACACATGGCGTTTTGAATGCGTTTCTGGTCCGCAGGTGTTTTTGACCAGTTTGATGGACCAGTTGTGTTTTTGATGGACTGCTTAAAAACGGGAACGCGTTCCAAACGCCACATGTGCCATCACCCTAAGCAGACACTTCATGATCCCTCTAGTGCTGTGAGTTGCTGTGTGCTGACAATGTGCTTAGACAATCAGGGTCCAGGTTCATCTAAAGTTTTATTTAGCAAATAAAATGTGATTGTAGAAATCAACCGCTGCACAATGTCCCATCCCGGTCTTAGGTACATCAAGACATCTTTTTACTATGTACTGTATTTAATCTCTAACAAGGCTAAAGCGACCTGTTAGGTTGGTCACATGACCATTTATCCACCATACAGAGGTATATGCGTGATAGTGTATCAAAAGGATCTTGTTGTATAATACCCCCAACAGTTAAGCCAAAATACAAGCAAAAAAACACATACCCATTATAAGGAGTTCCTCCTGGCCTAATATCACAATATTAGTCAACACGTTTTTCAAGCACACAACTGGGATTTCTAATTCAGTGTTGGTGATTATTAGGCTATTGTAAATCCTGTGGACCAGGCGTTCACATATGTGCCAGCCCACCACCCCCTTTGGATGTGACAGGTGGAAAAAGCTGAAATGTGTCAGAGATTTCCATGCCTTCTGTGCCTTCATTAATTTGGCCAATAAATAAAATAGTTCACAAAGGGGTGCAGTATATTAAATAATTAATTGAGGGGGCCCAGTGTATTACGGATGCGGTCGCATGTACCGCTAGCGCTGTGTTTTCAAGGAATTTCTTATATTTTTTTTATTTTTAAACTTCAGTTCGGCCCTCCAACGGTCTGAGAGGGACAGTGACCGGCCCCTATGTAAAAAGTTTGGGGACCCCTGTTCTAAAGTTTGTCTGTTCTCTTGTATTCACTCACCACTTTCCTGTCTGTTCCTCTTTGTATGTGTTTCCCTATTAGTGAATGCCTTGTGGACCTACTCTGTTTGTTACTTTTTATTCGTGTCCTCCCTATTGCCCTCCTTCCTGTATTCTTGGTTGTGTGTTTGTGTGCACGCTGGGATTGCTAGTTCTCCAAGTTTTACTTGCAGCAATCTTTTCACTAGGGGGGCTCAAATTTAGTTCACCAGACCTTAGTATCCTGTAGTTGTTTCCCTACTTTCTGGATAGGTCTTAGGTGTTCAGAGAGAGAGAGAAGATGTCGGGTCTGGAGCTAATCCAGGGAAGTTGACCATCACCCACAGGCAGAGACTAGCTTAGCCATAGAGTAAGGGACAGTTTCTCTTTCCTATTCCTCTAGTTCTTTCTTGCTCTCTCTACACAGTGTATCCTGCATCAGTGTAAACCGTGACAGTGAGTTTGCTTTGTGTGCAGTTGTGGCTTGATGTGGAGTGATGGATGGATAAACCAGTCAGTGTCAGGGGGCGGAATACATTGCTTCTATATATATATATATATATATATATATATATATTCAGCCCAATTCCCTTTAGAGGTTGCTGGTTATTGCAGTCCTACACTTTGTCTATGCTTTTGCTATATGTTTGCTATTTTGTGTATGTGACCTCAGCTAAGTTTATATGACCATTCTCTCACTATACGATTCTGTGCATCTTGGATTTGACCCAGTTCTTTGCTTATCTTTTGTTTGCCCCTCTGTGTCTTGTCTTTCCTTGTATGACCCCTCTTTTCCCGACTTGTGTTTGGTTTCTCTTGACATTTTCCTGGCTACTTGTATAAACTCTGCTCTATCTCTGACTTTTTGTTACCTGTCTGTTCCACCACCCAGCAGTTGCCACCCAGTAAGTTTTTCCTGTCACCTTGTGGGGTCTATTAGGTAAGTTCCTGATAGTAGGGTTGCCCTTGTCAGGTCAGCTTATCTGGTGTAGGCATCGCCTAGGCTGCAGGGACATTGCAGGAGTAGTTTGCCACCGCATAACAACTCTGGCATCTTGCGCCATGTCTGTTTGTGGTTGTGCTGTTTGCTGGACAGGTTTTTGACAAATTAGTTTATTGTTCTGGCATTAATAGTTTTAGATTGAAGCTAAAGGCACTGACTAGATATTGCAAAATAAAATTCCTACTAGACACCATAGACAAGATAAATTCTCGGGGCTGGCAACCTACTGTCTTAAGACACTTTGGATTACCACATTTTTTATTATACCTTGGAAAATATTCTTCATCACATTTATATTTTTATATTCTTTACTTTTTAGTTTATTTATTCTGTGTACTTTTGTTATGAAATCATATAATCGTGTTTCCTGTGCAAAGAATTATGGTGCTGAGAATAATAAGGCCATGCTGGGGCATAACTACCACTGTAGGGCCCTGAAAAGTCAGAGGACCCGGCAGGACCTGGGTCAAGGGAGGGCAAACTTCCACCCAGGGCCCCCTGACCACTGAGTGTACATATTACTCAATGCGGGCATTGCAGGCCCCTGAAATACTGTTACAACCTTGACAAAAAATTCTATGTTATCGGTGTCTCTAGAAACCATTGCTGTTGCAACGGAATTGACCAGTTGTCTGTGGGTGTGAAATTAAGACAAGACAAAAATAGGGACTGGGAGACAAATAGGGCACACTTATCTCCCCTAGGGAGCGGATGGGCGTGGACCCAAAATAGAAACTCCAGGTGACACATGTAGGTCTTGCTGCTCCCCCACTTTGAGCGACATCCCAGTACTATATTATACAGTAGGTGGAAATCCTGGGATGCCCTTAACGGCTATACTAACGGTTCACATATTGCCAATATTTGTACTTACATTAAAACTGATGCATGAAGTTAGTCAACTAAGGGAAAGAGGAGCCAATACAAGGGTCGAAGCTAAAGATGACATTTACACAATGTCTATTTAATGACATTAGTACAGAAACATGCAATAATTGTGTTCAAATCTACGTTTGTACAATCATAAATTAATTTGCTTTCTTACCGTTGATATATCTTGCACATCACTGGGTGCAGCAGTTTTCTCTTTTGAGGCTATGTCAGCCTCCTTTACACAGTACCTTCGTGTATAATCCCCTTAGGTTGTATCAGTCATTATTAATGATAGATTTTTTATAACCTGTATGATACTCCTGCAGCTTCCCGCGTTCTTTCATCTCCAACTGCTGCTATGCGTAATAGAAGAGGTAACACAATTATGTCATCACCGACCCTGCTCATTGTAACAGCCTGTGAAGCTACAGCATTGAGGAACTCTGGAAAAACGGGTAGAGCCTTCAGCCTTTAGCATGCTAAGTGGAACGGAGCATTCCCAGTGATGTCCATTGTCCTAATATGAAGGATGATATTATCAGTGACATCAGGAACATACTAGATATAAGGTCCTGCTTAAATTTACCCAGGCCTGTTAGGTTTCCTTATATATTGTTACTCTTTTCTAACAACATTTGACACAAGATGTAATCAAGAGCACATCTCATTTTAGAGCAACACAAATAATGTTGATGCACTTTATCTTTAATGTAATTTTTATGTTTACCCTTACAGGACACGGCCCTTTTGTGTTTTTGTGTGTTTGATTTTTCACTCCCACTTTCAAAATGTTAACTTTTTTATTGTCCTTTACAGAGCTGTGTGACTTCTGGTTTTTTTGCGTAACAAATTTGCACTTCGTAGGATGGTATTACATATTCACATGCCGTGTACGATGGGAAGCAGGAAAAAAAAATTCAAAAGCAGTGTGAAAAGATGAAAAAAACACATTTGCGCCATTTATGTGGGCTTGGTTTTAAAGATTTCACTGTGCCGTCCCAAATGACAGATCTACTTATTCATTGGGTCAATACGATTCACAGGGATCCCAAATTGTATAGGGTTTTAAACTGTTTTCATCCATTTTCAAAAAATTAAAAAACCTCCTGTACACGAAAAAACATCTTTATTTACGTGTTCTGGCTATAACTTTTCATACTTTAGTGGTACAGAAGCTGGTGGGTGGTATCATTTTGCGACTTCTGATGCTGTTTCAACCTTTTATTTTAGGACGTGCGGACCTTATGATCAATTTTTATAGAATTTTTTCTATTTTTCAAAATGGCTAAAAAAATGGCAATTTGGGATCGGCGATTATTTCCGCGACGGGTAAAACGCACAAATGAAAAAATGGTTATTATATTTATAGATCGGGCATGTTCGGACGCGCGGCTGAACCTAATGTGTTTAGGATTTTATCGTTATTATATTTCATCTCAGTTTAGGGAAAGGGGGGTGATTTGAATTGTTTATGGTTTTTTAATATCAATTTTTTTTTGTATTTTTATAGATTTATTTTTTTTTATATTTTTTCAGATCCCGGTGATATTAACCTAGTTGTTGATTGATCTACCATATGGGGGATTTTGCATAACCATCTATTACAATGTGAAGATCCATTGTAATAGATAAGCCTCGATCATGATAGCCTCGGATCTCTTTTTGTGTGATCGAGGCTGTCATGACAACGGGATCGCCGTACCACGGTGACGTCACGGGGAGTGACGATCGGAGCCAAGATTGGATGGGCCCACGGCTGGCGGTCTTTAATGCCGCAGCAACTCTTTTAATTTGTGCCGCCTGGCACGACTGCGAGGGGTTTGCGACGGGGCGTTTGTTCCTATTGCCGGTGGTAGAAGAGGGTCAGCCAGTGAGCCTTTCATACTCCCCATGCGCGAAGCGTAAGGGACGCTATATTGCGCTGTGGTTTAAAGGGGATTCTGTTGGTGCATTCAATGTTCAGATTCATAATCGGTATTTATAAACATTTCTTCAATTAGATTGTCCTGGATACAGCCACCTTCTGACGGTCGAGGACATTGCCCCACAGACCTAAGGTTTTTGTCATATGAACTTCTGTGAAGTTATGCAGGTCCCGGCAGCAGTCCTGTGGTAATGAAACAGGTGAGCCAGGGTGGTCCGGCAGGGCTAATAAGCACATGTTGGCCACCGCTGAGATGGTCGTCATCCGAGGAAGCCATCAGTTCTAAGGGACACATGCTACTTTAAGCGCAATTATCTTCACACCAGGAACCTTATGTTTTTTAACACATCCCAATTGCCGCCAAGTTATACATGGATGGGCAAAGTGAATTAACTACTTGCCGCACCGGGACAGGACTTATGTCCTGTGTGGGCCCAAGGGGATTGTATGGAGAGAGCTCTGTCACCAGGGTCGGCTATATCATAAAGTCCAACACCGCTGTTCCACTGCCCGTGGTTGGTGCGGCCCGATCGCGGCGCTAACCTGTCCAAGTGCGACGGTTACCTGAACGCGGGCAATACTTACCAGTTAAATGCAGGCCGCCATCTGGGCGCCGATGCCGTTGCCGATGACGTTCCAGGGGGCGGTCGCCGCGATCGGGGTGCTTGGCGCCTGAGTCATCCTATTGCAGATGTCGGCTTGCCGGTTGCCAGGTTCTGTCCTCGCCCACAGAGGGGGCCTACTTATCTATTGTCAACATATATATACTGCCATCAGTAGTCATTGCGATTCTTCAGTCTTCAGCAATCGGACCATGCCGGGTTTTTAATTAACCTGGAGGCGATTATATATAATGGTAAAAATAGTCCAAAAAAAGTCAAGTGTTTAAACCCCCCCACAACTTTCCCTATGCCTGATATATTAATAACGCATAGTAAAAATCATAAAACAATAGGTATCATCGCGTCCCCAAATGTAGATTTCTCCGCAATATATTAGCGCGTTTTTCCCGAGTACCATCGTCACGCCGATGGCCCCCCAGTCCAGAAAATTGCCACTTTTTTTGCCACTTTGACCCCAATCACAATTCAATGACAAAGTGATCAAACAGCCCCTTACGTCACTAACAATGAGGCCATTACACAAGTCATTAAAAGTCGCCACAAAAGACACCGCCCCGGTCTGAAAAAGTTAGTGCGCAACACGAATGGCAAAATGAAGAATTTTTTTTTGACAGAGGTTTACTTTTTTAACTGTATGTGCAAAACCAATATAAAAAACTGTACACTTTGGTATCCTATGATCATACGAACCAAAGAAGAAAATCGACATGTGATATGGGAAAGCTTCTGTAGCATCCAAGGCCACAAGGAAAACGGGTCAAAATGAGGTTTTTTTTATTTCATGTTTCACTGCATTCTGAATTTTTTTCCCGCTTACCAGTACCACGCATGGAATAAGGGATCTTTGTGTGATCCGAGGCCTGTCATGACTCAACGGATCCGCCGCTCAACCCGTGACGTCAACGTGGTTGACATCGGAGCCAAATGCGGCGCCCACGCGCTGCGGCTCTTTAAATGCCGCCAGCAACTTTAATGCCGCCGGCACCGATCGCCGGGTGTTTATGCGACGGGCGCGTTTGCTTCATTATGCCCGGGTGAGTATGAAAGGGCTCCCCGTGAGCCCTCTTCATACTCCCCCACATCGCGCAGCAAGACGTAAGGGTACTCTTATTCGCTCTGTGGTTAAAGGGGTATTCTCGTCTGGGCATTCACATTCAGTCATTACTCGTCAATTTTTAAACATTTCTTTCAATTAGATGTCCTGGTGGATACAGCCACCTGCTGCTGGAGGAATTGCCCAAAGAAACAAAAGGTTTTTTTGTATATGAAAATTTCTGGATGTCTGCAGGTCCCGCAGCCGTCCTGTGGTAATGAACAGTGAGCCAGGTGGTCAGGCAGGGCTAAATAGCACATGTCTGGCCACCCGCTGAGATGGTCGTATCCGAGAAGACCATCACGTTTCTAAGGGACAACATGACTACATTTAAGAGAATTATCTTCCACACGGAACATTTTTTTTGTAAAAACATCCATTGAAGAAATGTTACATATGCAAAATGAATTAACACCTTGCCGACCGAGGCCGAACTTTTAAATCGTCACTCGTGTGCAGAGGTGTATGGAGAGAACTTCTCTGCATACAAAGCGGGTAACGCTGTATAATACAGTCAACACCCGCCGTCACTGCCGTGGTTGGTGCTTGGCCCAGATCGCGGCAGTTACCTGTTAAGTGCTGCGGTCTACCTGACCGCGGCAACTAACTTACAGTTAAATGCAGGCCGCCATCTTGGATGCCGATTGCCTTCTCCATGACTTCCAGGGGGCGGCGATCGGCTTGCTATGGCGCCTAGAGTCTCATTGAGACTCGTAGCTTGCCAGGTGCAATGATTTCTAATAGCCCACAGAGGGCGAGGCTATTAAAAATTATTGTAAAATATCTATATACTGCAATCAGTAGTATTGCATTATATAGGATAGCAATCGGACCCTGCGGGTTAAATTACCCTGGAGGATTTAATATATTGGTAAAAAAATAGTAAAAAAAGAAAAGTTTTTAAATCACCCCCCTTTCCTAGAACTGTATAAAATAATAACAGTAAAAATCATAACACACTTAGGTTATCATCGCGCCAAAATGTCCGATTTATCAAAATATTAGCGATTTTTCCCAGAGTGAACCTCGTAACGAAATTGGCCCCCAAAGTCGAAAATGCCACTTTTTTTGCCATTTTGAAAAATATAAAATTCAATGAAAGTGATCAAAGCCCATACAGTCCTAAAATAAAGCATTAAAAACGTCATTAAAAGTCGCAAAAAAGACACCCCGCCCACAGTATAAAAAGTTATTAGCCGCCAGAACATGCAAAATGAAGAATTTTTTTTTGTACAGAAGGTTTTAATTTTTTTAATGTATGAAAACAATATAACCTGTACAATTTGACTATCTCATGATCCTACCGAACCAAAGAATAAAATAGACATGTGATCTGGGAAGCTGTAAATCCAAGCCCACAAAAAAACGGGTCAAATGCGGTTTTTTATCATTTTCACGCATTCGGAATTTTTTTTTTCCCCCGCTCCACAGTCCACGGCATGAAATAATAAATACCATCACTATGAAGTTCAATTTGTTACGCAGAAAAAAGCCCAAACATAGCTCTGTTCATGAAACAATAAAAAAGTTACAGATTTTGAAGGTGGGGAGTTAACTATGAAAATGCAAAAATGAAAGGGGCACGTCCCTAAGGGGTTAAATTCAATGTGAATGTCAGATGGGAATACCCCCTTTAAGGGAAGGGAGGTGGCATAAAGAACGTCTCCTATCATACGGCGGACTCCTAGTTAAGCCCCTGAAACAGTCCCGGTCTATCACAAACACTTAGCATTCCAACAGTCAGCATCGCCTGCTATAAGTGATAAGAATTTCTATAACCATATAAGAAACTGTCTAAAACATTATACACTATTTTAAAAAATGTGTACTTTTAACCCCTTTATGACCAAGCACTTTTATTACACTTGTAATTTTATGTGTAAAATAAAGCTTTGAAAGGTATTGTTTTATGCTGAGCCGCCCAGAATCGGTCAATGGAGCAGCGCAGACGATGAGTTGACTGCGCGGGACAAAGGGGCACGGAGAGGGGCACAAGTGAGCCCGCAACACGAGACATGGTTCGTGGGAGCACCCGTGACAGGGCTCATATTTAGTGCTTGATTTATCACTTTTTTAAACACAAAATTACCATTTCCACTTTCCAGATTGCACAGTAAAAACAGTCAAAATTTTCAGTTGAAGTAACCGACTTATGTATACATAAATATGTCCTATCTGCAAGATGCATCAATAATTGGCATGTTTATGTACACATGCTAGTTGCAAAGAGGATAATATTAAAAAGCCTAATTTTTATTTACTTTTTATAATATATGTATTCTGGTTGTATGTAAGGAGAGTTGTAGGAAGACTTCTCCTTGACTATTCTGCCACCTAGTGGCAAATCAAAAACTTTTGGGATGTAGAACAACTTTGGCTATTAACTTGATTACCTATGTGCAGGAGTTTCTTAGTCATTCTCCTTAGATTACCCTGGCTATTCCATAACTTTGCTTCCTGTCTATGCTGAATTCTAGTACAACCTCTAGTATGAGGTTTTCATCAAACAGTGTATGGAGTAACAGTAATAAGAAGTCAGAATAGTATTAGTGAAGCAGTCAGGGGCGGATTAAGACTGCCATGGGCCCTGGGCTGTATGAATATTTTAGCATCTACAAGTCTGGAATTAATTTCCTGAATATGGTATCAGCTTCTTGGAGAATGGAGGATGCATTTCTTCAGCATTCAATCAGCAGGTTCAGGACCTTTGGAGGAACTTCAATGCCTGAAATTTCTGTTGTGTACATGTGCATTGAGAGCAGGAACTGATGTACAAGGATTTAATGGGTGAAAGTCCTTCTCAGCATAAAATTTGGTGGGTGGTTTGGGTGGCTATGGGCGCTCTGGAAGGCATGACCCCTGGGCTACCGCCCAAAACGCCTATATTATAAACCACCACTGCAAGCAGTGCATGCCAGGGTCGTTAGAGGAGGTTACTGTGTGGGAAATTGATTACAGCTTCTGTGGAATTCTAGTAGGCATTAATTTGATAACTTTTAGATAAATGACATTGTTTACTCCATATCAGTCCTTATTTTTTTTTACAAATCAAAAACTTTTGGGATGTAGAACAACTTTGCCTATTAACTTGATTACCTATGTGCAGGAGTTTCTTAGTCATTCTCCTTACTAGCCATTACCCTGGCTATTCCATAACTCTGCTTCCTGTCTATGCTGATATCTGTTATGATCTGTCGAATTGTTTACAGATACAGACTGAAAAAGTTGAGGTGCTACAGCTCCCTGCTCACAGGGGAGAAAGAATGGGGAGGTCATGTGCTCTCTGTGTTTGGCTGAGATGAGTAGCAGAGCTGAGTATGTTGCTCTATGGATGAAGTCTACTACACAGAATAGTGTGGTACAAGATCTCCCCTGTTTCCCATCAGTCCTTCCATCCCAGTCTGTTAATCTACAGAATTTTCCCTGTCTCTCTCAGCACTTCAAGCCATCATAGACTCCTGCACTTCAGTGTGGACCCTCCAATTGCTACGGTAAGGGTCCATGCCTGCACTAAGTTACAGCTCCTTTCAGATCTTCAGAGTTCAGAGCAAAACAAGATTCAATTAACAGGGACATTGTGAGGACTCCACCAGAACCCCACCAGAAAGGAATGGATGGAGACGCAAAAATCTCTTTTTTCTGGACATATCTCAGTGAATATGACTAAATGTCGGCAATAAAAACCTGTTACAAATGTCCTCAGGGACAACCAAATTGCCTATTGTTAACTGTCCATTTGGACTATCCTTTATGTTCAGGAATGTTCTTCAACTGATCTGTAATTTGGACTATCCTTTATGTTCAGGAATGTTCTTCAACTGATCTGTAAGCCGGATTATCATTGTACTTCCTACACTATTCCAGTTACATACCATTGGACCACCTCTATTGTTGGGGCATCTGAGGCCTTCTCCTTTCTCATTGGACCACCTCTATTGTTGGGGCATCTGAGGCCTTCTCCTTTCTCAGATACTCACAATTTCTAGCCAGGTTTGTTCCACAGACTGTCCTAGGGAGCAAGGATATTTTACAGGAATCACATTTCCAGTTGCAGAATTCACCTTCACTGCCTACTTTTCACAATTCTTTTATGCTTGCTTTCCCCATACCAACATCAAGGGTGTTACTATAGCCATTAGAAAAAACTTCCCCTTTGTTTTATCTACCAAGCTGATTGACCACAAAGGAAGATATATTTTTAAAAGGGACAATTGCTCATACTCCTAGTTTATATGCTCCAAAGTCAGACCAGGCGACCTGGCTTACAATGACAATGAAACTATCGTGTACCTTCCAAGAAGGAATATATATATAACTGTCAGTTTGGCCTAAATGAATGTATTTTCCAAAAAATTCCATAGTTTCTAAATCGCAGGTCCCCCCACTCGTTGTGTGTCCATTAAGGGTTGTATACCATGAAGGTTTTTATTTTCTGTGTTTGGTAATTAATTGTGACATTGTCCTTTATTTTTAAACTGAATTAATAAATTAATAGAATTTTATGACATTAGCTTCTTTGTGTATTCATTTTATTCCCCCTCTTTGTCTAAAGTTTGTCTCTTTGCATTAATTGGGAGAGCTATATTGATCGACACCACTGTACTATTACAGTTTGATTGTTTGTACATGACACAGTGTTATTCCTTTGTTTTAGCTTGATGACGACTACATCCAGTTGGGCCAGTCAAGGTAGTTCCCATTGGCTCAACTCTCCACTGGTGCAGGAAAAGCCTTTGACTGGGTATACTGGACATTCTTGCAATTAGCCTTAGCCTAATTTGGTATTCCATCCTCTTCTATCTCCTGCCCATTAGCCGTTCCCCCTTCTTTTTGTACTTTCCATGAAGACCCTTATACAAAATACAAAAGCCGCAATCCTTGTAATTAAGGTTCACTGCTTTTGCGGATGATATAATGAATATGACAACTAATCCCAAGATCTATTTTTTGATACTAACCAAAATGTTTCAACAGTTTCAAGATTTGTAAAACCTCAAGATTAATAGTTCCAAGACACAGGCACTGAACATCTCTTACCCCCCTTCTACAATGGAGCATGTTGCTAGATCCGCCCCCTTTACTTGAGCAGATACAACCATTACCAACCTGGGGATCAAAATTTCTGCTGAGCCAAACCGTTGGTACTGTATAAATTGTAACCCCCTTCTGTCTTCTATAGCAGAGAATAAAAGTTGTAAATTTCCTTTTCAATTCATAGTTAAGTAGATCTAATTACATAAAGATAATGATAATACCCAAGATACTATGTTGCAAGTCCTACCAATTGACCTCCCTGCTAGCTTCTTTAATACAGTTTAATGCACACTACTAAAATATATTTGCAAAAAGATGCAACACTAAATCACCTGCAGCACTGTAATTCGACCTTAATACCTCAGAGGCATAAGCATACCTGACATGTTCTCCTACTATAAAGCACCCCCCCCCCCAAAAAAAAAAAGTGCATGTTGCAATTGAAGCATCTGTAGTCTATAACTCTTTATCACAATTGTTATTACCCTAGTTTAAACAGTCTCTAAACCTCCTTAATTTGTTAAATATCTTAACAAAAGTCCCAGTGGAGATTTGGTATCCATTGCCTGAGTCCAGTAAATATGGACTCTCCCCTCACAAACCTCAGAGACATTCTGGGAATCAAATCTCCTCCATTCACCTCTTGGTTACCACAACAAATGTTTCTTTCCTTTATGCCTTTACACATTCATAGCTCTCCCTGTCCGAGCATGCGATGTTACATGGTTTGAGAAAATAATTGCCCCACCTGGTAAACTACTGTCTACACTGTTTCATAATAGAGTTGTCAGAAATACACCCAAACTTTATTTAGGCCTGAGAAAAGAACTAGATTATATATTCTCAGAGTATGAGGTAACACAGATTCTAAACACTGCTCAGGACCTTGTAAGGCCAACTTTAAACGGCTGAACAGATGGTACAAAATCCCCCAAAACTACACCACTATGAAATCGATATTTCTGACCACTGCTGGAGTTGCCAGCAGAATAAGGGCACATTCTTGCATATCTGTTGGGACTGTTCTGATATTCACCCTTTCTGGGGAGGTGTGGCATAAATAATTCAAGGTTTATGTCCAAATGTCCCACACCTAGTTGAAGAAATCATTCTCTTGAACTTAATGCCCACTATTGGGCACAAAAACTTCAACATACAATTGTGGCTGCAGTTGTTACGTGCTGCAAAAATGATAATTTTGCTTCAATCAGACTCAGGTTCCTTCACCCATACATTGGGTTAATAAAGAATCCCAAATATGCCCCTTGGAGATCTGCACTCTAAGCAACTGTAACTACCCTAAATTTTTGAAAATCTGTTCTCCTGTCCTCATGGATTGATACCCTTTGCTCGACTCCAGTCAATCCCACCTCACATTTTCATTAACTTTTTAGTTCTCACAAGACTCATACACTTTTATAACTATACTTTGTGATTCTGTATCTCAATAATCATATTAATATATTAGTTGCAAAAGCAAATGTACTTTAGGAATAACTGCATGCTTATTTTGTGTTGTACATTTGTTATACCACTGTTACATTGTACACAATGGGGGTCATTTACTAAGGGCCCGATTTGCGTTTTCCCGACGTGTTACCTGAATATTTCCGATTTGCACCGATTTTCCCTGTATTGCCCCAGGTTTTTGGCGCACGCGATCGGATTGTGGCGCATCGGCGCCGACATGCACGCCATGGAAATCGGGGGGCATGACCGAAAGATAACCCGACAGATTCGGAGAAACCGCCGCATTTTTTTTAAAAAATGTGTTGCGGGACATGCGCTTACCTTCACCCAGGATGGCTCGGTGAACTCCAGTGTGTTCCGATGCTCTTCAGCGCAGCAGCGACACCTGGTGGATGTCGGAGGAACTGCCTTAGTGAATCGCCAGAAGACCCGAATCCACCACAGAGAACGCGCCGCTGGATCGCAAATGGGACGGGTAAGTAAATCTGCCCCATTGTTCTTGGTGTTGTATATTTGTTATATATGCTTTTTATCTATAAAAAATTAAAAAGAGATTTGGAACTAAAAATATTGAGGATCTGTCTGCCAATATTGATAATGAAGAAACATGGAGGAGAATACTAGGAGGCTTGAGTAAAGTAAAGAAAGTAATAAGGGAGGGAGAGAAGTACAATTAAAAATTTCCCACATAGCATATAGAACATTAAACATACCACCAAAACCTATTGACTCGAGTATAAGCCTAGGGTGGGAAAGGCATTGTTCACAGCCTCCCCACTATATAGCAAGCAAGCCCTTAGGAGTATATAGCTAGTCAACCCCCCATGATATATAGCCAGCCAGACAGCCCCCAGTAGTATAGAGCCAGCCAGCCCCCAGTAGTATATAGCCAGCCCCTTGTAGTATATAGCCAGTCCCATGTAATATAGCTAGACCCCTTTAGTATATAGCCAGACACCATTAGTATATAGTCAGCCAGCCCTCTTCAGTATATAGCCAGCTAGCTCCCTTACATATATGGCCAGCCAGCCCCCTTTTGTGCACGGACCTGATGTTGACCTGGAGATGGCGCCGGTGCACATGAAGTAAGAAGAAGACCTGTCCGGGGCATCGGAAAAGTTAGTTCTCATTTTATTATTTTTTTTACTCAAGTATAAAGGGTAAATGTATAAGAGCTTGTCAAATGTTCCTCTATTGGGGAGAGGTAACTGTTCAGAAAGACTGGCTCTAGACCATGGCATCAGAACGTAACCACGTATATAAGCTAAGCCGTGCCATAGTAGTTAAGACTTAACTTTAATTCATATAATGTAAAAAAGCCACCTATCTACCTGTGGCTAGAATAAAAATTTCAACAATAACAGAGGAAAAGAGTTTCTTTCCTTTAAAGCATAACACCTAGTGACAAGAGACATTAAGGACATTAGTGTCTGGTGAAAGTACAGCTAATAGGCAAACAGGGGTACATTAAGCCAGGTATATTGCATGTGTAGGCAGATGATGTAAGGGAAGTAAAAAAGGTTGGGTTCTCACCAGTCTTCCATCCAGGGGAGGCAGTCGAATACCGGGTCGTATTATGGTGCTGAGAATAATAAGGCCAGCTGGGGCAATAAACTACCACTGTAGGGCCTGAAAAAGTCAGCGGCCCGGCAGGACCTGGGTCAAAGGAGGGCAAACTTCCACCCAGTGGCCCCCTGACCGCTGAGTGAGTAATATACTCAATGCGCGGCATTGCAGGCCCCTGAAAATTACGTTACAACCTTGACAAAAAATTCTAGGTATCGGTTGTTGTCGTCCTAGAACCATTGCTGTTGCAACGGATATGACCGTTGTCTGTGGTGTGTGCAATACAGACAAAACATAGGGACTGGGAGAACAATAGGGCCACTTATCTCCCTAGGGGCGATGGGCGGAGACCCAAAATAGAATACCAGGTGACCACATGTTGTCTTGCTGCTCCACCCACTTTGCGGCATCCCAGTTACTATATTTACAGTAGTGGAAATCCTGGGATGCCCTTAACGGCTATATATACGGTTCACATATTCCAATATTTGTTACTTAATTAAAAACTGATGATGAAGTTAGTCAACTAAGGGAAAGGAGCCAACTAAGGGTCAAAGCTAAAGATGACATTTTACACAATGTCTATTTAATGACCTAGTACAGAAACATCGCATAAATTGTGTTCAAATACCGTTGTACAATCATAAATTAATTTGTTTCTTACCCGTCTGATTTCTCTGCACATGCACTGTGCAGCGTTTCTCTTTTGAGGCTATGTCAGCTCCTTTACCACAGTAACTCTTGTGTTAATCCCCTAGGTTATGCGTCTTCATTAATGATAGATTTTTTTACATAACTTATGAAACTCCTGCAGCTTCCCGCGTTCTTTCTCTCCAACTTGCTCTGGCGTAATAGAGAGGTAAACGAATTATTGTCATCACCGACCCTGCTCACTTGTAACAGCCGGGAAGCTACAGAATTGAGGTGAACTCTGGAACACCCTAGAGCCTTAAAGCCTCTTAAGCATGCTACAGATGAACGGAGCATTCCCCAGTGACGTCATTGTCCTAATATGGACAGTGATATCACCAGTGACATCAGTGACATACTAGCTATAAGGTCCTGATAAATTTACCCCAGTGCCTTTATGCTTTCTTAATATATGTTACTCTTTTCTAACAACATTTGACACAGAGTAATCAAGGGCACATCTCATTTTAGAGCAACACATAATAAGGTGAGCCTTTATCTTTAATGTAAATTTTTCTGTTGTACACCTTAGGACGCCCTTTTGTGTTTTGTGGTTTATTTTTCACTCCCATTTCAAAATGTTAACTTTTTTATTGTACTTACAGAGTGTGTGACTTCTGGTAATTTTTGCGTAACAAATTGCTACGTCGTAGTGATGGTATTAATATTCCATGCCGTGTACTGATGGGAAGCAGGAAAAAAACATTCTAATAGCATGAATGAAAATGATGAAAAACACCATTTGCGCCATTTATGTGGGCTTGGTTTAAAGCTTACTGTGCGTCCCAAATGACGATCTACTTCATTCTATTGGGTCAATACGATTCACAGGGATACCAAATTGTATAGGGTTTTAAACATGTTTTCATCATTTCAAAAAATTAAAACCTCCCTGTACATGAAAAAACATTCTTCATTTACCAGTGTTCTTGCGCTATAACTTCTTTCATACTTTAGGTGTACAGAAGCTGTGGGTGGTATCAGTTTTTGCGACTTTCTGATGTGTTTCCCAACTGTTTATTTTTAGGACGTGCGGACCTTATGATCAATATTTTATAGAATTTTTTCTATTTTTCAAAATGGTTAAAAAATATGGCAATTTCGGACCGGATTATTTCCGCGACGGGTAAACGCGCAGAATGAAAAAATGGTTATTATATTTGTATAGATCGGGCTTTGTCGGACCGCGCAGCTGATCACCTAATGTGTTAGGATTTTATGTTTATTATATTTATATCAGTTCTAGGGAAAGGGGGGTGATTTGAATTTTATGGTTTTTTAATATAATTTTTTTTTTTACTTTTTATTTATTTATTTTTTTTTACTATTTTTCAGACTCCCTAGGGTACTTTAACCCTAAGTTGTCTGATTGATCCTACCATATGGGGATTTTGCATACCATCTATTACAATGTGAAGATCACACATTGTAATAGATAGCCTCGATCATGATAGCCTCGGATCTTTGTGTGATCCGAGGCTGTCATGACAACGGATCGCCGCTCCCCGGTGACGTCACGGGGAGTGACGATCGGAGCCAAGATGGCGGCGCCCACGCGCTGCCGGCTCTTTAATGCCGCCAGCAACTTTAATGCCGCCGGCACCGATCGCGGGTGTTTGCGACGGGCGTTTGCTTCATTATGCCCGGTGAGTATGAAGAGGGCTCAGCCCGTGAGCCCTCTTCATACTCCCCCATGCGCAGCAAGACGTAAGGGTACGTCTTATTGCGCTCTGTGGTTAAAGGGGTATTCTCGTCTGGGCATTCACATTCAGATTCATTAATCTGTCATTTATAAACATTTCTTCAATTAGATGTCCTTGGATACAGCCACCTCTGCTGGAGGAATTGCCCAAAGAAACAAAAGGTTTTTGTATATGAAATGTTCTGGAGTTACTGCAGGTCCCGCAGCCGTCCTGTGGTAATGAACAGTGAAGCCAGGTGGTCAGGCAGGGCTAAATAGCACATGTCTGGCCACCGCTGAGATGGTCGTATCCGAGGAAGCCATCACGTTTCTAAGGGACAACATGACTACATTTAAGAGAAATTATCTTCACACAGGAACATTTTTTTTTAAAACATCCAATTGAAGAAATGTTTACATATGGCAAATGAATTAACACCTTGCCGACCGAGGACGAACTTTATCGTCCTCGTGTGGCAAGGGGTGTATGGAGAGAGCTCTCTGCATACACAGCGGGTAACGGCTGTATAATACAGTCAACACCCGCCTGTCACTGCCGTGGTTGGTGCTGGCACCGATCGCGGCAGTTAACCTGTTAAGTGCTGCGGTCTAACCTGACCGCGGCAACTAACTTACAGTTAAATGCAGGCCGCCATCTTGGATGCCGATTGCCGTTCTCCGATGACGTTCCAGGGGGCGGCGATCGGTTGCTATGGCAGCCTAGAGTCTCATTGAGACTCGGTCTGGGCATTCACATTCAGATTCATTAATCTGTCATTTATAAACATTTCTTCAATTAGATGTCCTTGGATACAGCCAGCTCTGCTGGGGGGATTGCCCAAAGAAACAAAAGGTTTTTGTATATGAAATGTCTGGGAGTTACTGCATGTCCCACAGCCGTCCTGTGGTAATGATCGCTGAATCCTGGTGGTCAGGCAGGGCTAAATAGCGCATGTCTGGCCACCGCTGCCAAAATGTGAGGTGGTCCTATCCGAGGAAGCCATCACGTTTCTAAGGGACAATATGACTACATTTAAGAGAAATTATCTTCACACAGGAACATTTTTTTTTTATAACACCCAATTGAAGAAATGTTTACATATGGCAAATGAATTAACACCTTGCCAACCGAGGACGATATAGTGCGGCAAGGGGTGTATGGAGAGAGCTCTCTCCATACACAGCGGGTAACGGCTGTATAATACAGCCAACACCCGCCTGTCACTGCCGCGGTTGGTGCTGGCACCAATCATGGCAGTTAACCTGTTAAGTGCTGCGGTCGAACCCGACCGCAGCACCTAACTTACAGTTAAATGCCGGCCGCCATCTTGGATGCCGATTGCCGCCCTCCGATGACGTTCCAGGGGGCGGCCATCGGTTGCTATGGCAGCCTAGAGTCTCATTGAGACTCGTAGGCTTGCCAGGTGCAATGCTTTCTAATAGCCACCAGAGGGCAGGCTATTAAAAATCATTGTAAAATATCTATATACTGCAATACAGTAGTATTGCAGTATATAGTATTAGCAATCGGACCCTGCAGGATTAAATTACCCTGGAGGATCTAACTACACATGCAATATATTTGGCTTAACTGTACCCCTGTTTGCTTACTAAACTGTACTTTCACCAGGACACTCTAATGTCCTTAATGATCTCTTTGTCACTAGGTTTATGTTTTTAAAGGAAGAAACTCTTTTCCTCTGTTATTGTTGATGTTTATTCTAGCCACAGGTAGATAGGTGGCTTTTTTACATTATATGAATTAAAAGTTAAGTCTTAACTACTATTGGGCACTTTACTCAAGTATAAGACGATTGGGGAATTTTCAACAGAAAAATTGTATAAATCGATTTTCATACTCGCAATGTCAGAGTGAAACACAGTAACAAAATCAGCACGTCCTCAGCCATACTTTATGGACAGATGAAGACCTTAATACACCAATGTAGTACTATGGATAAAATATTTAAATTTAGCAAAATTCCAGATTCAACCTGAATATGCTGGCTCTAGATTCTCCCCCAAAGTGTACCATATACCAAACCTCCGAAAAGCAGAGACAGCAATGCTGGAAATCATCTGTGGAAATAGCATTAGCAATCCCATTTACATGTTCTCTGACTCTTAGTTTCAATTCACGAGTTGTCATGCCAATGTAGATTTTTCGGCATGGACATGTAGCAAAATATACCACAGGTAATGGTCCAAGTGATATTGTATTCGTTGCCTCCCCTCAGATCAGAGAAAGGTGGTTCTTTCAATATTAGGACATGAGATGCATCGTCCACGTGGTTTACAGCCACAACTAGACATTGAAGCGCCATATATCTTTGGTTTGCTATAAGCTCTCTTAATGGATCTTCTACTATAGCCTTGATCCAAGAATCCAAGTTCAGTAGTCTGTTCCTCAAATTGTTCATTTGAAGAACATAATCTCCTAATCCTTAGGGACTGGCCAATCAAATCCCGGGTAATAGAGACATCTAAAAAGTTGACCCTATTTGGATTACATTCATAGGTCAATTTGTTGTTATGTGTGTTGTCATTAATAATAATTGATCATAATTGACTTTCATTACCTCACCAAATGAAGAAGATATCATGGCTGTATTGCGTCTATAATAGGACGTGACCCATTGAGTCATGATCTGTGAGAAACAACTCTCTCTCCCAGAGCCCCAGGAACAGATTCATGTATGAGGGTGCGCAAGCAGCCCCCATAGCTGTTCCCTGGAGCTGTAGGTAGAAGTGAATGTGAAAAAATTATGGCTGAGGATGAACTCCAATAGAGTCACTA
This sequence comes from Engystomops pustulosus, assembly GCA_019512145.1. Taxonomy (NCBI): domain Eukaryota; kingdom Metazoa; phylum Chordata; class Amphibia; order Anura; family Leptodactylidae; genus Engystomops; species Engystomops pustulosus. The sequence continues at coordinate 145,027,982 of CM033642.1, read as the reverse complement.
CAAAATTCAGCTCAGAATCATCATAATTGGTCATCTGCAGGAAATATTGTACCGCTTGTAACCCGCTTGAGGTGTACTGGGACTCTCGAACATCATAAGTTACCAAAAGATCTTCCAGTTCCAGTAGGACCCCATTAATTCTCCGGAGCAAGTCAGTGGAGTCCAGTAATTATGAAGGGAGGCTCTGAAACAAAGGCTGTAAAATAAAAAACTAATATTTGCAAACATTGTCTGCCCGAAACATTGTTTACCTCTGCCCGAAATAATCTGTCTGCCCGGCGCGAAAGATGCTTTTTTATGAACCTTGGGAAGTAAGTACAATGGTGATAGCGTAGGATCCTTCTTAAACAGAGCTTCTGCCACTGTTTTAGAGGTAATATTGTCATCTACTGCTTGCAGAATATCTTCCATTTAAGTGCTTAAGGAAGAACGAGGACTAAACGTCAATTTTTAAAAAGTCCTCCACATCCAGTTATCTACGAGCCTCTCTGAGATATACAGTAGTGGGCCACAAAACTTCATTGATTCCTTTGTTTAATCTGTATATCATCAAATGACTTGAGTCTCTTCAAACTTAATCTTTCAGATCTAGATAGGTTATCATTGTTAAAGGAACACAAAAACATAAACTGGACAGGTAGAAAAAGCAAGAAACTTACTGGATCTAGGTCTTATATTCGATGGAATTTGATTCAATTTGGGTTTGAGGCTATAGTAGAAGATCCATTAAGAGAGCTTACAGACAAACAAGATCCACTAATCGACTAACTCTACTGCATCCACAATATCCACAGAAAAAGAAGATGTTTTAACAACCACCTAGGCTGTTTGCACCATTTAATAGTCAGTGGCCTTTAATGACTTCCATTTTATCAAAATATTGGCTCATGTTACTATCAGACCCAATTTTGAAACGTATCTTCACCCCTCACCTAGCAATAGCTCCAAAAAGGGCTACAAATTTAAAGGATTTGAAAAGTTATTTTCCCCCTATTCAGACTTATCCAATGATATTTAGGGCTCCAAAGTCTAGTTGGGGCTGTAAACCGTGTGGACGATGCATCTCATGTCCTAATATTGAAAGAGCCACCTCTTTCACTGAGGGGAGGCCACAAATACTATATCACTTGGACCATTACCTGTGATACAAGAGGAGAGATGATTGAAAAATTGACAAATTAAAATGCGTTCCTTGCCATTTTAGGAATTACCATGCATGTAATGCAAGCTTTTCGGTGATTCATGGAATCGACCGTAGGAACATAAACATGAGAGGTGGTGCATTAAAGCGGAAATTACTTCAAATGCAGCCCCATTGAATTTGGACCTTGAATACCATTCATCCATTTGGACTTAATGAGAATTTTGTATTCTCTTTTTTTCTTTGATGCTGTTCCTTTGCCTATGCTGTTCCGCCTCAGGGCAGATGCGACCATTCATGACCCCCGAGTAAACAATCAGCCAGCCCATGCCCCCTACTATACAGCCTGCCCATGCCCCCTAGTACAGTGATGGCAAACCTTTTAGAGACTGAGTGCCCAAACTACAACAAAGACCCGCTTATTTATCGCAAAGTGCCAACACAGAAATGTAATTTGTGATTTATACTCCCTTCTCTATCACAGTTTCATTGATACCAGCACCTGAGGACACCAATAAAGAAGAAAATAGTCCCAGGTAGCACTGTCACTTTAAAATAGCGCTGTGCACAGCAAGTCCTGGGCTGACTGGGACTGCAGGAAGATACCTGGAGTCATCTCTGGTGATGGCCTGGGTGCCCACAGAAAGGGCTCTGAGTGCCACCTCTGGCACCAGTGCCATAGGTTAGCCATCACTGCCCTAGTATATAGCAAACCCATGCCCCTTAGTATACAGCCAGCCTATGCCCCCTAGTATATAGCCAGGCAGCCCATGCCCCCCAGTATAGTGCCAGCCTATGCCCCCTAGTATATAGCCAGACTGTGACCCCAATATATAGCCAGTCAGCTCATGCCCCCAGTACACAGTAAGGCAGCCAATGTCTCCAGTATATAGCCTGCCAGCCCATCCCCACTAGAATATAGCCCACCAGCCAATGCCCCATAGAATATAGCCAGACCATACCCTAAGTATATAGCCAGCAGCCCCTGCCCCAGTATATAACCAGCAACCCCTGTCCCCAGTATATAGCCAGCACCCCCTGCCATCAGTATACAGCCAGCAGTCCCTGCCCTCAGATGATGTCACGGGGAGCTGGGATGTCAACAAAGTGGCCGTGGCCGTCTTTTAAATGTTGCCAGCAGTGATCAAGGGGATAGCGGTTATTAGTGTCTGGATGTTTGCTGCAATATGCAGCAAACCTCGCCTCTGTATGATGAGAGCTCACGGTGTGAGCCCTCTTTATAGACCCTTAGTAGAAGCGAAGAGATTAATGTTAGCTTCATTATAAGAAAATGTGCTTTTCTTTCAAATATAAGGACATTTGTAAGTGACCTCAAACATCCATAACTCACTGAATATGCATCAGATCTTTAGAAGAAGCTGAAGCTGAGACAGATGCCATGGGGTAGGGTTGTAACTATAGAGGTAGCAGCCATAGCAACTGCTATGGGGCCCACCATTGTCAAGGGACAGTCCCTACCTGACATAAATCTAAAGAATGGAGGAAAACACACAATTTACCACTTCAGTCAGCCGTTGGTTCAGGGGGAGGAGAACCAGGTCTCCTGCCATCTAATTCTTACATGTGGTTCCTGCTTCTGGGCTTGTCAGTGGTCTTCTCACCCCATTGATAAGCACATAGCACAGCATATAGGTGGGGAAGGGGGGTTTGCACTGTTCTTGTTTACAAAATGTGTTTAATTCATATCTGGAAAATATAACAAAAAAATATTTCAATATATTTAAAAAGGTTTCCCCACAAAGGAAAGTTAGGCCACAGGATAGGGCCTAACTTGCTAATGAGTGGGGGTCTCAGTACTGCAGATCGCGAAAACAAGGCTGAGCCTGGTTCTGGGTTAAAGGGGCCTGCGCTCCTTTAATTGACTGCCTAAGACCTAAGTCATAAGCCATCCACATGCTATGATCAGCACCCAGACTGGAACTTGACTCTCTATCACTTCAAGAGTCTTTCCTGGAGCCTAAGCTCACCCTGAAAAAATCTTAGCGTAGCATGCGGTTTTGTGTAGGGTGTAGGAGGGAAGGGGGTAAGTGTACTTCATCAATCCCCTCTCCATAGGCCAGTGCTGTGGGCAATACGGCCATTCATATGGATGACCATATTGCCCATTGAAGTAAATGTGGCCATCTGCTACTCGTATTAAAATGGTACAGTACGGGTAGCATGTGGCCTTATAAAAACATTTGTGTGCAAGGGGCCTAAGACAGCATTCTGGGGGGAACATATCTGCCATCAATGACTCTGCCTGTCACTATGTCACAATGTATTACAATGGCAAAATGTATTGGCAATTTAGTGGCTCTGACTCAGACCCTGCCTCCCTAGACCCTATTACAGATCCTGCTATGAAATCTGTTTGTTTGTGGTGCTGAAACAGTCAATACCCACAATTAAATGATGATGTTGTCTGATATACTAAGAGGCTTCTGTTCTGCTCTTGAATGAAGTCAATGGGGCTCATTTACTTACCTGGTCCTGTCGCGATCCTGCGGCGCATTCTCCGACGAGGATTTGGGTCTTCCGGCGATTCACGAAGGTCGTGCGCCTGATGTCTACCAGGTGTCGCTGATGCGCCGAGGTCCGTCGGAGTTCACCAACCTATTCCTGGTGCATATAAGTGTGTGTCAAGTGACACTTTTTTTTCAAATAGCGCAATTTTTCTGAATCCATCGGGTTTTCTGACGGCCACGCCCCCATTTTTTGTTGCATGCAAGCTGGTGCTGATGCGACACAATCCGATCGCGCGCCCCAAAAACCTGGGGCAATTCGGCGCAAAATGGTAAAATTCTGAAAACCCAGCAGAAAAACGCGATTCTGACGCTTAGTAAATGTGCCCCATAATGTTCAAAGTAATATTAATCTCACTATAAACATTATACAATGTTTCATTGTTTGTTAGTGCACCCTCTAGGGCAGTGCTGGCGAACACATGGCACGGGTGCCAGAGGTGGCACTCAGAGCCCTTTCTGTGGGCACCCAGGCCTTCACCCCAACACAGAGTTTCCCAGATAGGACTCAAGGCTTCCTCCTGCAGTCCAGTACAGCCCAGGATGTGCCATGCTCAGCTCTATTTTAAAGCAACATCTTTGGCTGCCAGGACTACAGGAGGAGCGAGAAGGTGTGGATAGAGATGGATTGGCTTTGGAGCTCCTGCTCTGAGTCCCCTGATTCTTCCATTTCATGGTACCCTGGTGGGAAGCTACAATACTTTCTACAATTTATCCATCATCTTTCTATTGTATTGGTGAACGCAGAACACCAACTCAATTAAAACCTGTGATACTGCAGGGATCAATAAGTTACTGCTTAAATTGTCATGTTGGCACTGTGCGACATACAAGTGGGTTTTGGTTGTAGTTTGGGCACTCTGTCTCCAAAAGGTTCGCCATCACTGCTCTAGGGACTGTCAGCTGTTATGGCTTATTATTTCTAAACCATGTAATTGTCACTGTTTATGTAATTGTAAAGTGACCTCTGGGCCGGCACTATGGGTAGGCAAAGTGGACATTTACCGAAAGAGGAGAATCTCTTCTTTCAAATGAATCTAAAATTGTGTTCTTGGTGCCATGGATCCAGAGATATTGAGATGCAATTTTTATATATAAAAATCACTCCTGATGGCAACAGTTAATATCTCCGTTTAGATCAAAATTCATATATAGATTCATTTAGATTCATTTAAAAGAGGAGACTCTCTTCTTTCATAGGAAAATAGAAGTAAGGTTGTATGTGTCACAGAGCCAGAGATGTAACCCTCTTAATTGTACCCCCCTTCCAAATTCTTAGGCTACAGGGAGAATTCTGATAAGGAATAATATCAACTAATACTCATGTTTTTAACCCTCTCCTAACCAGAGCTATCTAAGAACACACTTGCTCTCTTATTGCCTTTTATTTCGTTTTTTTGCAACAATTGACTGATACGATGAACATTCAATCCAGTTCGCCTAATGTGGCTACCTATTAACACCGCAACCCAGAACATGTCCATTAAGTTTTATGTAACACCAAAAACACACACGAGTTCTGTAATAAAGTTCTTATTTCACACCATCCTCTATTATTTACCTATATTACGACGTTCTCACACAAATTCTTGTGAAGCATGAAGGGTTCTGTTATTGTGCGGCTAATACAATGGCGTGTATCTAAAAGTGACATTTGCTATCTCATTAGCTTGGTTTATGGCTATATAGTTATTTATTTTGGTTACCATTGTGTAAGGGAGCATACAATGAAAGATCTGTGTGAAGCTCAGTGCAATTTTCTGCAAAAAGTGTTTGGCGCCCCCTGTGGACTTAATGTTCCCTTTGCTTCAAATTTTGGTGAATATACACATGTGGGATATGCATGATCTCCTCACATCTTGCTGTTTTAGTAAAGTATGTTTTCTTTATATAAGTATTCTGGATATGTACATATTTTAGAGGAAATCTTGAATTTTCATGCAATTTTTGCATTTTATTGACATTTGCTCAAAGTTGCATGAAGGTGGTAGTGTGTATGAATTTAAAAGTTATTCTTGTTGACATGGTGATTTCTGGAAAAAAATTGATTTTGACAGAATAGGAGCTTTTTATTTTGTGTGTTATATATTTTTAAACACTTTTGTGGATAGGAACCAAATATGTCACAGTTTTTGTTTTAGCATTTTAGGGAGTGTAAATTCTTGATGTTGTGTATTGTGGTATATATAAATCTGCTCACTTTGTGTTATTATTTTTAAATCCCTATTTGTGCGTAAACCTCCACTACGATGTGAGTTTTATGTAAAAACGTATGTTATCAAGGCTTTTTCAATGCACAATTTGTGTTTGTCACAAAGTTACATGAGGGTGGTCAAATGTTAATTGCCAAATACATCGCCTGGTTGTCTGCTTTCAAAAATATATAGGTTTTATGGGTACCTTTACTTTTTAATCTGTTTTATTTATATATTTTTCAGGTTGTCGCTGTCTTAAAATTTCTAAAAGCAGATATTTAGTTATTTCCGTTTTAGCGATATTATGATGATTTATTCATGTGAACATATCAATATGAGGCATTTGTGAACTCTACACATGTCCTTCACATTTAGGAAATGTGAAGGTCATTTTTTTCTGTTTGGAGCACATTTTAAGTATTTTTTATAAAATGTTTCAGTTTGAATCAAAATTGCATGAAGGCATCTATGTCTACAAACTCTTTAACCTTGCAATTTTGAAAATGGGGCAAGTGTCTGGCTTTCAGAAAATATGTGGTTTGCTGCAGTTTACTTTAATTCTTTTTGCAACTTTCACATTAATCTATTCTATCATAATTATTATTATCTATCATACTAATAATAATGAATAATACCTTTATTTATATAGCGCACACAGATTACACAGCCTTGCACAGAACTTGCCGATCAGTCCCTGTTCCCATGGGGCTCACAATCTACCTACCAGTGTATTTTGGAGTGTGAGAGGAAACCCACGCAAACACGGAGAGAACTACAAACTCTTTGCACCGCAAGGTTGTAATGCTAACCTGAGCCACCGTGCTGCCCCTCAATCTCCCATCAATCTTAATGCCCATCAAGCTGCCTATCTATGTCCTATAAAATTCTCCCATATTACAGTTTGTTTTACCATGCTTAAGGAGCCTCTTACTGACTGGTCATAAAATAGTTTTATTTTGGGGCCCAATTTTAAGTTTTGGACCAGGGCCCCACTTTGTCTAGAACTGGTCGGAGTGACCTATGACTTAACTCAATCTCAATCTTATTGGTAGTAGGTAAAATGAATTGTGTGAGTTTTCACCCATTTTGAGAGTGTACTTTGGGGAGATCAGACACTCATTGCCACTGCATATATTTTCTTCTTTTCATTCCTTATGAAGAGCATAGCTGATTTACCACTTAACAGACATCTGAATATTCAAATCTATTGATCAGCCTTAGCAATAAAGTTTGACTACATAACCACAACAGTCTGGCTTATTGGAAGACAGGAAGTTTTATGCTGTATGTCATCTGTGACGTATATGAAGGCAGAGGAGCAGAATAGTAAATACAGGGAGCCCCCTCCATCAGTCCCCACTGTGTCTAAGGTTGAATTTTCATTAATGAAAGTAGCTTTTCACATAGCTAAATCTGGAACTACTTTCACCTACTGTCACCCTGTGCACAATTTATCATTAGCAGTCTTTATTTAATGAGCTGTGTAAAATGGAGTAGAACATTTTGCAACTCCTTGGTTGTGGTTTCTGCATCATGTCCCCGACACATTTGATATTTTGTAGTAAAGGTGATGAGAGATGTTTCCATGATGTCTCAGTCAAAGTATCATTTTCAGGTAAGATCATTTTTACCATCCTTTGCCTGAGTGAGGCATTTATACGTATATCTTATTTAGGATCTGTCTCTTGCTTCTGATGGCAACAGAACATATGGATTATAGCCAAGTACCAGGCCTGCCACTACTCTCATTTTTCTCTAAATGGACATCGGAGAGCTGCAATAAGCCTGCTCAACTGTCAGGTCCACATCACTGTCCAGCTGTCTCTTTGCCAAGATATTTTGATGACATCTTTCAGCTCTATTTTAAGTGCTTCTCCTAATGCTGAGAAACTACCTCCGCAATATATTGCTTTTAAAGGTCAAGAAAAAATGTTTCAGTTTGTTATCATACCCCATGGTAACTGACAAGCTCTACTGATCTTTAGCATTGATGATTAAACTCAGCAGGTGTGGTGCACTACTTCCTTACTCGAGAAACATTTTACTTTCATTCCTACAGTGCAGCTGTCTAAAGAAATACTAGTTGCCTTTCCAGAACATAGAATCAGCCATGATGAAAATGAATCACTTTACATTGCTTGCTCATTTGACTTCAGTAATACTCTTATAACACTACAACTGTCTGTTACATGTTGTTATATTACAACTCTTAAAAGTGCACCCACTTTGCATGTATATTATAGGCAGGGCGTAGGTACTGTAATTGTAAAATATGTCAATAGGATCTTCTATTGATGAGAGATAAACAAATCAGGTTTTTGAGTGTACGTTGCTCTGGTTTTCCTAATGTCCACACATAAAAAAAAGGATCAGTGTGCTAGCTGTCATGCCCATGTATTTCTGTCGGCTCATACATACATACAAATTTGAAGGACATCAACAATAGCAGAAAGCGTTTTTTTTGGTGAGCTCACTTACCAATGGATGGATTTGTGGTGATCAAAGATCTTATATTTTAAAACCGATGTGTGCCCTGTAGCAGAGAAAAACGCTGTTTAACCCCTTAATGACCACCCATACGGATTTCTCTGTCGGTCACTAGGGGCATTAATCTAGGCTGACGGGTTTCTCCGTCGGCCTAACCTAAGGACTGAACGTGCACCCAGTGCAGGGAAGAGCAGTGCTCCAGCTAGATGCATTGGCTGACATTTCTAATGTACTACAATACATGGTTATTGCAGTGCATAGTATGAACTAATGATCACATGATCACTAGTTCATATGATAGTATTGTAAAATAAAAAAAAGCGAAAGAAACTAATAAATAAAAAATTAGAAAAATGAAAATAAAATTCTTAAAAATGTCCAAAAGCCCCTAACACATATAAACAATAAATAATAAAAGAGTGGAAAAAAGTAAAAAAAAACACATGGGACTCATTTACTAAGGGCTCCGCGGCCGCACTTTCGTCAGGTTTCCCGACTTTTCTGTTTTGCACCGAATTCTGCTGGGATTTTGGTGCACGCGATCGGATTTCGGGGGAGGGGCGTGGCCGTCTGAAAACCCGACAGATTCGTAAAAACCGTGGAATTTAAAACAATTGTGTCGCAAAATCAATCACTCACATGCACCAGGAATAAGTTGGTGAACTCCGGCAGACATCGGGCGCACACCCTAGTGCATCACCGAAGACCGGAATCCTCGTCAGAGAACGCGCGCTGGATTGCGACAGGACCGGGTAAGTAACATGTTGGGTATCACCGCTTCCCAAAATTTCCAATCTATAAATATAAAAATCAGTTATTCCTGACGGTGAAGCCATAACCAGGAAAATGAAATTAATTGTCTGAATTGACCCTTTTTTTTTTTTTTTTTGCAACACATAAAAAACATTGAAAAAGTGATCTAGAGGTCCACGCAGCTAGTCCTGGAAGAAATTACACCTCAGCCAACTCTATACTCCTAAGTATGAAAAAAGTTATTGGAGTCAATTTGTTATGCAGAAAATTAATGATTTTTTTAAAGTAGGAATATACCAGAAAGTAACATGGAAAAGTCCATCAGGACAAGGGGTTATATGCCCCCTATACCACATGATAAACAGTTTACAAATTTCTGGACTAAGGGCTTGTTGTACCTGAGGTCACGTTCACAACATGGCATTTGTTGCGTTTGGAAACGGAATCCAAAGCTCCACTTGTGATAACATATTTGGTAACAGTGGGGCTCATTTCTAAGGGTCCGCGATCTTGCGCCATCCTTGCCTCCGATCGTCGCTCCCCGTGATGTCATCAGGAGCGGCGATCCGTTGCCATGACAGCCTCCGATCACACAGGATCCGAGGCTATCATGATCTAGGCTATCTATTACAATGTGCAATTGCATATTGTAATAGATGGTGTGCAAAATCCCCATATACTGCCATACTGCAGTTGGCAGTATTGATAGGATCATCAGACAACCTAGGGTTAAAGTACCCTAGGGAGTCTGAAAATATAAAAAAAAATAAATGAAAAAAAGTAAAAAATTATATTAAAAAATCATACAAATTCAAATCACCCCCCCTTTCCCCAGAACTGATATAAATATAACAAACAGTAAAAATCATACACACATTAGGCATCACCACGTTGAAAATGCCCGATTATCAAATATAATAACCGTCTTACACTTCATTTAACCTTGTAACGCCCGAAGTTGCAAATGGCTTTTTTTGTCATTTGAAAAATAGAAAATTCTATAAAAGTGATCAAAAGGTCGTACAGTCCTAAAATAAAAGCATTGACACCCACACCCACAGCTCTGTATGAAAAGTTATTAGCGCAAGAAGATGTTGAAAACATTTTAAAACCTATACAAATTTGTATCTCCCCGTGACCGACTGACCCAATGAATGAAACAACTGTCATTTGAGGCGCAAGTGAAAGATGTAAAACCAAGCCCACAAGAATGGCGCAAATGTGTTTTTTCATCATTTTCACTGCATTTAGAATTTTTTTCCCGGTCCCGTACACGGCATGGAATATTGAATACTACCACTACGAAGTGCTATTTGGTTACACAGAAATACGCCGTCACACAGCTCTTACATGGAAAAATAAAAAGTTATAGATTTTTGAATGTGGAAGTGAAAATAAAAACGCAAAAAACAAAAAGGGCCTGGTCCTTAAGGGGTTAATATCCATGCCGTGTACTGGGAAGGGGAAAAAAAATTCCAGATGCAGTGAAAACGGATTTGCCATGTTTTCTTGTGGGCTTTCACTGTGTGCCACATTTTTTCCTAGACTTTCAAAAATTAAAACCTCCTGTACAAAATGTTTTTCATCTTCTGGCGCCAATAACTTTTCATGGTGTCATTTTTTGCGACTTTTGAATTTTTATATTTTCAAAATTATTATATTTTGATATGATGGGCGATTTATCAAGCAGTCTGAAAGTCAGAAAATTTCCAGTTGCCCATGGCAACCAATTACAGCTCAGCTTTCATTTCACCGTGCTCATGAATATTTAAAGGGGAGCTGTGATTGGTTGCCATGGGCAATTGGAAATATTCTGACTTCAGACAGCTTGATAAATCTGCCCCGAGTGTTTATGATTTTAGCTGTTTATTTAATTTCTATGACTTCTAGGGAAAGGGGAGTGATTAGAATTTTATGTTCTTTATTATAATTGTTTTTTTTGTTTTTTTTTAATTTTACTATTTTTCAGACGCCCTAGAGTACCCTAGGTTGTCTGATCGATCCTACCATATACTGCCATACTACATTATGGCACTACAGTATGGCAGTATATGGGAATTTTCTCCTCATTCATTACAATGTGACAGCCATTAGGTCTCTCGGTATACCAAGCTGTTATAGCATGATCGCCAGTCCTCGATGACGTCAGCCCATGAGCCCTCTCCATGTACCTGCCCCTGACATGCACCGTACTGTTACGCCAGTGGCTCATTGTAATGAATAGTGTGCAAAAATGCCATATACTGCAATACAGTAGTATTGCGGTATTGGTATGGGTAGAACCGTCAGACCATCTAGGGTAAATGTACCCTAGAGGGTCTAAAAAATAGTAAAAAAAAGTTTCAAAAAAGTCTCAAAATAATTTAAAAAGTAAAAAACCTAAAAGTTCAAATACACCCCCCCCCCCAAGAATAAAGCAGAGATGTTATTGGAGCGCACAGTGAAAGTCGTATAAACTGAGCCCACAAGAACGTGACGCAAACACTGTTTTTTCCCAATTTTTTTCCAGCTTCCCAGTACATGGCGTGGAATAATAATAACATCACGGAGAATTAAAAATGTTACACACAAAAATAATACCTCAAGCCGTTCTGTACACAGAAAAATAAAAAAGTTGTGGTGGAGAGTGAAAATGAGCGACAGCCCATACATACAGCCATACATTTTATGTAAGAGTTGATGACATGCCTGTGAGTCATGGTATGGTGAGTCGGATTCATGACTATCTTACGGGTAGGCTGCAGAAGGTGAGGCTTGGTCTCGAAAGTGAGAGGTTTGTAGTCACAAGTATTTGGGGGTCAATGTTGACCAGAGTCTGGACTGGAAGCACATAAATAAACAGATAAGCAGTAGCTCTTTATTGCATCATTTTTTACCAGTTAGTAGTTGAGAGCGCAATTTTATTTTGTGTTGCCTCGTGAGTTACTTGATTACAGTAAGGAACAAATCCAGGCATGAATTAGCTAACCAGGAGGGCAACTTCTGTAGCTGGGCAGAAATGAGATGATTGGGGTGATGTTTACAAAAGAGAGTGTTCGCTAGGTCAGGAAAATTACTGAGAATTTGGAACATCCAGTCCTGTTATATAGAAGGTCAAAAAATGTTTTTATAACAGGTATTTACAATTAACCTGTTGAATTTAAGTCCAGACTACCTCATTGATATTTTTTTAATTATTTTTACATTTTACTGGAAAAACAAATATAAAGTAAACCTCATTCGTTTTTTGCATCACCATCTTTTCGGAGATATAACTTTACTATTTTTTGGATGACAGCGCTGGTTTATGGTTTTTTTACATGTTGAGTTGTCCTTTCAGTAGTACCATTTTTATCACTTTTTGGAACATTTTTGTGAAGGGATTTTTTTTTACAGCGTTCACCAAGCGGGTCCAATAATGTTCTGAGTTGTTGTACAGATTGTTACAGACACGGCAATACCAAATATGTAGGGTTTTATGGTGTTTTTTTTGCTTTATTAGATGTATAAGGGAATGTTTTGTTTAGGGGACTTGTACTTTATTTAATGGATTCTTTTATTACAGAAACTTTATTAGTGTTTTAACTTTTATTTTTTAACAGGTTGGCTGTGAAGAAGATGATTGCGCAACACCAGGGCACTGGCGACAGTCTGCCTCGGAACAGCCCTCCCCCCTTCACGGCTATGTAGCCGGCACCAGAAGCTTGACAAAATAGTACTGCAAAATATGGGGAACGGTGCGCCTGCCATGCAGTACTATTACGTCAAATATCGGGTAGGTTAAAGTTGTCCCACAACTTCCAATATGGCACAACAATAAATCAGAACCATGAATGGCTATTAGACCCCTTTCGCCAGCCTCAGTGAAACAGAAACCTTAATCACCCAATTAAGCTGCCACCAGTTCTCCTTTAATATAAGTCCGGTCCGTAGCGGGATTAATAGGGTGAGGAACCAAGCCGGCAGCATGTATATGGTGAGACACGTCTGTGGGATTCGTGATCCAGATAAAAGAGCAACACACACTTAAATTTTATATTTAATTGCCTTAAGGACACACTAGACAAACAGTACAAACAGTAGATGTGTCTTAGAGTGTAATGCGTCTTTCATGCAACTCCATAGACTTGTATGGTGCGTTTTTCACACGTGTGACTTTTAAATGTGCAGATTTAAATGTGCATAAAAAAAGCATATGTGTGAGTGAAAAGAAATGCTAGTTCTGAAAAAAAACATAGATACAATGGGTCAGAGTGCAGACACACCTCTGCCCAACCCCAGGATGGGTCATGTGTCCCTCCTGCCTGGTATTACATCCAGAACCTTAGAGAATTCATAGCTTCTCAAGGGAAAGTCGTATAGGTTCAGGTTCTGGTATCATTGGATCCAGGTGAATCCCTGGATCGCATTGATACCAAACTTGACCCATTTGCTATGGTCCCATCCTGAGATATTTATATCTCTGGACCCATGGGTGCTAGAATCTAAATAGACATATTGATATGATACCTAAGTGATACAGATTCCAAAATGCATTTGCCTTTGGACTGAGATGGACATAATTACATAATGTCACTAATCAACGAATTGGTCTAAGAGTTTTATGACTCATGTCTCCTGTTTGAAAATGGGGGTAAAATCAGCTCCAGCCTTTGGAGACGCCGTGGCTGCAAAGGTATTTATTTAAACTACCCCTACCACCAAGCAAGTTCTCAGCAGCTTTGTAGTTTAGGTGACACTCTAGTTAGCTCACTAGGCTAATTGGGATGAGGCTGGAGGGAAGTGGGATTTAAGTAGTTAAGGCCCCCCACTCCCTGGCCATATTTTCACAGCCCCCTTTCTGACATGTCGCTTTTAAGGTTATGAATTTTGAACACTTTTACTTACCAAAGTAATTTTGAGGTTGTTTCTTGTCAGATGCTGTACTTCACTTAAAATGTGTTAAGCGAATGCGAGTTAAGCTCAGGGTGGGAAATGCATTAGTCACAGCCTCCCCAGTATATATCCAGCGCCCAGTAGTATATAGCCTGCCAGTCCCCCGTGATATGCCAGCCACCCTCAGTAGTATATACCAGCTAGCCCCCAGTAATATATAACCAGCCGCACAATGTAGTATATAGCTAGCAAGCCTCCAGTAGTATATAGCCATCCCCCAGTAGTATATAACCAGTCAGCACCCAGTAGTATACAAGTAGCAAGCCCCCAGTAGTATATAGCAAGCCAACCCCTGTAACATTAGCCAACAGCGCCTGTGGTATATAGCCAGGCAGTCCACTGTAGTATATAGCCAACCCCTTTTATATATAGCACAACCAATCCCCTGTTTGCCAAGCACATAAATAAATACTTACCTTCCAGCGGTCCCTGATGCTTAGCGCAGCTCCTCTTCTTTCTTCTCTCTAATATAACAGCAAGGAAGAGGCTCGGCCATGCTCTCTGCCGGCTGGCAAAACACATGGCCACGCGCTCGCCAGTTATACAGCAGAGAGAAGAAAGAAGATGTGCTGCACGGAGCATCGGGAGCACTGGAAGTAAGTATGTAAGTTTATTTTTTTTTATAGACTTGCTTTTTGAGGGCTTATTTTGTGGGACATGTACTTTACAACTAGTATCATTTTCATATAGACAGATTTTTATCACTTTTTATTGCATTTTATGTTGTTCATTATAATACACTGCAATATTGATGTATTGGCAGAGTACTATCACTGTTCGCCTGTGAAATCACAATCCGTAGTGACAGGACTTTACAAGCAATTACGATTGATAGGCCTGAGTCTTAGAATCAGACCATAGCAATGATCAGCACCCCCTAAAAATGTAATATTTAAATACATGGTCGCGTTGACTGCATCATTTAACAGGCTAACCCAGCGATTGGATATCACTACCCACATACGACACAGGGTTGCAATAGGGATGTCAGGTTTAAAACAGCTCCAATGGAGATCATGGCACACACCAAGATAAATTTTTTATGATTTTATTTCAGTGAATTTTTCACATAGTACAAGCCTTCACCATGGTATACGATCAAAAGAGATATAAGTTACACAGATCAAAGTAATTTACAACGTTTCAGTTCTCGACCTTTGTCAAGTTACGATCTGCCTGAAAATAGAAGGATATTAGATCAAAATCAGGCTAAAACAACAATGCACAATATTACTGTGATAACTGTCACGTAGTATAGGTATGTGGCATAGTATGTACTGAAAGTAATCAGATTGATGAAGAACAGGGAGAACTGACAAGTAGTTATGTAGAACTGAGGTCTAAAGATGCATGTATTGTTATCCATCAGGTGGTTGTCCCAGACAGTAGATAATAGGAAACAAGAGGCTCAGGACTAGGGAAAAGGGAGGAAAGGGTTAAGTATGACGTTCGAGCATTAGAAATACTGAGTTTATAAGGGATATAGGTATATGAAATTGTCTATTTTGTCAACTCTATTGAATTGTGATATTGGAGAGAGATTTTTTTGCTTGTGGTGGTGGGAGCCTCTGAAATGTGTAGCAGTGTGTTGCAGTCAGTAGGCTTCACATTAGATCAATAGAAATGGTCCTCGTGTATCCTGGACCCAGGGTGTCCAGGATATTCAACTGTGGTTGTCATAAGCAGGATGGCGAACCTTTTAGCGGCCGAGTGCCCAAACTGAACCCAACCCCCCTATTTTTGCGAGGTGCCAACCAAAAATTAAGCAGTATTTATCTGCTCCCTGTTCAAAACTTGATATTTGCCCCTGAGGACAGCAACATAGTAGAAAATGAAATTTTCATCATTTTAGCTTCTTTGCAGTGTCCCTCTTGTACACAGGAATCGGTGGCCAGCGGAAGTCCTCCAAAGATAATTCGCCCTGTCTACACAGTCCCCTGTTTCCTAGAGTCCCCAGTAGCAAGTAAGTGTCAAAATATGACTGCAAGGAGCTTTTTTATGTTGGTGGAACGGAGGAAACTTCTATGAGTCCTTCGTGTGGCTGGGGTGATGGTCTGGCTGCCACAGACGAAGGGCTCGAGGCCGCCTCTGGCACCCTGCCATAGGTTCGCCACCACTGTCATATAGGGTAACTGTTCAGCTCGGGGTGATGGATTAAGTGATGTGGAAGCATAGTAGGAGTCCATTGAGCCCCTCCACGTGCAGAACACATCATCGTATAACGCCGCTAGCCACACTTAAACAGGCCTACCCAAATATCCAAGATTCCAACTCCCCCCTTCATCTGTCATAAAGTACCAAAACCAATAGAACAAATTAGTACGAGCAACTTGTCAGTTTTCCAAAATACAAGACTTTCCTGCCCCCCCCCCAAAAAAGTACTTCCGTTGTTTTGACTGTAGCTAGTGCTCTGGCGTCATCCTGGGAGAATATTTCTGCATCCCATCAGCTCCTGTCAGCTGGCACCAGTCCGTTTCACCCCAACTTATGGTCTGATGAGGGTTAATCCGAAACGCGCTACCACTTTGGACTTTGGATTTTTTATCTCTGAAATAAAAATGAATTGGTTTAAGCTCTGCATCATGTCTTCATGTGGCAACCATTACAATTGGTTATGAGCGCACCCGTTAAAGCCCCATTTTCTCCATATTGTACCCGTTATTCTACACCATCTTGATATCTTATTCCCATTCATTTCCTTGCATCCAGATACCATCACTGATTTCCATCTGTGCTGATGCTGTTTTCATATTTTTATATCCATATTTTCATGTCGATTTTTCTATTATTTATTTTTTTCGACATTTTCTCTTCATCTCATATCTTTCTTATCTTTGTTTCTATATCACATGAATTCCGATACATATATATGCCTGCTTTCATGTCCCAGCCTGTTTCCATGATAACATAACGCTCAGGTATCACTGTACCTCGCAGCCCTATCACTTCTGATGGGGGAACACTGACCCTTTTTACAGAAGGATCCTGGCTGCACCCACACCATGTGGTTTTCCGTCGCTCCAGTAAGTATTTCTGCTCTAATGCACACTATACAGACTTCATGGGGAGATTTATCATAAGGCAGGATTTTTAGCAGTTGTCTATGTGTTTAGACTGGCAGGTTTCCAACAGTTTGGATTTATAGTATAGTGTATGCGCAGTGTAAATGCCTTCTGATGTGTGTGGCTCTATGAATAGACTGCACCAGTGGACATAGGTTTAACATCTCTCAGTTTCTGCCTTTTTGTCAATGTTTTTGCACAGGAAACCTCAGATACCTCAAACATAAAATTGAGCAAAGACTTTAAAATTTAAGAAAACTTCAAAATTGCGCACCCACTATGTGGGTGTATGTTGCTATTAAATTTGTGTTCTTTTGAAAACTCTCAAACATTTCTCTCTAACAAAAACACAAAATAATGTGTGTGTGTGAAATTTTCGACAATTATACGTCCACGAAGACTAGAACATAGGACTAATGAAATCTCACCCCATATGGCTATACTGGCCGTATGGACTTCTAATGCATTTTGCTAGGTGTATGTACATTATCCCTCCTCCTTGGCATTCTTACATCTATGCCCTGATACTATCCTTACATCTATGCTCTGATTCCACGCTCTTACCCTTTTCTCCCACATCCTCAGCCTCTTGCTTTCCTATTATTCTACTGTCTTGGACAACCATCTGATGGAAATAACAATACATGACATCTTTAACCCCAGTTCTACATAACTACTTTGTCAGTTTCTCCCCGTTCTTCATATCTGATTCCATTCAGTACATTCTGTTGGCACAATCTATACCTACGTGTACAGTTTGAGAATTCTGATAAGGAATAACTCAACTAATACTCATGTTTTTAACCCTCTCCTAAACAGAGCTATCTAAGAACACACTTGCTCTCTATTGCTTTTATTTCGTTTTTTTGCAACAATTGACTGATACGATGAACATTTCATCTGTTCGCCTAATGTGGCTACCTTTAACACCGCAACCCAGAACATGTCCATTAGTTTATGTAACACCAAAAACACACACGAGTTCTGTGATAAAGTTTTTATTTCACACCATCCTCTATTATTTACCTATATACGACGTTCTCACACAAAATTTGTGAAGCATGAAGGGTTCTGTTATTGTGCGCTAATACAATGGCGTGTATCTAAAAGTGACATTTGCTATCTCATTAGCTTGGTTTATGGCTATAAGTTATTTATTTATTGTGTAAGGGAGCTACAATGAAAGATCGTGGAAGCTCAGTGCAATTTTCTGCAAAAAGTGTTTGCGCCCCCTGTGGACTTAATGTTCCCTTTGCTTCAAATTTGGTGAATATATACATGTGGGATATGGATGATCTCCTCACATCTTGCTGTTTTAGTAAAGTATGTTCTTTATATAAGTATTCTGGATATGTACATATTTTAGAGGAAATCTGAATTTTCATGCAATTTTTGCATTTTATTGACGTTTGCTCAAAGTTGCATGAAGGTGGTAGTGTGTATGAATTTAAAAGTTATTCTTGTTGACATGGTGATTTCTGGAAAAAAAAGATTTTGACACTATAGGAGCTTTTTAATTTGTGTGTTATATTTTTTAAACACTTTGTGGATAGGAACCAAATATGTCACAGTTTTTGTTTTAGCATTTTAGGGAGTGTAAATCTTGATGTTGTGTATGTGGTATAATAAATCTGCTCACTTTGTGTTATTATTTTTAAATCCCTATTTGGCGAACCCTCACTTCGATGTGAGTTTTATGTAAAAACGTATGTATCAAGGCTTTTCAATGCACATTTGTTTATAATTTAATTTGTGTTTGTCACAAAGTTACATGAGTGTGGTCAAATGTTAATTGCCAAATACATCGCCTGGTTGTCTGCTTTCAAAAATATATAGGTTTTACGGGTACCTTTACTTTTTAATCTGTTTTATTTATATATTTTTCAGGTTGTCGCTGTCTTAAAATTTCTAAAAGCAGATATTTAGTTATTTCCGTTTTAGCGATATTATGATGATTTATTCATGTGAACATATCAATATGAGGCATTTGTGAACTCTACACATGTCCTTCACATTTAGGAGATGTGAAGGTAATTTTTTCTGTTTGGAGCACATTTTAAGTATTTTTTATAAAATGTTTCAGTTTGAATCAAAATTGCATGAAGGCATCTATATCTACAAACTCTTTAATGCAATTTTGAAAATGGGTCAAGTGTCTGCTTTCAGAAAATATGTGGTTTGCTGCAGTTTACTTTAATTCTTTTTGCAACTTTCACATTAATCTATTCTATCATAATTATTATTATTCTATCATACTAATAATAATGAATAATACCTTTATTTATATAGCGCACACAGATTACACGGCCTTGCACAGAACTTGCCGGATCAGTCCCTGTTCCCATGGGGCTCTCAATCTACCTACCAGTGTATTTTTGGAGTGTGAGAGGAAACCCACGCAAACACGGAGAGAACATACAAACTCTTTGCAGATGATGACCAGCACTGCAAGGTTGTAATGCTAACCACTGAGCCACCGTGCTGCCCCTCAATCTCCCATCAATCTTAATGCCCATCAAGCTGCCTATCTATGTCCTATAAAATTCTCCCATATTACAGTTAGTTTTACCATGCTTAAGGGAGACTCTTACTGACTGGTCATTAAAATAGTTTTATTTTGGGGCCCAATTTTAAGTTTTGACCAGGGCCCCACTTTGTCTAGAACTGGTCCGGAGTGACCTATGACTTAAATCAATCTCAATCTTATTGGTAGTAGGTAAAATGAATTGTGTGAGTTTTCACCATTTTGAGAGTATACTTTTGGGAGATCAGACACTCATTGCAACTGCCATATATTTTCTTCTTTTCATTCCTTATGAAGAGCATAGCTGATTTACCACTTAACAGACATCTGAATATTCAAATCTATTGATCAGCCTTAGCAATAAAGTTTGACTACATAACCACAACAGTCTGGCTTATTGGAAGACAGGAAGTTTTATGCTGTATGTCATCTGTGACGTACATGAAGGCAGAGGAGCAGAATAGTAAATACAGGGAGCCCCGCTCCATCAGTCCCCACTGTGTCTAAGGTTGAATATTTGCATTAATGAAAAGTAGCTTTTCACATAGCTAAATCTGGAACTACTTTCACCTACTGTCACCCTGTGCACAATTTATCATTAGCAGTCTTTATTGTAATGAGCTGTGTAAAAATGGAGTAGAACATTTTGCAACTCCTTGGTTGTGTTTCTGCATCATGTCCCCGACACATTTGATATTTTGTAGTAAAAGGTGATGAGAGATGTTTCCATGATGTCTCAGTCAAAGTATCATTTTCAGGTAAGATCATTTTTACCATCCTTTGCCTGAGTGAGGCATTTATACTGTATATCTTATTTTAGGATCTGTCTCTATGCTTCTGATGGCGACAGAACATTATGGATTATAGCCAAGTACCAGGCCTGCCACTACTCTCATTTTCTCTAAATGGACATCGGAGAGTTGCAATAAGCCTGTCTCAACTGTCAGGTCCACATCACTGTCCAGCTGTCTCTTTGCCAAGATATTTTGATGACATCTTTCAGCTCTATTTTAAGTGCTTCTCCTAATGCTGAGAAACTACCTCCGCAATATATTGTTTTTAAGAGGTCAAGAAAATAATGTTTCAGTTTGTTATCATACCCCATGGTAACTGACAAGCTCTACTGATCTTTAGCATTGATGATTAAACTCTAGCAGGTGTGGTGCACTACTTCCTTACTCGAGAACACATTTTACTTTCATTCCTACAGTGCAGCTGTCTAAAGAAATACTAGTTGCCTTTCCCAGAACATAGAATCATGCCATGATGAAAATGAATCACTTTACATTGCTTGCTCATTTTGACTTCAGTTACATCTTTTACACTACAACTGTCTGTTACATGTTGTTATATTATAACTCTTAAAAGTAAGCACCCACTTTGCATGTTATATATAGACAGGGCAGTAGGTACTGTAATTGTAAAATATGTCAATAGGATCTTCTATTGATGAGAGTGTAAACAACCAAGGTTTTTGAGTGTACGTTGCTTCTGGTTTTTCCTAATGTGCCACACATAAAGAAAAGGGATCACGTGTGCTAGCTGTCATGCCCATGTATTTCTGTCGGCTCATACATACATACAAATTTGAAGGACATCAACAAATAGCAGAAAGCGGTTTTTTTGGTGAGCTCACTTACCAATGGATGGATTTGTGGTGATCAAAGATCTTATATTTATTAAACCGATGTGTGCCCTGTAGCAGAGAAAAACGCTGTTTAACCCCTTAATGACCACCCATACGGATTTCTCTGTCGGTCACTAAGGGGCATTAATCTAGGCTGACGGGTTTCTCCGTCGGCCTAACCTAAGGACTGAACGTGCACCCAGTGCAGGGAAGAGCAGTGCTCCAGCTAGATGCATTGGCTGACATTTCTAATGTACTACAATACATGGTTATTGCAGTGCATTAGTATGAACTAATGATCACATGATCACTAGTTCATATGATAGTATTGTAAAACTAAAAAAAAGCGAAATAAACTAATAAATAAAAAAATTAAGAAAAATGAAAAATAAAATTCTTAAAAATGTCCCAAAAGCCCCTAACACATATAAAACAATAAATAATAAAACAAGTGGAAAAAAGTAAAAAAAAACACAATGGGACTCATTTACTAAGGGCTCCGCGGCTGCACTTTCGTCAGGTTTCCCGACTTTTTCTGGTTTGCACCGAATTCTGTCGGGATTTTGGTGCACGCGATCGGATTTCTGGGGGAGGGGCGTGGCCGTCTGAAAACCCGACAGATTCGTAAAAACTGTGGAATTTAAAAAACGAATTGTGTCGCAAAATCAATCACTCACATGCACCAGGAATAAGTTGGTGAACTCCAGCAGACATCGGGCGCACAACCTTAGTGCACCGCCGGAAGACCGGAATCCTCGTCGGAGAACGCTGGATTGCGACAGGACCGGGTAAGTAAACATGTTAGGTATCACCGCTTCCCAAAATTTCCAATCTATAAAGATATAAAATCAGTTATTCCTGACGGTGAAGCCCATAACAGGAAAATGAAATTAAATGTCTGAATTGACCCTTTTTTTTTTTTTTTTGCAACACATAAAAAACATTAAAAAAAAGTGATCTAGAGCTCGCACGTCAGCTAGTCCTGGAAGAAATTACACCTCAGCCAACTCTATACTCCTAAGTATGAAAAAGTTATTGGAGTCAATTTGTTATGCAGAAAAGTTAATTATTTTTTTAAAGTAGGGAATGATAACCAGAAAGTAACATGGAAAAAGCCCATCAGGGACAAGGGGTTAATATGCCCCCTATACCACATAATAAACAGTTTACAAATTTTCTGGACTAAGGGCTTGTTGTACCTGAGGCCACGTTCACACATGGCATTTTGGTTGCGTTTGGAAACGGAATCCAAAAGCTCCACTTGTGATAACATATTTTGGTAACAGTGGGGCTCATTTACTAAGGGTCCCGCGGCGGCATATTTTGTCGGGTGTTCCCTGACTCTTGTGGGGGAGTTGTTGCGGGGGGGATTGTGTTGGCATGCGATAAGATTTGTCGCAAGGAAGTCACGCTCGAAAGAAATCGGGGGCGGGGGTCATAGGCGAACCAACGGATTCGGATTTAACATTTAACCTTAACGACCTGGCACTTTTTAGTTTTTCACTTCCCATTTTTCACTCCCCACCTTCAAAAATCTATAACTTTTTTATTTTTTCACATAAAGAGCTCTGTGATGGCTTACTTTCTGTGTAACAAATTGCAATTCACAGTGACTGTATTTAACCCCATAGCGCAATAAGACGTAACCTTACGTCTTGCTGCGCATGGGGGAGTATGAAGAGGGCTCACGGACTGAGCCCTCTTTATACTCACCGGGCATTTACTTCATAATGAAGCAAATGCCCGTCGCTAGCACCGATCGCGGGCTTTAACCCTTTGATCGCTGCCGGCAAAGCTGCCGGCGGCATTAAAGAGCCAGCGGCGCGTGGGCGCCGCCATCTTGCCTCCGATCGTCGCTCCCCGTGATGTCATCAGGGAGCGGCGATCCGTTGCCATGACAGCCTCTGATCACACAAGGATCCGAGGCTATCATGATCTAGGCTATCTATTACAATGTGCAATTTGCACATTGTAATAGATGGTGTGCAAAATCCCCATATACTGCCATACTGCAGTATGGCAGTATATGATAGGATCAATCAGACAACCTAGGGTTAAAGTACCCTAGGGAGTCTGAAATATATAAAAAAAAAACTAATGAAAAAAAGTAAAAAAAATTATATTAAAAAATCATAAAAATTCAAATCACCCTCCCCTTTCCCCAGAACTGATATAAATATAAACAAACAGTAAAAATCATACACACATTAGGCATCACCACGTCTGAAAATGCCCGATCTATCAAAATATAATAACCGTCTTACACGTCATTTAACCTTGTAACGCCCGAAGTTGCAAATGGCATTTTTTTGCCATTTTGAAAAATAGAAAAATTCCTATAAAAAGTGATCAAAAGGTCGTACAGTCCTAAAAATAAAAGCATTGAAAATGTAGTCGCAAAAAAAAAACAACAACACCCACAGCTCGTACGTATGAAAAGTTATTAGCGCAAGAAGATGTATGAGAAACATTTTTAAAACTATACAAATTGGTATCCCCGTGACGGACTGACCCAATGAATGAAACAGACTGTCATTTGAGGCGCAACAGTGAAAGTGTAAAAACCAAGCCCACAAGAAATGGCGCAAATGTGTTTTTTCATCGTTTACTGCATTTAGAATTTTTTTCCCGGTTCCCAGTACACGGCATGGAATATTGAATACTACCACTACGAAGTGCTATTTGTTACACAGAAAATACGCCGTCACACAGCTCTTTACATGGAAAAATAAGAAAGTTATAGATTTTTGAATGTGGGAAGTGAAAAATAAAAACGCAAAAACGAAAAAGGGCCTGGTCCTTAAGGGGTTAATATTCCATTCCGTGTACTGGGAAGTGGGAAAAAAATTCCAAATGCAGTGAAAACGGATTTGCCATGTTTTCTTGTGGGATTTCACTGTGTGCCACATTTTTTCCTAGACTTTCAAAAATTAAAACCTCCTGTACAAAAATGTTTTTCATCTTCTGGCGCCAATATGATAATTTTTTGCGACTTTTGAATTTTTTATATTTTTCTAAATTATTATATTTTGATATGATGTGTTTACGATTTTAGCTGTTTATTTATATTTCTATGACTTCTAGGGAAAGGGGAGTGATTTGAATTTTTATGTTCTTTTATTATAATTGCTTTTTTTACTTTTTTTTTTTAATTTTACTATTTTTCAGACGCCCTAGAGTACCCTAGGTTGTCTGATCGATCATACCATATACTGCCATACTACATTATGGCACTACAGTATGGCAGTATATGGGAATTTTCTCCTCATTCATTACAATGTGACAGCCTTAGGTCTTCGGTAGACCCAAGGCTGTCATAGCAATGGATCGCCAGTCCCCGATGAAGTCAGCCCATGAGCCCTCTCCATGTACCTGCACCTGACATGCACCGTACTGTTACGCCAGTGGCTCATTGTAATGAATAGTGTGCAAAAATGCCATATACTGCAATACAGTAGTATTGCGGTATATGGTAGGAACCGTCAGACCATCTAGGGTAAATGTACCCTAGAGGATCTAAAAAATAGTAAAAAAAAGTTTCAAAAAAGTCTCAAAAATAATTTTAAAAGTAAAAAAACTAAAAGTTCAAATACCCCTCCCCCCCAAAGAATAAAGCAGAGATGTTATTTGGAACGCACAGTGAAAGTCGTATAAACTGAGCCCACAAGAACGTGACGCAAACACGTTTTTTTCCCAATTTTTCCAATTTTTTTTCCAGCTTCCCAGTACATGGCGTGGAATAATAAATAACATCACGGAGAATTAAAAATTGTTACACACAAAAATAATCCCTCAAGCCGTTCTGTACACAGAAAAATAAAAAAGTTGTGGTTTTTTTGAAGGTGGAGAGTGAGAAATGAGCGACAGCCCATACATACAGCCATACATTTTATGTAAGAGATTGATGGACATGCCTGTGAGTCATGGTATGGTGAGTCGGATTCATGACTATCTTACGGGTAGGCTGCAGAAGGTGAGGCTTGGGTCTCGACAAGTGGAGGAGGTTTGTGAGTACAAGTATTTGGGGGTCAATGTTGACCAGAGTCTGGACTGGAAGCAGCATATAAATAAACAGATAAAGCAGTAGCTCTTTATTGCATTATTTTTTACCAGTTAGTAGTTGAGAGCGCAATTTTATTTTGCTGTTGCCTCGTGAGTTACTTGTATTACAGTAAGGAACAAATCCAGACATGAATTAGCTAACCAGGAGGGCAACTTCTGTAGCTGGGCAGAAATGAGATGATTGGGGTGATGTTTTACAAAAGAGAGTGTTCGCTAGGTTCAGGAAAATTACTGAGAATTTGGAACATCCAGTCCATGTTATATTAGAAGGTCAAAAAATGTTTTTATTAACAGGTATTTACAATTAACCTGTTGAATTTAAAGTCCAGACTACCTCATTGATATAGTTTTTTAAATATATTTTTACAATTTTACTGGAAAAAAACAAATATAAAGTAAACCTCATTTTTTTGCATCACCATCTTTTCGGAGATATAACTTTACTATTTTTTGGATGACAGCGCTGGTTTATGGTTTATTTTTACATGTTGAGTTGTCCTTTTCAGTGGTACCATTTTTTATCACTTTTTGGAACATTTTTGTGAAGGGATTTTTTTTTTACAGCGTTCACCAAGCGGGTCCAATAATGTTTCTGAGTTATTGTACAGATTGTTACAGACACGGCAATACCAAATATGTAGGGTTTTATGGTGTTTTTTTGCTTTATTAGATGTGTATAGGGAATATAGGGAATGTTTGTGTTTAGGGGACTTGTACTTTATTTAATGGATTCTTTTTATTACAGAAACTTTATTAAGTGTTTTAAACTTTTATTTTTTAACAGGTTGGCTTGAAGAAGATGATTGCGCAACACCAGGGCACTGGCAGACAGTGCTGCGATTGGAACAGCCCCCCCCCCCCTTCCATGGTATTAACCGGCACCAGAAGCTTGACAAAATAGTACTGCAAAATATGGGAACGCACCTACCGCCTGCCATGCAGTACTATTACGTCAAATGTCGGGAAGGTTAAAGTTGTCCAGATATGGCACAACAATAAATCAGAACCATGAATGGCTATTAGACCCCTTTCACCAGCCTCAGTGAAACAGAACCTTATCAACCCAATTAAGCTGCCACCAGTTCTCCTTTAATATAAGTCCGGTCCGTAGCGGGATTATATAGGGTGAGGAACCAAGCCGGCAGCATGTATATGAGTGAGACACGTCTGTGGGATTCGTGATCCAGATAAAAGAGCAACACATCTTAAATTTTATATTTAATTGCCTTAAGGACACACTAGACAAACAGTACAAACAGTAGATGTGTCTTAGAGTGTAATGTATGGTGCATTTTTCACACGTGTGACTTTTAAATGTGCAGATTTAAATGTGCATTAAAAAAAAAGCATATGTGTGAGTGAAAAGAAATGCTAGTCTGAAAAAAAACATAGATTACAATGGGTCAGAGTGCAGACACACCTCTGCCCAACCCCAGGATGGGTCATGTGTCCCTCCTGCCTGGTATTACATCCAGAACCTTAGAGAATTCATAGCTTCTCAAGGGAAAGTCGTATGGGTCAGGGTTCTGGTTTCATTGGATCCAGGTGAATCCCTGAATCGCATTGATACCAAACTTGACCCATTTGCTATGGTCCCATCCCGAGATATTTATATCTCTGGACCCATGGGTGCTAGAATCTAAACAGACATATCAATATGATACCTAAGTGATACAGATTCCAAAAATGCATTTGCCTTTGGACTGAGATGGACCATAATTACATAACTGTCACTAATCAACGTATTGGTCTAAGAGTTTTATGACTCATTGTCTCCTGTTTGAAAATGGGAGGAAAATCAGTTCAAGCCTTTTGGAGATGCCGTGGCTGCAAAAGATTTTAGTTAATAACTACCCCCTACCAAGCCAGAGTTCCTCAGCAGCCTTTGTAGTTTTAGGTGACACTCTAGTTAGCTCCATTAGGCTAATTGGGATGAGGCTGGAGGGAAGTGGGAATTTAAGTAGTATAAGGCCCGCCACCCCCTGGCCATATTTATCACAGCCCCCTTTTCTGACATGTGTCGCTTTATAAGGTTATGAATTTTGAACACTTTTACTTACCAAAGTAATTTTGAGGTTGTTATCTTGTCAGATGCTGTACTTCATCTTAAAATGTGTTAAGCGAATGCGAGTATAAGCTCAGGGTGGGAAATGCATTAGTCACAGCCTTCCCAGTATATATCCAGCGCCCAGTAGTATATAGCCTGCCAGTCCCCCGTGGTATATAGCCAGCCACCCCTCAGTAGTATATAACCAGCTAGCCCCCAGTAGTATATAACCAGCCAGCACAATGTAGTATATAGATAGCAAGCCTCCAGTAGTATATAGCCATCCCCCAGTAGTATATAACCAGTCAGCACCCAGTAGTATACAAGTAGCAAGCCCCCAGTAGTATATAGCAAGCCAATCCCTGTAACATTTAGCCAGACAGCGCCCTGTGGTATATAGCCAGGCAGTCCCCTGTAGTATATAGCCAACCCCTTTTAGTATATAGCCAACCAGTCCCCAGTTTGCCAAGCACATAAATAAATACTTACTCACCTTCCAGCGGTCCCTGATGCTTAGTGCAGCTCCTCTTCTTTCTTCTCTCTAATATAACAGCAGGAAGAGGCTCGGCAATGCGCTCTGCCGGCTGGCAAAACACTATGATGCCAACTAGCAGAGCGCATGGCCACGCCTCTGCCAGTTAATACAGCAGAGAGAAGAAAGAAGATGTGCTGCACGGAGCATCGGGAGCGCTGGAAGATGAGTATGTAAGTTTATTATTTTTTTTATAGACTTGCATTTTTGAGAGCTTGTTTTTTGTGGGACATGTACTTTACAATAGTATCATTTTCATATAGACAGATTTTTTGATCACTTTTTATTGCATTTTATGTTGTTCATTATAATACACTGCAATATTGATGTATTGCAGAGTACTATCACTGTTCGCCTGTGAAATCACAATCCTGTATGTGACAGGACTTTACAAGCAATTACGATTGATAGGCCTGGAGTCTTAGATCAGACTCCAGGATGACCATAGCAATGATCAGCACCCCCTAAAAATGTAATATTTAAATGCCATGGTCGCGTTTAACAGGCTAACACCAGCGATTGGATATCACTACCGACCACAGGTGTTGCATAGGGATGTCAGCTGTAAATTACAGCTCCATATGGAGATCATGGCACACACCAAGATAAATTTTATGATTTTATTTCAGTACAGCCTTCACCATGGTATACGATCAAAAGAGATATAAGTTACACAGATCAAAGTAATTTACAACGTTTCAGTCATCTCGACCTTTGTCAAGTACGATCTGGCCTGAAAATAGAAGGATATTAGATCAAAATCAGGCTAAAACAACAATGCACAATATTAACTGGTGATAACTGTACACGTAGGTATAGGTATGTGGCAATAGTATGTACTGAAAGTAATCAGATTATGAAGAACAGGGAGAAACTGACAAAGTAGTTATGTAGAACTGAGGTCTAAAGATGTCATGTATTGTTATTTCCATCAGGTGGTTGTCCCAGACAGTAGAATAATAGGAAAGCAAGAGACTCAGGACATAGGTGAAAAGGGAGGAAAGGGTTAAAGTATGACGTTCGAGCATTAGAATTACTGAGTTTATAAGGGAGTATAGGCATATGAAATTTGTCTATTTTGTCAACTCTATTGAATTGTGATATTGGTAGAGATTTTTTTGCTTGTGGTGGTGGGGAGCTCTGAAAGTGTAGCAGTGTGTTGCAGTCAGTAGGCTTCACATATAGATCAATAGAAATGGTCCCTTGTGTATCCTGGATCACCAGGGTGTCCAGAAAATTCATCTGGTGGTTGTCATATGAACCCAACCCCAACCTTATTTATTGCGAGGTGCCAACCAAAAATTAAAGCAGTAATTTATTGCTCCCTGTTCAACAACTTGATATTTGCCTCCTGAGGACAGCAACATAGTAGAAAGATGGAAAATTTTCATCATTTTAGCTTCTTTTCAGTGTCCCTCTGTACACAGAGAATCGTGTGGCCAGCGGAAGGTCCTCCAAAGTTAATTCGGCCCTGTCTACACAGTCCCCTGTTCCTAGAGTCCCAAGTAGTGAAGTAAGTGTCAAACTTACTTGCGTTCCACTTGCGTGGAACTGGAGGAAAATTCTATGAGTCCTGTCTGGTGTGCTGAGCCCACAGAAAGGGCTCTGAGTGCCGCCTCTGGCACCCATGCCATAGGTTCGCCACCACTGTCATATAGGGTAAACTGTAGCTCCGGGGTGATGGAATTAAGGTGATTGTGGAAGCATAGTAGGAAGTCCATTGAGCCCCTCCACGTGCAGAACACATCATCGATATAACAACGCTAGGCCACAACTTAAACAGGCCTACCCAAATATCCAAGAGTTCCAACTCCCCCCTCTCATCTGTCATAAATGTACCAAAAACCATGAGAGACAAATTAGTACGAGCAGACATTGTCAGTTTTTCCAAAAAATAACAACAGACTTTCCTGCCCCCCCCCCCAAAAAAAAAGGGTACATTCCGTTGTTTTGACTGTAGCTAGTGCTCTGCAGTCATCTGCGGAGAATATTTCTGCCATCCCATCAGCTCCTGTCAGCTGCACCAGTCCGTTTCACCCCCAAACTTATGGTCTGATGAAGGGTTAATCCAGAAACGCGCTACCAAGCTTTGGACTTTGGATTTTTTATCTCTGAAATAAAAATGAATTGGTTTAAGCTCTGCATCATGTCTTCATGTGGACACCCCTTAGCAATTGGTTATGAGCGCACCCATTTTCTCCCATATTGTACCCGTTATTCCTACACCATCTTGATTATCTTATTCCACTTCATTTATCCTTGCATCCATATACCATCACATGATTTCCATCTGTGCTGATGCTGTTTTCCCATATTTTTATATCCATATTTTCATGTCGATTTTTCATTATCTATTTATTTTCGACATTTTCTCTTCCATCTCAATATTTCTTCATCTTTGGTTTCTATATCACATGAATTCCGATACATATATATGCTGCTTTACATGTCCCAGCCTGTCTCCATGACTACTCCAGACGCTCAGTATCACTGTACATCGCAGCACATATCACTTCTGATGGGGGAACACTGACCCTTTTTACAGAAGGATCCTGGCTGCAACCACACATGTGGTTCCCCGTCGCTCCAGTAAGTATTTCTGCTCTAATGCACACTATACAGACTTCATGGGGGAGATTTATCATTAGGCAGGATTTTTAGCAGTTGTCTATGTGTTAGACTGGCAGGTTTCCAACAGTTGGATTTATAGTATAGTATAGTGTATGCGCAGTGTAAAATGCCTTCTGATGTGTGTGCTCTATGAATAGACTGCACCAGTGGGACATATGTTTAACATCTGCTCAGTTTCTGCCTTTTTGCAATGTTTTTGCACAGGAAATCCTCAGATACCTCAAACATAAAATTGAGCAAAGACTTTAAAATTTAAGAAAAACTTCAAAATTGAGCACCACTATGTGGTGTAGTTTTGCTATTAAATTTGTGTTCTTTTGAAAATTCTCAAACATTTTCTCTCTAAAAAAACCACAAAAATAATGTGTGTGTGCGAAAATTTTTGACAATTATACGCCAAGAAGCTACATAGGACTAATGATAAATCTCACCCCATATGGCTATACTGCCGTATGGACTTCTAATGCATTTTTGCTAGGTGTATGTACATTATCCCTCCTCCTTGGCATTCTTACATCTATGCCCTGACACTATCTTACATCTATGCTCTGATGCCACGCTCTTACCCTTTTCTCCCACATCCTCAGCCTCTTGCTTTCCTATTATTCTACTGTCTGGGACAACCACCTGATGGAAATAACAATACAAGACATCTTTAGACCCCAGTTCTACATAACTACTTTGTCAGTTTCTCCCCCGTTCTTCATAATCTGATTACATTCAGTACATTCTGTTGGCACATATCTATACCTACGTGTACAGTTATCACCAGTTAATATTGTGCATTGTTGTTTTAGCCTGATTTTGACCTGATATCCTTCTATTTTTAGGCCAGATCGTTCTTGACAAAGGTCAACATGACCGAAACGTCGTAAATTACTTTGATCTGTGTAACTTATGTCTCTTTTGATCGTATACCACAGGTGAAGATTATGCTATGTGAAAAATTCACTGAAATAAAATCATAAAATTTATCTTGGTGTGTGCCATAGTCTCTATATGGAGTGAAGCGGATTGAGAATCCTAATTGAGCACCACCTATCAAGAGAGTGCAGTCACTATTGCTCTACAGACAAGCTGTAAGTTACAGCTGACATCTAGTGTTTCCTAATGCTGTTTCAGCTCCGGTGATGAGCTGAACCGGCATTGGCTCCATAACATACTTGTACTAGTATAGAGTACAGTAATAATACGTCATGGAACGCTAAGGGGGTTAAAGGATCCCAACAAATAATCTTCTTTGCTAGCTGAAAGTACAACAAGAAATCAAATGCTCCTAAGAGGGGGACATATCTTGCCTAGCACTGGTTCCAATGCTGTATAATTTGTAGAAAATAAGAAGCTGGGACTGGCTATTTAGAAGAGGTGTGTGTGTGTGTGTGTGTGTGTGAGAGATTGAATTAATGTAGCAGTGATAAGTATGTTCATGTAAATGAATATATGTAGAAGACCTGAATGAGTGAATGTAGGTGTGCGAGAGAATGGATGTAGCAGCGCTGTGGGTGAGTGAATGGAAGTAGCATAGCTATTAATGTATAGATGCAGCAGAGCTGAATGTGAGTGTGTAGATGTAGCAGGGCTGGGTGTGAGTGCATAGATGTAGCAAAGCTGAATGTGAGTGTGTAGAAGTAGCAGAGCAGGGGTGTGAGTGGATAGATGTAGCAGAACTGGGTGTGAGTGGATAGATGTACAGAAGCTGGTGTGAGTGGATAGATGTAGCAGAGCTGGGTGTGAGTGTGTAGCAGGGCTGAATGTGAGTGTGTAGAAGTAGCAGAGCTGGGTGTGGGTGCATAGATGTAGCAGCCTGGATGTGAGTGCATAGATGTAGCAGTGCTGGGTGTGAGTGTGTAGATGTAGCAGCCTGGATGTGAGTGCATAGATGTAGCAGTGCTGGCTGTGAGTGTGTAGATGTAGCAGAGCTGGATGTGAGTGCATATAAATAACTGTATACATAAAAAAGATAAACAGGTAATATGTCTGGTAGTATGGGCCGAAGAGGCAACTGTAGAATAATAGAACTTTCTAGGGAGCCCCTTTGGAAGAGGCGTCTCTTTTTAGGGATAGTTGGAACAGAATATCTACTACCCTACTTCACAGATAGATACATCTTCATTAGTTTCCTCTTGGGGTGGTTACAGTATATGGATTTTTCAAGCAGATTCTGACACGAAAAAAACGCAAAATGCAAATAACTGTGTGTGTATATAACCAGAAAATGTTTATCACCCGACATTTACAAAGTATAAATATATTTTGAATTTCTTCAGTGGTGGAAGACCTGCAGAAAATCTATGTCAATAAAGTTACAACGTGATGCACAGCTTTCATTTTGTATGTGTAACACGACCTCCTCATCTTGTATTACGTACTTTTTCATAAATTGCCCTTTTGCATTTAGTTCAATTATTTGGAATCCTTTGGCATGGCTCTGCGAGTCTCGCACCTGGCCAGGGCAGCCATGACTTCGCTGAGGCACCTGGGTGTCAGTCATGTGATACGTGCTCCCTGCTTCTGCGCAGATCGCGCGAAAACTCGCGGTACCGAGAGCTTGTCCTGTTGTCGCAACCCTCTCTGTACGGAAATCCCCAGCATGCTCTGCGCTCACAGCGACGGGCGGCCGTGTTAGGACTTGGCTGTTTCTCGCAAGTCGTTGCGCCGAGCTAGGAAGTTGGAGGAGGCCCTCAGTAAGAGCAGGTGAGTGTAAAGCCCCGGGAGGCCTCCTGCTTGTGATAAACCCTCCTTCTTTTTAATTGCGCCGTGTGTAATAGACGCCATCTTGCAGTGTAGTTGTCTTCCCGCCGTATCTCCCTGTAACCCCGGGATGAGATGTTCACGGCAGGAGTCAGTGTTCTAGTCATGGCTTCTGCATGTTTGCTCGGTTTTGCAGTTTGTACTGGATACGTGTCTATGCTTTCACTTTCTGTAATGGCTGGGGACGAAGAGGAAACAAGCGAGGCTACTAGGCCGGATACGTGCCCCAAAGGAGTTGCTGGAGGAGCAGTAGTAACCAGCGTGCTGTATGACCTCAGTACCTCCATGCTATTTAACAAGTCATTGTAGAGTGTACTAGTTGGGTCCACAAAATGTTTTCTATGTGTTGCTCAAATCTACATTTACACTGCCGTTGCCCGCCATGCTACAGTACTGTATGTATGGCACATGGCGCCGTACTCCGTCGAAAGATAGGACGTGTCCTATCTTTCTGAGTGGTACGGTGCAGCACCGTACAGCACCGTGAGGGCATAGAAGTGTATGGGGGACGTATACGCCCCCCACCCCCATACGTTCGTGTGAATGTAGCCTTAGGCCACTCATAAATGTTGTGTACAATACATGCAGCCATCCTGCCAGGCACCTACATCACATTACCTAATGGTAGATGCTTACTACCCACCTCCACGTATCATCCCCACCTGGATTAAACTTATTTTAGTATATTCTAGACCAGTGATTTTCAACCAGTGTGCCGTGGCACATGGTCGGGTGTGCTGCGGGGGAAAGTTCCCCAAACTATGGTGCCCCGTGTGTTTTGTTTCCCGGCAATGCGCAGTCATGGCTTCTTACAATGTAGGAGACGTGTACAATAACACATGCACAAGCTTTGATTCTTGCGCATTTGCCCACCGCCAAGGTAATGCCCACAAATAATGCTGACTATATGACCTTTTGCCTGAGTGTTGGCAGAATACTCAGCATATGAGCTGGTAATTTTAGTACTCCAGCAGTATACTGCATATAACAATGAGAAATGTAAAATGAGAAATACTATAGTCATGAGGCTGGAGTACTACAAGTACCAGCTCATATGCTGAGTATATGAGCCTCATGGCCATAGTACTTCTCATTTTACCCCTTTATTTTGCAGTATATGAGCCACATAATAATCAGCACCATATACTAAAAACAGGGAGAAACTGAGAACTGTTGAGGAAGAGCTCCGTGTGCGTCTTTCCACCATTCCTGCCAGGATATCCCTTTTGTGTTTATCGAAACAGGCCCAGGTTTCACAATGAGTGAGTAAAATAAATTTAGAATCTATATTAACTATATGTATAATATGACTGTTTTAGTGTCATTTTGTGCTATTTTGGTTGGTGGTGTGCCCCAAGTATAAAAAGTGTGCCACGGCTCAAAAAAGGTTGAAAATCACTGTTCTAGACACACCACATGTAGTAGAAAAATGGCTTTTTAAAATATGCAAATGAGCTTGTGGGGCTCTGTTGAGCTCCTCTTGACTCGCCATTGGAGTAATTTAATCATATAACCAAACTGAAGTCACCGCCTCTCTGAAATTCTTGCGCTATGTGCGATCATAGCATTCCCTCTCTACACTTTGCTATGATCGCGGATACTGGGAGAGTTGGTGATGTTACTGGCTTTCTGAAAGCGGTGTAGGCGTGCCAGCCGTCAGAGCCATAAGGCTCTACATGTGGCGGTTCTAAAACATACTGTAAGAAGTCTACTGCCAGTGGGAAGGGGAGGTGAGTTGTAAGAATCTATTATCAGGTTATCATAAATATTGTGTGTGTTGTAATAGTGTACCGTTAAAGGAAACCTACCATCACAGATCTACCTATTCAAGTAGATCTGGTGGCAGGTTGATCTAATAAATCGCATCTGAGCTCATTTTAGGCTAATCCTTCACCCCCTGCTAACTTTATAAATCTTTTATGACCCTAACATGTAAATTTATAAAAGAGGCTACTGGGGCATGGAGTAGCTAGATGCTCAGATGTTATTTGTTATTATATTTGTTATCCACAGCCTCCGTCCTTCTAAAATCAACTTTTAAAATTATGCTAATACCATGATGTAGCTTCACAAGCTGTTACACTGCCTCTTCATTTGCTTCCTTAGCACTTCCCCATTCCCTCTGCTTGCTGTATGTGTTTTTTATGCAAATGTGAAAAATCGCACCTAAAGATTCTAAGCCTCATAACATCTTACAAAAACGCGAGGATGCATTAAAAACGCCATGTCGACATAAAGCAGACATTCGGAGAATGTTACTTATCCAGTAATTTTGCTGTTATCACTGTTGAAAAAGCAGAAGATTTTGAATTTCTAAAAATTATCCCAACTTTTACCCAATATATGGTTTTTTCCATAATTGAATGCAAAACGTATCGCCAAAATTTTTCAACTAACCTGAAATACAATTTAAAAATCACTTGGATATGTTAAAGCGTTTAATAGTTAGAACCACTTATACTGACACGTCAGAAAAAAGATTTTGGGTGCAGCCAGTCCCAGGATACAATAAGGTTGGGGACAACTGCCCTAGAACAGTTATCGACCTGGTTCCCACAATGTTAGATTTATCCCTTAGTTTTATACTTGTGACTACATACCATACTTTTAGACCTGTTTGAATAGGATTGTTTAGGTGGATTGGAAGTTTATAGCAAATTTTGAGAATGTCTGCCTACACGGCTTTAGTTTCCAAATTCAGCAAGAGTTAGGTACTGTATTTTTGGCAACTTGCACACAATATCGATTTGCCTTTAAAAAATAAACTTTTATACTCCCCTTGAGTCCAATGAGGCACATCATGCTCCCATCAGAAGATACTGCGGTGAGTGAAGCTGGGGCATTATCACTGCGCATACCCAGGGTAGTTTCTCAGTAAATCCGGCGTGTACTACACCTGCTTCACTTGCTGCATTGCGCAGCTGCTGAATGGAGCGTCGGACGAGGTGAGTATTAACCCCTTAGCACCTTACTAGTATGGCGTGGGCTCCCGCTACTAGTACAGCGCTGAGTCAATGCCGTTTCGGCTCTGCTCCGCACTATCATCGGGAGTCACGGGTTGTCAGTGGTAATCTACTGCTGACATCCCTGAGTAACATCGACTGTTGGAGTGGGCTCTGATCGATCGCAGGTGTTTAACCCGTTAAATGCCATGGTCAGCACAATCGCAGCATTTAACTTGCCTTTTGGGGGGGGGGGTCCTTTCCCCCTCAATTGACCCCTTCCATCCTCGGGCTGTCGGCCACCCCGCTATGGCAATCCTGGGGTACGATTAGGCCATTTATCTTGGCACTGCTACAGTGACCAGGAAAACAGAGCTGTGAGTCTTGTCACTGTCAGTGAAGTTTGACTTCAACTCCACAGCCCTGGGGATAGAAACTCCCTATGTAGTTTCAGTGGCTGTGGCTTTCTCCGCTAGTGCATTCAGCCGTTGCTCACCCCCTGTGTTATCTACTCCTATAAAGGGCAGTCATCGAATAAGCAGATTTAATTAGTGTGGATGTCTTGTGGGGGTTCGCAGTGGGCAAAGAACCATCGTTTTTTCTTATCTGATATAACTTTTCTTATTTCCAGTTGTAATCTGCATATACTGTAATTAGTAGAAAAATTAGTAAGTTAAGTGGTGAAAAAAAATGTTTTTATGGTTTCATGAATACTCCATAGACTTCCTAAATAATTTTTTTCCTCCCATGTATCTTAAATATTTTTTGAACCCCAGCTGTCTGGCACAGACAACTGAAACATGTTTGTATTGATGCTCTGCAGCTGTTGGAGATAGAATCCATTTGTTGAGGATATCTGTATAATATAAATGTTAATCATTGTCTATTATCACTGTGAAACTTGATCCTTGCTGATTCCTGCAAAATTATATCTCATGGGTGAGGAACTGCAGAAACTTCCTAGTTGTATAAAAGCCTTTGTCAGTTGTAAAATGTGAATTCTTTGCTTTTGTTTTTATGCAGAGTTTTTCCAACAAAAAAATATCCCTGCGGTGAACGCAGCTAACTAATATGGAGATATACATAATTTGAAGTTATTACTAACAGGCTTGAATTTAGGTGGTTCTAATTTTTTTCCCCCCACGTGAACCATATTGCGGTGAAGCCACCATTTTAAACTGGCCCTCCAGAAGTGGCATAAAATTGTGTCAAATTTCCAACATTTTTTTTTTTAACTTCTTTAAGATGTCTTGAAAATAAGGTGCAATGCATATACAAGAAATATGTCTATTAAAGTCTCTTAAAGCTCCACTATACAGCCTGGGACATCAAGAATCAAGAGGCATCATTCTCATTACCCCCTTTCTCCTGTGCTCCCCTGCTCTGCTGGCTAGCAGGACCAGGCTCCTTTTGTGTCTGCATGTGGAACAGTGGTAATAACTGTTCTCTCTACAGAGCAAGGAAAAGTCTGGTGTAAGTTTATTTGATATGCTAACTTGGCTACTTTCAAGATGAGAGCTGCTGTGAAATAACTCCCTTAGGAGTTACCTCTCATTTTCCAAATGCCAGTAGTCCTACTGGCTTCAAAGTGCAAGGTTTATTTGCGCCCAACCAAATCC
The DNA here is from genome assembly GCA_019512145.1 of Engystomops pustulosus. Taxonomy (NCBI): domain Eukaryota; kingdom Metazoa; phylum Chordata; class Amphibia; order Anura; family Leptodactylidae; genus Engystomops; species Engystomops pustulosus. The sequence goes on along the minus strand of CM033642.1, from coordinate 144,990,170 downwards.
TCTTTAGGTTGTAGTACTGCGTGAAATGCCACATTTGCTGTAATTACAGTTTGAACCAGAGGTTCCATTAACCCATGTACAAGCCTCATAGATGCAAAAAGTACATAATTGTCAGAAGCTGGGGAAGCCCATGTGAGCTGTGACCATATAGTTTCCTAAGAAACTGGGGGCATCTGCTGGGGCATTGGGTGAGCAGATACAGCAAAACCATTTCTTTGAGAAGCTGTGGAGCTAGCAGGGTGACCCATGTAAATGCATGCATGTGCAATACAGCTGCACTGCATGTCCAAGCACAGATCATTCATGTGTGCACCAAACCCCCCCCCCCCCCCCCCAAAAAAAGGAAAAAAATTAGGCAGCTCCAGATATGAAAATACATAAATGTCCTATAATAGTTATTTTTTTGTTATAGATTGTTTCAATTTAAATTCCCATTGTAAGAATATGTGCAGTTTTTATACTGTGTTGGCATACATTATGTAATTGCAGAAGGTTGGTGGCACTAATATCATTGTTTGGCCCACCTGCAGCAATGTTCAGTAATGTCACACCTATAGCATCCACCTGATATGGGAAAAATCTGCATCTTGAAATGACTTTTCTGAGGGTGCGCTCACACGTTGCAGTTAAAACTGCATCGCAATCAGCTTTGAGGTGGTTTTAGGTGCAGTTTTGTCAATTGAACAGGTGAAAGACCTGAACTGAACGAGTGAATTTGATTTTGAAAGGGAAACCTGCTCCACAAATGTCATTCACCTGTTTAATTGACAAAACTGCACCTAAAACCCCCTCAAAGCTGATTGCAATGCAGTTTTAACTGCCACGTTTGAACGCACCCTGAAGGTTTTCCCATCAAACTATTAATTACATTTTCACAGAATATGTGATAAATAGATTAAGGTCCTACCCCTCGGACCTGCTCCAGTCTTGGAAACGGTGATTAGCTGTCTCTTTCCCGCAGTCCCTTTCCACTCAACTCTATGGAACGGTGACAATACACATTCTAACAAAAGTTGGAGCTAAAATTTCTCCAAATAATCAAAAAAAAAAAGCCCACACACCTAAATTGCCTATGAACAACGCAAATGAGATGTGTAAACTTTTTCACAAAATAAAAAAAAAAATCAAAACCATACAAAAATACTCCAGACATCCTCCAGGGTAACTACCAACCTCTTCCATTGGTGGGCTATACATAAATGCAAAACAAATAATTAAAATATTTGTTAAAGGGGTTTAAGAAATTATTTAGGGCAAGGCAGGGTCGGACTTTTTAACAAAAAAATGTGTACTTACCACCTCCGCGCTGCTGATGTCCCGCGCCGCTGTTCACCTGATCTGTGCGCCGGTTTGCTTACAGGGGCGCACAGGGAGATTCCGGCAAGCCAGAAGCTCCCATCTGACACCATCTCCCAGCGCTCTACAATGCTCATAGATAGGGACAGATGGACGTGGCATGCCACATCAACGGTATACGATATACACTCACCGGCCACTTTATTAGGTACACCATGCTAGTAACGGGTTGGACCCCCTTTTGCCTTCAGAACTGCCTCAATTCTTTGTGGCATAGATTCAACAAGGTGCTGGAAGCATTCCTCAGAGATTTTGGTCCATATTGACATAATGGCATCACACAGTTGCCGCAGATTTGTCGGCTGCACATCCATGATGCGAATCTCCCGTTCCACCAATCCAAAGATGCTCTATTGCATTGAGATCTTGTGACTGTGGAGGCCATTTGAGTACAGGGAACTCATTGTCATGTTCAAGAAACCAGTCTGAGATGATTCCAGCTTTATGACATGGCGCATTATCCTGCTGAAAGTAGCCATCAGATGTTGGGTACATTGTGGTCATAAAGGGATGGACATGGTCAGCAACAATACTTAGGTAGGCTGTGGCGTTGGTACCAAGGGGCCCAAAGAGTGCCAAGAAAATATTCCCCACACCATGACACCACCACCACCAGCCTGAACCGTTGATACAAGGCAGGATGGATCCATGCTTTCATGTTGTTGACGCCAAATTCTGACCCTACCATCCAAATGTCGCAGCAGAAATCAAGACTCATCAGACCAAGCAACGTTTTTCCAATCTTCTACTGTCCAATTTCGATGAGCTTGTGCAAATTGTAGCCTCAGTTTCCTGTTCTTAGCTGAAAGGAGTGGCACCCGGTGTGGTCTTCTGCTGCTGTAGCCCATCTGCCTCAAAGTTCGACGTACTGTGCGTTCAGAGATGCTCTTCTGCCTACCTTGGTTGTAACGGGTGGCGATTTGAGTCACTGTTGCCTTCTATCAGCTCGAACCAGTCTGCCCATTCTCCTCTGCCATCAACAAGGCATTTTCCGCCCACAGAACTGCCGCTCACTGGATGTTTTTTCTTTTTCGGACCATTCTCTGTAAACCCTAGAGATGGTTGTGCGTGAAAATCCCAGTAGATCAGCAGTTTCTGAAATACTCAGACCAGCCCTTCTGGCACCAACAACCATGCCACGTTCAAAGGCACTCAAATCACCTTTCTTCCCCATACTGATGCTCGGTTTGAACTGCAGGAGATTGTCTTGACCATGTCTACATGCCTAAATGCACTGAGTTGCCGCCATGTGATTGGCTCATTAGAAATTAAGTGTTAACGAGCAGTTGGACAGGTGTACCTAATAAAGTGGCCTGTGTGTGTGTGTATATATATAATTTTTTTTTTTTTTTTGACAGGCGATACACCCCAAATGCGACCTCTGGTCTGAACATTGTAAATGCATAAATGTGGATATAACTTGTATAGTTTTATATGCTTTTATTGGTGCTTTAACGAATAAAAAGGGGAAGTGTTTTGAGCAATGAGAAACTTAAGGCAAAAATATGGAAACGCTTCATAATGTGGTGCATTTGGTGATCTTCAAACTCTCACCTTAAACAGCATAAATGTATGACAGGTCTGGGGTTCCCTGACCTCAATACTTTGTTTTGGAGGTACTTGCCAGGTTTATTTCTATGGGACTTGCAGAATTGATCATTGGCCTCCTCACAGGTGCAGGTCTTACCTGTGGGTCCCTCATCTATCACCTGCTGCATATCATTGTTATAGTTTAATCCCCTAAAATAGACAAAATAGAAATGTTAAGAAGCCATAATTATTCTCAGATTTAAGCGGATGTAGAGTATCATTATATGTTGAGGTCTTATAATTATTATTATGAGGTGGTTATTGTTCTAAATAAAATTGGGGACATTTGCATAAAGGGTCGGTGTCTGCACTGGCTTGGTTACCAACTTGCTCTAGGAAAGGAGACACATATTTAATATTGTGCTGTGCAGATATATTTCTGGGTCCAAAATCTGTCCCGAGACCCAGAAATGTGTCCAGCAGTTGATGAAAAAGCCATGCTACCCTGGAGTGGAGCAATGGCCACTGCAGCAATGTATCCGTCTAGAAGGACAGGCAGCATGCATCCAAATTTGGTGAGTGGTTTGCTTGAGTGCAATGGCATGGTTTTCTGTCCCTGCTAGACCAAATTCATTTGGTCATACTTTCCACCAGTGTACTTTGCCCAAAAATGGCAACGACACACATTAATTGTGTTTTTAGTTTACAATCTGCCAAAACCTTTTCGGAGCAGAGTTCTAAATATGTCAGATATCAGATCATGCGGTGAGAGCGCCACAAAACCGGCGGAAACGCCATAGTAAATGTCCCCCAGAGAGTTTTATAATTTTTTTTAATCTCTGTAAACCTCATTAAATTCATCTGCTTCTTTTAGCATAAAAAGAACCATCTGAATGCTGCACAAACTTGTCTGTGGACATGCACAGCTATTGGGGAGTTTCATTTAAAGCACTTCATGACACTGGCTGTGAGGCTGCCTTCCTTCACATGTGGTGTTTATATTGCCATGCAATACAGTTTCTGAAGAGAGGAGTTCTGCCTCATTATATTGCTGTTCACAAAAACTGAAATGTTAACATGTATTCGCACATTAATGTTGTGCTTTGTAAACACAGCCTGTGATTCTGCTGCCTTTCGAAACTGCTCAGATGACTACTGGTATGAGTATAAAACTTGTTTATCTGTATAATGGACCAACCTAAAAAATTTCTGCTACTACTTCCCTGTGGTTTTCCTTCCACAGGGATCTGCAGCATAACTCCATTCATGTGTATATGCTCGTGCTGTAGGTTTCTGGAAAAACAGCAACCAGTAATTTCGGTGCTAAAACAGCTCTGAAGTTATAGGTGGATGTCCCAGAGATTAAACAATCATTGGCAAATTGCTAAGACAATCTTTAGGGTTTTTCTTTTCCTGTGCATTTTGTTTGTGGCTCCATTGAAGAGACTGCTGTAATAAGAGTGTTTGTTTTGCTTGCCCAATTAGACATCCATTACTAAGGTCACAGCACACCCTTGACATGGATGATGTGGTTTGCAAGTTGATATGTATCAGAATCTTGAGACGCAAGCAGCGTTATCCAGAAACTTGCCAGAAAAACAAGACAGTCTATCTCTAATATCCCCTTACGTAATATTATAGGAAGGGTATAATGTTTTTAATCCATTTGTGGTGCCTGCATTTCTGCATGTTAAATTTCACTTTGTGTGTTAGATGAAAAGAATGCAAAACCTTACATATATTTCTTTTTTAATGACATCAGCATTCAAGAGCTGCCATAAACCTACCATGGGAAAAGGGTCTGAGGGTCAGACGCTGTGCTCACACTGCATTTCCAAGGGCAAGGGACCGTGCCTCGGCCCAACCTCATTGCCGTTTCCACACTGCACTTGTAAACGCAGTGCTAGCTTTGCATGTGACCGCACCTTAAAGGAAATTTTAGTTGCACCAAGGAAGGCGATGGACAGTGGTGAAGGCAAGGGATGTGAGGAAAGACCATTGTATACTATAATGTGTCCATCAATGTTATTTTGACGTAACAAGGAATCTAGGCCCTTTAAGTTCTATGCTGTGACCAGTTACTGAGGTAGGCAATTTTAATTTTTCCTTAGAACGGAGATCTCTCATTATCATTTTTGTGGCTCTTCATTATACCAACCTTCTCCAACATCCTTTTTATAGTTTCAACAAAATTTTATTGAAGGAAAACCGAATGGTGTCTTACAATAGGTCACTGCAAAACACATACCCCTAGCAGGAGGAATTCAGAGTTTGGTATGATACCTAGCCTGCTACTGTATCAATAAAAAAAGATAAAATGGAAGGGGGTGGGTCACAGGGGGTTGGAAACCTGGCAATGGGATTAGTACAAGATCAGTATAGATAACTGGAGTAGCCATGTATACAGATATGCCATGTGAGATTACTAAAGGTTATTAGGGGGATAGAGCGAGAGCCCTCTCAGGGGTTGGTGAAACTTGTGCTGTGATCCATGAGTTCCAAAAGCCTTCAAATAGGGGTAAGGTTCTGTCCTGGTTGCCTCTATCCTTTCAAACAACATCAGTAAATTGATTCTGTTCTTAACCGCTGTGAACGATAAGTCCATTGACTTCCATTTTTCCGTTTTACGGATTCTAGTTGCTAATGCTATAAACTGAACCAAGCAATGAACTTTTTTTTGACCCTCGATGGTTTATCCCCTAGAAGGAGTGCAGCTGGGGTTACAGGGGTTGCTTTACCTAATACAGAGCGGATAAGGGTCTTAACGTTGTTCCAGAGAGGGGCAACCAGGGGGCAGTGCGACCAGATGTGGACCATATTACCCGGAACATCACAGCCTCTGCAGCAGCTGTTGAGTAGGTGGGGGTACATAATAGCCAGACAGGTAGGGACGTAATAAACTCTATGCAATAATCTGAGAGGTGTCTTTTAGTGACACCTGCTGGCTACCCTTTGCCAGTGTGGTACAGCAGTGTTCCTATCTCGCCAGGGAAAGTTCACAGCCTAAGGCTACATTCACACAGTTGGCGCTGGGGAGAGGGCGGCTCACCCCCGCCCCTCTCCATATATGGTCGCAACACCGTATTACGGGAGAAAGATAGGACATGTTCTATTTTTCTCCCGGGTACGGTACGGTGCCACACGCCCATTGCCGGCTATGGGGGACGTATATACACTCCCCATACGTGTGAATGTGGCCTAAATCTGATTCCCACTGATCAATAAATCGTGACTTGATGTCAAGGAGAGGAGCATTAAAAATGTAATTAAAGAGGGAGATGGTCCCTCTACCAAATGGATCATTTAGACAGATGTTTTCAAATGATCTTCGGGAGTCTGCAGTGGTTCCTCTGTGTATGGATCGCATAAAGTGTAGTAATTGATTAAGCCTAAAGTGTTCCGAGAGGGGTCAAATATAGTGATGATTTCATTACCAAACTTTTCATTCCCCCCCAGACATTGGGTGCCTAACGTGGTAAACACCTTTTACCACCCACCATCTGAAAACCCCTGGTTCCAACCCCGTAGTGGGGGGAGGTAGGGTTATAAATAATGGGGTCAGTGGGGAAGGATTGGATTGGAGCTTTCCAACATCCTTTTTATGAACTGCCCAGAACTTGACCACATATTCCAGGTGTGACCAAACAAAAGCCTTTTGCAGTGGTAATATTATATCTCTTACCCCAAGAGTCCATATCTCTTTTAATACATCTTGCTGGCTTTAGAGGCAGCTGATTGATATCACATGCTCTTATTCAGTCTCTGATATACCAGTACTCCCAGGTGTCCTCCTCAGCAGGTCACTAGAAAAGGGTCGCGAGCTCTGCTTTTTTCTGGTGCTGCATTCCTCTATAAAGTACCACTCTGCTTTACTTCAATTAGTATTTATCCACATTTAAAGGAAATCTACCATGAAAATCGAGCATGGATAAACCAAGGGCACTTACTATTATATATATTCATATATTTATGCGTGATGTAGTGGATTTACGAATAGTCTCCAACCTCTCGTTATATCCAGCACAAAGTTATCTGGACTAATTCTATGCCACGTCCTGCCTGGAGTAGAATTGCGCTATAACCTGCACTAGGAGCTTGGCTAAGGCTATAGTAAAAGTGCTGAATGGTGCTGCCCCAATACCCACCCTGCCACCCTGGGGGAAAGGAGACCGTTTTCTTAATGCTCCTCAATGTTTTAAAGGAAATCTACTGTGTGGGAGCTCAGCATCCATGTGAATACGGGCATATATTTTAAAGAAGGTTTATTAAGAAATATAATTCATAAAGTTTACTTTATTTACATAAACAAGTGCTTCGTGGGGAGTTATACTTATAAGAAACATATACCTATATCCATGTTGCTGGGTATCTCCATGGTTAATACAGTTAGAAGCCTGCTGTAGATTTCCTATAAGTCATTGTGCCAGGCTGCCCCTTATTAATGGAACATGTGTGACCTTCACAGGATAGAGAATAAGTGTCATTTGTGGAAAATGGCATGACAATGATGCCAAGTCATGTGACTTGGGGGAGCGACTGTACGGTTTAATTTAACTCACTCAAACTTGCGCTCACATTTCACTCAGGACACAAGTTGAGCATAAATCTCAACTCGTACAGTTCCCACACTCCAATTAGGCATACGCTGCCACCACTTATTGAATTTATACTAGCACCAATAAGTATCCCACTCTACATCCACTCTTACGTGGCCATCTGCTCCATTAGTCTGATGGAGTGACAAGGGGTCTGACGGAGGTACGTGGGACCCCTCGCTTTTGTGATCTGTGGGGATCTCAGCACTGTGACCCCACTGATCAGCAGGTAACGTCCTATCCCATGGATACTACAAGTATCTACATTTGGTGACAAACCCCTTTTTTTGTAATCATTGCTTCCATCAGTTATCTAGTCCTCTTTTCTACATCTCCTTATCTTGAGGGTGCGGTCACATGGTTAGTTTTTGGTGTGTTTTTAAACGCCTGTGCTTTTGCGTTTTATAATGCGATTGGCTGGTAATGCGTTTTTTTTCTGGAGGTGTAAGCAGCTGTAAAAATGTTCAGACAGCTGTTTACACTTCCAGGAATGAAGAAAACTGATTCAAACCAATGAAACGCATGGTAAGATGCACACACTCTTGTGATTTTCAATGCGTTTAAAAACTCACCGTGTGAGCGCACCCTCAGACTGGTTGCTGTGTGGGCTTGCCAGGATAGCAATGCATGAAGCATGAAAGGGTTTGATCACCATAGAAGAACATTCTCATGGAGCACGTACTATGTCCTGAGGTGTGTTAGAAGGGGGGGCATCGAGGATTGCTTTAATGTTAACAATTTCTTTCATGCAAAAAATGTGGAATAGGGCTATTTGTACAACCATATCTTCAAGCAATAAGGCAAGGTGCAGTATTTCCAGTTGACCAAGTTTTACCCTTTTAGTTAAAATCTGCCTTTGGGAATGTAGAAATTGTGGCCTTCACTTAATATCCTCAATTGGAATCTTTACAGCGTGTGATCTTGCATTGTATGATTATGTTGTACCAAACTTAGTATGCCTGTTGTTTTGCTTGCGTTTTCTTCTAATAGTTGTTGTGGTGTTAAAGCACTGGCCAAAGTTCTGTTATCCTCTTCACAGCATAGGGGAGCACATGCTGAAGCCTAGGACCCCAAATGGACACATGAACTAGCATTACTCATTTGATTGGCGAAGCAAGTGCCTTTCTCTATGCGCAGGGGGCTGCCAAAATAGCCAAGCACTGTATGGCTCCACCTCTGAAAGTACTGTAGGTGATGAGGAGTGGCCATGTGGCTGCTTGGTATGTCTGGCTACAGTTTAAATTTTATCCTTAACCAAAGACTTTGTCTAGTTTATTGTCAGTATTTTAAATCCATGTCATTTCCTCATGATGATGATGATGATGATGATCATCTTTTACACTGGTGATATACAAATCTTTCCTTTCTTTTTTTATAGTTTTAGGATAAAAATACGGATGTAAAATACCTCTGTGTGAATCTGGCCTAAAGGGAAGCACTTGGTAATGTTACTGAGTGAAAAAATAAGCAGATTAGTGCTGCCAAAGGAGCAAAGCAGCCTTTTTTTTTCCTTCTATAACAAGATATATTGTACTAGTTGTATTGGTTGTTCCTGTGTGGCTGCCCACTCTACAGAACCTATGTACAGGTGGTCCCCTACTTAAGAACACCCGACTTAGACACCCCTAGTTACAAACGGACCTCTGGATGTTGGTAATTTATTGTACTTTAGCCCTTGGCTACAATAAACAGCTATAACAGTTATCAGAGGTGTCTGCAATTAAGATTTATTGTTAATCCTGGTTCTCATGACAGACCAAAAAGTTTAACATCCTATTGTCACAGAGACCAAAAAAAATTTGCCTGGGGTTACAATTATGAATTATACAGTTCCGACTTGCATACAAATTCATGTTAAGAACAAACTTAAAGAACCTATTTTGTACGTAACCCGGGGACTGCCTGTATCTACCCTTTACAAGCCTTCCCTTGATCTGTGCTTAGAAGCTTTAACACACAAGTATGCTTTGATCCATTCCATTGTAGATATAGCTGGATTTTGAGGGTTGCCCTGCTAAAATGTGTAGTTACTCCCCCGTCTCAAGACTTTTGCAGCCTCTTACAGGTATTGCCTTGTAGTTGGCTCCAACCAGCTTTTCCAGTCCCTGCTGAAGCAAAGCATCCTCACCTCATGCTATCACTACCAGGCTTCTGGATGGTGTGTAGTGTTGTCTGTCTTCTGCACATAGGGGGAGATTTATCAGTGCTTCTATGCCAGTTTTCTGCCGCAGAAGCACTGAAATGGGAATTTCTTGTGCACTGCAAGACATTTTGATGATTAATATTGCGACTACTCTACACCTTGTTGGTGTGAAGGGGGCTTACATGGGCTCAGCGGACACAGGGCTTTCCTGCCTAGTTCCTGTAAACTTTTGTTTGCAGGTTTTTAAGAAAAACGATTCCACTGCGTAGTTTTGCCCAGCTGCCCTCTTGCTACATGAAAAGGCCTGTACCTCGTGATGTATCTGGAGGGTACTGTGGCGGGTGGCCTTTATCGTGCGCTGGTGTACGATTCCCCCAGTGTTTGTCATAAGTTAACAGTTACACTTTGGTCTCATCTGACCAGAGCACCCTCTTTCATATGCTTGCTGTACCCCCCAACTTTTTGTATACTGAAAATGAGACAACTAATGGCTTTCCCTTCTATCTCTTTCTTTCATAAAGGGCAGTTTGGGAGCTCTGCAGCTTATCCAGCATGACCCTGGGCTTTGTTTTTTATTTGGGCTGTCAGTTTGGGTGGATAGCCATGTCTTGATTTGGTGGTCTCTTCTTTCTAGGGAAAAGTTGGAAAAATAGCTGACTTTTGGAAACTTTCATATAGAATCCTGCAAAAGCAGGCCAAGATCTCAGGGAGGTGGTCCTGGTGGTTGGACAGAAAATGTTCTACTGGTTTATATAACGATTGTTGGAAGTACAGCGACCGTTTTAACTGATGAGATACAAATTTTTTTATTGTCTAATCATTGTGTTAGTATTGCTATGTGAGTACATTTTCATTGTGACCCCACTGCTATGGATAGACTGTATATTATGAGCCCCTTTCTTTTGATGAGATGTTTATTATTGATGGGTAATAATTTTTTTTCTTGCTAATCATCCTTGTGTGTATTTTTCCAAAACAACTGACACTTTCCTGTACATTGTTGTTGCCCCATAGAGGATAATCTCAAAGATGAGCTTCTACTTTAATAGGAGTTTGGGTGGAGTTTAAACTTTGCAGATTTGCAAAACAGTTTTGTAGACTAAACCAGGAAGGAAATTTGACCTTTGTGATTCAGCTAGCGATGATCTCGCATCATTCCTGCTTCCATGTTCACTGTAAGTCTTGGTATATGCTTTCCTGCCATTGATCACCTCCTTTTTATTGTGTTTTGTACTCTAACATGCTTTATACAGTTACTTTCGTATGACATTCCTTAGCCCCTCATACACAAGTCCTGGCCACAGACTGTGTGTTTGCTAGAGTAATGTGATTGCCTTCCAGCCTTCGCTTTCTATCGTCCCACTGTAATGCACAATTTTAAGGTTGCAACTAAATACTTTATTCAGTACTTTTCATGTTTTCGTTTATTCTACATGCATGTGTATAGATAAATTTATCAATGCACTGGAGTATTTGGAAACATTTGTTCGTTTTATCCAACCCAGCAAGCATGAATTCTCTTAACCCTTTGTGTTAGCTAACACTCTGCAGTGTTGTGCAAGATAGTTATCTGTTTGATTTGGCTTAACATATGTGGATGATTGTGGTTTACTGGATATGACCCAAGTGTCCTCTGTCCCCCTCAGGCTGTTTGTTCAACTCTATGTCCCCAGGTGGGTACCAAAGTCTCTAGGGTATCAAAGTGATAAACAGGTTACAGTCTTTCACCTGCTGTTATTATGCTTTCCTTCTAAACTCTAGGGATCCCCAGCATTACACTTAAATGGTTATTTATAGCGGAGCTGTGGGGGTATATAAGTGTTTTCTGCTCTGCTTATGGACTGCTCATAGCTATTCCAATAACCAAGTGTGATCAGCAGTGTGTTTTTTTTATTTTAGGCATTTATCTTAAAGGCTCTGTAACATGAAGAGTTGACTTGATACGTTGATTTGATTTTACATACTGACATTAGGAATTGGAACTGAAACTGTGATTATACAGTTCTTAGACATAACATAGTACATAAAGTAATCTGTGGTATATTACAGAAATCGGCTGAAGGTCTCATCCACCTCCTTCAGTAAAACAAATCCATAGTGCAAATGTACCTCTGGAGTCGTAGTATATTGCATGAAACCTGCAAACATTAACTAGTTATCTTGTATTCAACTGCCACTCTACTTTTATTCAGGTTTGTTTTGTTTTTTTGTTGAATTGTAAGTTTTGGCTATACCACTACATCAAAGCTGCTGCCTTATCCTCCTTTTGGTAATTTTCCTTCAGGCTGTAGGCAGCTCAGGGAGTTTTTCCCAGCTTTTAACATTTGCATTACAGAAGTAGCTGGTAAAGCCTGCAGAAATAATGACATGCTGTGTTCAAGTCATTGGGGGTTTTAGTACCTACATGCGAATAAAATTAAAAATAACCGGTTAACGACCTGGCCCTTTCCTGTTTTTTCATTTCCATTTTTCACTCTTCACCTTCAAAAATCTATAACTTCTGTGTGAGCTGTGTGACGGCTTGTTTTCTGCGTAACAAATCGCACTTCATAGTGATGGTATTGAATATTCCATGCCATGTACTGGGAAACGGGGAAAAAAATTCCAAAAGCAGTGAAAGTGAAAAACCGCATTTGCGGCATTTTCTTGTGGGTGTGGATTTTACGGCTTTCACTGTGTTCCCCAAATGACTTGTCTGATTTTATTCTTTGGGTCGGTACGATTAAGGGGATACCAAATTTGTATAGGTTTTATAATGTTTTCATACATTTACAAAAATTAAAACCTCCTGTACAAATTTTTTATTTTGCCATCTTCTGGCGCCAATAACTTTTTTGTGCGGAGCTGCTGGTGGTGTCATTTTTTGCAACATTTGATAATATTTTCAATGATATCAATTTTAGGACTGTACAACCTTTTGAAACCTTTTTAATAGATTTTTTTTTATATTTTTCAAAATGGCAAACAAGTGCTATTTTCTGTTACAGGATTAAACACTGAAAAACCATTATGATATTTTGATCGGGCATTTTCGGACGCGTTCATACCTAATGTGTTTGATTTTTAATATTTAGTTATGTCACTTCTAGGGAAAGGGGGGGGGGGGATCTGAATTTTTAGGGGGTTTTTTATTATAATTTTTTTAACTTTTTTAATTTAAATTTTTTACTATTTTTCAGACTCCCTAGGGTACTTTGACCCTAGGTTGTCTAATTGATCCTATCATATACTACCATACTACACCGATCGCGGGTGTTACGGTAAGTCTTTGCTGCAATATGCCTGTAACATTTGAATAAAGAATTGTCATCCACTTCAGTAAGGGTGTGGTGACACGTACTACTAGCTCTGCGCTAAGGTACCGGGGCAGCCTTGCCCAAATCACTTATGTGTTTCTATTGAAATGCATATGATCGGTAACCAAAACATGGTGTCTTGCATTAAAACAATGCAAGACACTGGGTTCTGGTCGCCGATTGCTTGCTTTTCCAGATCTCTCATTCAGCCTGATCTCTAAGGGTGCTGTCATACAATAGCGTTTTTGATTCTTTTTTTTTTTTTTCCTTTAAAACGTAATCAAAACGCACAGGGGCGGACCACGGCGATTTGCATATGCGTTTTGAATTCAAGTGCATGCAATTGGCATCCGGTGTCTTGAAGTTATATAATACTTCCTATGGCAGTGTGAATTTAGCCTTAGACTGTAATATGCATGGCTTGGAGGGTTCTTCTAGCTGAGATGCACTTTCTTTACATTTTTGTGTGTATGTTTTTGTTCTTTTTTTTTTTTTTGCAAGAATACTGCACTTTTCAATTGTTACTGTAATAAATTTCTAAAGCATAAACTATATACACCTCTAATAAATTGAGTTGGCGCATTGGGATCTTTTTGTATGTAATCTGGCACACTAGGGCTTGGAACATTTTATTGCAGCTTTATAAATATCCAAGGAGTGCCTTGGATATTTTCTACTGCCAAATAATTTCCAGTTACTTTCCCAAAAAAGGAGGAAACTGAATCCTAATAAATCTTCAAACTAATTAAACAGATCAGCACTGGCTATAAACTGTAGAATTTCTGCACTTCTCCTCTTAATGAACACGCTTAAGAAGCATCTTGGAGGCTTCCATAAATTCCAAAAGCTAACTGCCCCCTCTTTTCTAGCTTTACATATTATGCTAAGTTAGGTTTACTTTTGTGACCTCTATGAAAGTTCATTCGTTCTCTGCGTTGACTACTTAGATTTGTTTTGCTACAGCTGTGCTCTTATAATAACCTACAGCATAAGGAACTCAGGATTAGGGGGATTACTTCTTAAACAGGTGATAGTTTGTAAATATTTCATGAAACCCTGGTTGTAAAATGGTCTCTTGAAAGAAAGGTGTAACTCGACTAGGGTCAGCTGTTAATTGTTTAGCAGCAAACTAATCCACTTGACAAGTGACAGGAGTATCTCTCGCTTTGGCTGTGTTAACATGTTCATCCAAAATGGAGTGGAAGTTCCCTCCACATCCAGTGTTGTGGGTTTTGCGAAATAATGTTGCCAATTAAGAAAAAAATCATGTACATTACTGTAAATAGCTGTAAAAGACTGAGCTAAAGTTGCTGCAAATACAGCAGCAATATAAATTTATAAAATTATTTTTCTAGAATAATTTTAGGAGTGTTATGGGTGTGCCTGTATGTTAATTCCACTGTGAGTCTGCAAGTACTGCTTGTTGGATCATGTGAACACAGCCGGGAAAAAAAATGATCTGTTTGAATTGTGTCATAAAATGCAATTTAAAGGCTTTGGAGAGGGTCTTGGCACGATCACAGATGCATATTTTACTGAAACACTTTCAATCGGGGACAAGCTCCATGTGATTTGCAATTTTGGCATTCTGATCGTGTGTAGCTTGTTCCTGATCGCGTTTAGGGTAAAGTCACACGTAGCAGTTATATCTGCATCCCAATCCGTTTTGAAGTGGTTTTGGTTGCAGTTTTCTTATGCTGCGGTCATAGGTTCCACTAGTGTATAATGCGACACTAGCGCACAGGGAAACGCATGCTATCGATAACCTGGACCCGGTGTCTTGCATTTAAACAATACAAGACACCAGACCTGGTTATCGATTGCATGCGTTTTCCTTGAAATGCATATGTGATCGGGTGGAGGCCCACCCCCTGTGACCGTGGTCCCAATTTAACAGGAGAAAGATCTTAACTGAACAGGTGAATCGATTTTTGAAGGGGAAACACGTTCAACAAATGTCATTCACCTGTTAAATTAACAAAACTGCACCTAAGGGTGAAGACACACGTGGCGTTTTTGGGCCGTTTTTAGTTCGGGCCGTTGGGCATTTTCAGATCGTAAAAAATGCATGCGGTTTTGTCAGTTTTTTAGAATTTGCGCAATTAAAAACGGACAATTTTAACAATCTGAAAACGCACTAACTAAAAACGGCCCAAAAATGGCCTAAAAACGCCACGTGTGTCTTCACCCTTAGGCCGGTGCCACACGCACGTTTGCAAACGCAGACAAAACCGCGCCTACCGGGATCGATCGCATCGGCATTTCTATGGAAACGCCTGCGATCGGGAACAAGCCGCCGGTGTTTTGCATTAAATTAATGCAAAACACCCTGGGCTCATTCCCAATCGCAGGCGTTTCCATAGAAACGCCAATGCGATCAGGCCGCGGCCCGCCTCGGTAGGCGGGGCTTTGCCTGCATCTGCGTTTTCAAACGCAGACAAAGCGGTGCGTGTGGCACCGGCTTAAAACCACCTCAAAGCTGACAGTTTTGGCTGAAAAGTGTGACTGCACCCTCAAGTAAAAAGGTCATCTGCGGTCTGCCCACAGCCTTTAAATTGCATTTCAAAACGCAATTCAGAACGTATGAATGTCATAAATGGTGATAAATCTATACAAGCACACCCTATTTCTAATGTGAGGCTACAAGTCCAATCTGTGTTGGGTAAACTGCTAAAGTAAGCGGGATGCTATGGCCCGATCGCATATGGAAACGCATGCACTCAGTACCCACCACCCGGCGTCTTACATTTAGACAATACAGGACACATTGAGTTGCTATGTGATAGGGCCACGGCAAGCCCCGGTTCGCTTTTATTCCATTTCTAAATGCAGTCTAAATGCTTCGTGTGACGACCCTCATTACCTTTACTCAGAAATGTAAGGTATAGCCTCTCAATATGCTTTACATTTCTTTCATCACATAACTTGCACGAAGTTAGGAACGGCTGAAATATTTTTATTTCTTGATGCCTATGTCATTCAATGTGGGTATAAAATAAATGTTCCTTGTATTGGAGTCAATTTATGGATTTATTGATTATATTGTTTTGTTTTTTTGTTTTTTATTATACTTTTGTTTAGATTTCTAAACTAGAACTGTGTGGTGTTTGAAAGATGTCTAAAAACAAGTCGAAGTCCAGGTCAGGTTCTTCCCGATCCATCTCTCGTTCAAGATCTCGTTCGTTCTCAAAGTCTAGGTCCCGCTCAAGGTCTCTTTCTCACTCTCGCAAGCGGAGACACAGGTAAATGTTTTTTATTACTTATTTTTTTAAATAATTTTATACAAGTACATTTCAAAGCCTACTTTCAAATGAAATACTTGATAATGCAGTTCAATTTCTGTGTACAGGCACTCTTCTGGTTACGTACACGTTAGGTTCTGTAGGTTTGTTTCTATGAATTTGTATGCAAGTTGGAACTGTATATTTTATAATTGTAACTCCAGCCAAAGAATTTTTTTGGTCTCTGATAATTGGATTAGAAAAATTTTGGATTGTCATAAGAACCAGGATTAACAATAAAGGTAAATTACAGATGCCTCTGATAACTGTTACAGATGATCATGGATTACGTGCAGTTTTTAACTGACTGAAAATGCATGCTTAAAAAGGGACTAAAACGCCCCGTGTGGCATCGCCCTTCGATTGTTTTAAAGCATGCGTATTCAGTCCGTTTTAAAATGCCTGCGTTTTTGAATGTTTACGATGTGTTTAGCTGATGTTCATCAGCTGCCTACACTTCTAGAAACGAAGATAAACTGGTTCACAGCAGCCAAACGCATGATAAATATTCTAAAACGCATCCAAAATGAAAGTGTGTTTGTGTGGGGGGGTTTATTTGCTTGATATGAGTTTCATTGCAAACGCATATGCCTTTTGGCCAAACCCCCTCCCACTTTTGGGCAGGAATATATTACCGCTTATTAGAATTTCTCCCATTGCAATTTTTTTTTTTTTATGTAGGGGAATACAAACCAGCATTGTCTGTCATATCTACATTTGAACATCTGTACAGCTGGTTATGGCTCTTATGCAAAGTAGCAGAGCTGTTTTGTTCTTTATGATAAGAATTGAAGCTTCTACCTTTTATATGGTCTTTGTGCATGTCCAGCTGATAAATTCTATATGCATACCTTGTGCTTAGTCTGTGTAGTCAACACTGAATCTTGAATAATAATGCTGTGTTCTAATACATAAATGTTAAGATGCAGAAGGTACTGTGCATAAGGGACACAACCTTATCCCTCCGAGACGAGTGTAGGTTTTAATTGAATCGTACGGGCGGAGGCTCAGCTCCCTTGAATCTGCCATTTATGTCAAGTGGTTTAAATTGATAGTGTCTGTCCCATGTGGTATCTGAACTTGGTACTTGAGTTTCCCAGCAAGTTAACTCCTCCTCATATCTATGTACTGCGTGACATGTGTTACTCGTTCAGTGAAACTTTCTGCTCTTTTCGTGCTTTGCCAATAGCTGTTAAAACATCATCTTGGCTCAGGAAGTCACTGAAATTCTCTTTCTTACTCATTTTTTTTTTCTGAGTAGAACTTCATTTTCACCACTGCTATAACTCCGGCTGTTCACAGCAGAATTTTCTATTCTCCTTTAAAGCTGTAAAGATGCTTTTCAGGGTGTATTTTCATTGATCTGCGTTGAAGCTTGTAGATATAGATTTGATCTCAGCAGCAGCAGCTCAGCTCTCCTGCAAATGATCTGGCTTTGAAGAAATTACAAATCTTAATCCAATGAAATCAAAGAAAAGGTGAGAGGGTCAGGGATTTAATCTGGGTATCCCAGTTATTTGTATGCAGCACCAAGAATGTATTTTTGTCCTTTTTTAACTTGTTTTGGCCAGATCTATGACTTGCTGAAAATGTCATGGATGATGTAGTAATCTAGACTTAATCATTTGTATATTTATCTTTACTTGCATTGCATATATGTAATGTAGTTTGTAGAATTTAAAAGATTTGTTGTTCTCTTTTGCTTGTGTCTGTATCTATCTTGTGGTTGTGTCGGTGTCACATTTGTTCTTCCTATATTATATATTGTATTATCTATATGTATTTATGATGGCTAAACAATTGTGTATTTTTATTGCACAATTTAAATTATTGTTAAACCATGAATGTTTGTTTTTATTAAGCATGTTTTCTTTCATGATCAAAGTCTCCTGAAGTGAAAAGTTTGCATGTAGAACTAGATCATAGTTTTGTAAATGATTGATTTTTTCTAAATTTGGTTTTGAAACGCTAATTTGTGAAAACCTGTATGATAGAATGTTTTTCCACTAATGTGAAAAAAATAAGAATTACAGTAAAGTTTGCAGGTCACTCTGCTTGATTTGGGGCCTGGCAGCTTGGAAGTTAACAACTTAAAATGCCTTTTTTTTAAATAGAACTTTATTATTGGTACACAAGAGAGGATTGGAGCTGCTCATAACCAACAAATAAATGTTCTTTATAGAAAGGGATGTGTCTTTTTAGGTGCTGTTTTCTACAGAAATGGTTTCATTTTTCAGCACGCTTGCTGCCACATTTTAGCTTTTTATTTTAGCTCTGACCGTAAGATCATTCCAGCCAGTTCAAGGAACTCTAAATTCTGTGCAGGATTAGGACACCATCCTGCCACGCTGATTTTGGCAGTGTAGCACTTCTTTTAAGAGAACTGGTTTTGTATTAACCCTGCAGCACAAGAGTGGAGTTTTGTAACACCCAATTTGCTTTCCGATGACTGCATTTTACAAATTTATTAAAATCTTGGATAAAAAAATTTAGATTTTTTTTTGTAGTGGAGGCCATTTATGCTTTATATTTCTATTTTGGGCTTATTTAGATGGACATGTCTGCAAAAATCGCGGATGTATGTTGTGTGTTCAGTGTGATAAAAACAGATGCAGATACATTATGGACAAAATGCAGACATCACACGTCCGTATTTGTGCCAAAAAATTTAATAATCCCCATTACAGCACCACATGCAAAAGCTGAGTGCATCCTAAACCATATAATAAATATATATATATTTATATATCTAACATGCTGTGTTAAACAGTGTAATGTTCAGAAGAATCTGTCATTAAAATATCTCTCTTGTCTTATGGTTGTACAAAAGAGTGTATGCACTACAGGACTGTGGGTTCGGTTGCCTTGTGTAGTCCTTGTAACAACCTGCAGCCATTGCAATTACAACTATATTTGGTGTTTGATTTGTAATGTGGATCCGATGTATTTGTAATTGTAAATGTATTAGTGGCCTTAAATGCCAGATCCATCACATATTTTAAAATATTGGCTGAAGTATCGCTGAGGACGCCTTCCCACGTGGCGTTTTAGTTGCGTTTTTAAAGGCACCCGAAACTAAAGTAGGAGGGGGTTTGGCAAAAACGCATATATGTTTACAATAAAAAGCGTACGTTTCATTGGAAACGCATGTGTTTCGGGCAGACCCCCCTCCCACTTGCGTTTTGGACGCATTTTGTAGTTTTAACTGCAACGTGTGACTGCACCCAGAGGGTGTCGCGTTTACTGCATGCGTTGGAAACGCATTGGAATAGCTGAAGAGTGATTTGCCTAATTAAACAGCTGTTGACACTTGCGTCTACAAAACGCAACTGTTAATGCATTGTTAACATCACGGTTAACGTGTGCGTTTTTGTAAATGCAAGTGTTAACAGCTGTTTTAATAGGCAAATCGCTCTTCAGCTATTCCAATGCGTTTTTAAATGCATGCAGTAAACCCGACATGTGACCGCACCCAGATAGTCCTGCTCTTCAAATATATCCACTTTACAGCTGGAAGACATTGTCCGTGTGATTTTCTGCTTTAGGCATGGCTTTCAGCTGTGGGGAAACTCCAGAAAATCCTTGCTTCGCTAATTCTTGGAACAATTGAGCGGTTGAGTCACTTGAGTATTGTGATATCTGGTGTAATATTTATTGTACTCACAAAAGAGGAAAGCATTGTTTTATGAAGGATTGCGGGACTAATCCATATTTATAGTAGATTCCTTTCGTTATTAAATTGGTAAAAGGCATGAAAACAGATTTGGATATTTAAAGGGTTAACACAAATTTGTTTCCCAACTTTCAAATGTATAGATTCCTGAACAGAGTAAAATTTTTGCAACAATGGTTTATTATGTAGACATTTTTGCCAGCCTTCCTGAGCACAAATCTTGGCTATCTTTTATACCAAATAAACCCAAAGTGGCCTTTTAGTGTTCAGGAGGATATAGATAAGGATAATAGAGCGAGCCAAGAGCTTAGGTAGGTGCTTGTACATGACATGCCTGAGTGGGATACAACTCCAGATATACAATTTAATGAACAACTCCACACCCAGGCTCATTGTAATGTAAAGATTATCTCATTAGAAAATTTAGCAATTGGCAGTAAATTCTGGTTACATAGGTAACATGTGTAATTTTTTTTTTTTTTTACTGAGGGTACAGTCACACGTTGCAGTTAAAACTGCATTGCAATCAGCTTTGAAGTTATTTTCTAGTGGCACCATTTAATATTCTGTGCAATTTATTAGGAATCTCCATATTCTGCTACCTGTAACTTTTTCATACTACTTCTGCGTATGGAACTGTGTAATGCGTCAGTTTTTTGCCGGACTTTTTACTGGAGGCAAAATGGCAAAAAGTGGCAATTCAGATATTTTGGCACTATTTAAATTTATGGAATTCACCACTGGGAATAATAATTATATTTTGATAAATTGGGCATTTTGGCAATTCCTAACATGTTTATGATTTAACCTTTTTTCTTTATTATTATTTTTTTTTTGTACTTGTTCTATGTGATTTGAATTTCCTGGGGTGGTTTTTTTTTTTTAATTTTAACAATATTTATTTATTTTTTTAGTTTCTGGTCTCCTACGGTTCTTAAACCATTAGGGAAGGACCCCTCTGCCTACTGTGACCTCTGGTGAAGCTGGATGCTTTACTATAGTCTCAGGTTGCAATAATCAGCTGTAAGGTGTCTGTAATGAAGCTTTGTTGATAATCCTTGGTCCCATTACAGCAAAAACTCCACTTGTCACTTGGGCAAAAAAAATGTTTGTCTGGATGTACAATTATAAAATGTACAGTTTCCACTTACATACAAATTCAACTTAAGAACAAACCTATGGAACCTATCTTGTACGTAACCCGGGGACTGCCTGTTTGTTGTGTATATAGAGCTCCTGTATTAGTCTTCCCCAACAGACACTTGTACAGGATGACAAATGACAGCTTATGGGAGCTTTTAAAAGCCTTTAATGGTGTTCAAGATGGTGGCCCCCATATGCAGCATTGCCAGCACCAACCATGATGAAACCTTTGTAATGCCAATGTTTGAGATCTGCTTCATTGTTGCAGCAAAACCTCTGCCCAAAATCACAACAGAAACTGTCTACTCTTGGTGCAGGTCAGTCCAAATTGATTTCAAATTTCACCATCTGCCATGAGCACCTTTTATTTTATGTAGGGCAACCCCTTCTGGTTTGGAAACCATGGCATTTATCTAAAAAAGAATAAAGATTTAAAAAATAAAAAATGCAAGTGTTTAACGGAGGACACAAGGTGACAAATAAGGTTCTACTGAAGGTTACAAATGGTCACTGACATATTTTACAATGTGCATACACATCTTTGATAAGTTTTCTCTGGCAATTTTTTATGTTCCAACACTTACTCAACACTATTTATTTATTTCTGCAGTTCTCGATCACGCTCAAGGTCTTACTCACCTGGGTA
Organism: Engystomops pustulosus; assembly: GCA_019512145.1. Lineage (NCBI taxonomy): Eukaryota > Metazoa > Chordata > Amphibia > Anura > Leptodactylidae > Engystomops > Engystomops pustulosus. The sequence continues at coordinate 144,968,507 of CM033642.1, read as the reverse complement.
TAATAGAGAGAGGAACCACCCAAGGGTTTACCAGAATCGTGACTTTCGTGGCCATAATAGAGGCTATCGGAGACCATACTATTTCCGTAATCGAGGTAGAGGCTTTTATCCACGAGGTCAACATAATCGTGGTGGGTATGTGAACTACCGCCCCAACTGGCAGAATTACAACCGTCAGCCTTATAGCCCACGCAGAGCCCGATCTAGATCACGCTCCCCAAAGAGGAGATCTGTGTCTCCTAGGTCCAGGAGCCATTCAAGGAATTCAGACAAATCCTCCTCTGACCGCTCCAGAAGGTCTTCATCTTCAAGATCCTCCTCCAATCATAGCAGAGTGGAGACTAAACGTAAATCGAAAAAGGATAAGAAGAGTCATTCTAAAGATCAAAGGTCCCCGGCTCATGGCTCAGACGATGATTCCAAAGAGCAGTCTACAACTGGGGCAGCAGATTCTGCTAGCAAAGAGGGAAGTAAAGCCTGGCAGGATATGGAAGCTTATGATGAAAGCCCTGCAACCCAACACAGTCCTACAGAACGGGCACCAACACTTAAAAGCTCTGTTCAATCTGTAGTGGTTAGACGTAGTTCTCCTAGGCCCAGTCCTGTGCAAAAGCCTAGTCCACAGTCGCCCACTATTTTACAGAGCAGCAGCTCCATGCGGGCATCTTCTCGTCAAAGTCCATATGAACATAGTTTGAGTCCACCAAGAAAGAGTCCTTTAACAAAGAGCCCGCCCTCGATGAGTTCACTATATGGCAGTAGTCAAAAAGAAGAGGGCAGATCTGGAGAGATGACAGCACCAGTGGGAACCGGATATAAGAGGTATATTTTGTTCACCTATTTTAATGCCAATCCATACTACACATTTGCTTATGTATCTTCTAACCTATATTTATAACTTTCATATATATTTATATGACAAAACGCTTCAGCTGAAGCAGGTCCACAGTCTGCAACAATTCTTTCGGCATCACTGCGGTTTATTCACTGCATAGTGCTGAAGTAGGCAGATGAAAATGTGCCCTTGGGTTTGTGTGTGTTTGTGTGTGTTTGTGTGTGTTTGTGTGTGTTTGTGTGTGTTTGTGTTTGTGTGTGTGTTGTGTGTGTAACTAGCACTGCATTCACTGCAGTTGGATATGGGATGGTTGGATGTCTCAGTGCTCACACCCTTAGTGCTCAAACATTGATCCTCTATATTGTAAACAACGGAGTAAGTGACCGTTTTTAACAAATCCCCTCACTGTGTGTGGTGTGGTGTGTGTGGTGTGTGTGTGTGTGTGGTGTGGTGTGTGTGGTGTGTGTGTGTGTGGTGTGTGTGTGTGTGGTGTGTGTGTGTGTGGTGTGTGTTTGTGTTGTGTGTGTGGTGTGTGTGTGTGTGGTGTGTGTTTGTGTTGTGTGTGTTTGTGTGTGTTTGTGTGTGTTTGTGTGTGTTTGTGTGTGTTTGTGTCTAGGGGTTTTTTTTTTTTTTTTTTACCTTGTGGTCATAGTAAAAAGATGCCTAACTCCGATGTTCTAATTATTTCAGCAAATTGTCTTGTGCGATTCCCCTTTTGAAAACCAGTCATGATTGTGCTGCTCACCCTTTTCTTTCCAAAGTTATGGTATTTTCTTTTCTGAAAGTGTTTGACAAAAATCTTCTCACCAGAGGTTAAGTGGGTGGAGACTAAGTCAATTTCACCTTAACCCCAGTTCCCATGATACCTTGTGTATTATTTAGCTGTAAATCCAGGGAAAAACAAATCCCCTGAACACTGCACGGTGCACATACAGGAAGTATATGGTGACCGCCTGGAAGCTTCCATCAAATGGAGGGGCAGGGAATGTGTAAAATCTGGGCTGTTTGATCACTAAGTGTTAATAAGCACGAGGTTGGGGAGAGAGTGCAGCAGGATGTTAATAGAAAATTCAATAGAATCACAAACTAGTATGGAGGGACTGATGGGGAACAGTGGACATCTTGTACCTCACTATTCTGTGTAGAAGACATCCTTATCCACAGCGCTGAACATAGTCAGCCCTGCTATACACATAGAGAGCACTTTCACATGACCTTCTCCTCCTTCCTCCTCTGGCTAAACTGAGGAGGATAGCAAAGAGAAACAGCTGAATATAAGTAATAAAGGTAATAGGCAAAGTCCTATATGTCATGCAAAAAAACTGCAATTTCAAGGTAGCACACAAAAAAAGTTGTGTTAAATGTGCCGGACATTAAAGCCTTTTCAGGCCTAGTCATTAAGGAGTTAAGTAAGCATTTTACCAAGATATGGTTGTGGATAGTTTTTAAAACTTTACCTGAACTTTTGTTTTCTTTCATATTTTTAAGTGGGTCTTAAATATCATTCCTATTTAGCCTATTGGTGGATACAAAGTTCTCATGAAGAACATACTACTTTATGTTATGTGTTCTTTTGAATAGTGTATGCTATACAGCAGGAGATATTAGTATATTTTGGAGATAAGTCAAATATCATATAAAACCAGGCCCCTGTGTAACATCAAAAGCCAAGTGCATATTTATCAGTGACTACTGTTCAACCATTTCAGAGAACGTACATCAAAAATGACAAACAAATGACTGTACTTCATTGTTACACACATACACATAAAACAACAATGGTAAACAAGCTTTGACTACAGCTGTAAGATCAGATTTTCTACCATGGGCATATTTTTTTTTTTTTTTAAAGAAACCCTCTTTAATAGGAATGCAGTCAAATGGGCTACATACATTATATGTTATTTTCATGTTAAATTGTATGTAACCGAGCATAGATTGTAGTAAGATATACATGTGCTCATGTAAGGCTAATCTCACATCTCCTTATGTGTACAAGTTCAGTGTGAACGCCAGAAAAGCTTCCAGCATATGTGCCGTACGTGTCAATAGACATTTACTGTACTTGCAGACAGAATAATCCTTTTGGCTGATCAGTATACGTGAAACGGCTGGAAACACAGAATGAAAAGTTCAGTAGTGTCATTTCATCCTACTTCTGGCCTCTCAGCAGATAATACCATATGTACTCAAGTATAAGCCAAAGCCACAAAAAAAAACTGGGACAATTTATTGATTTGGGTATAATCTTTGGGTGAGAAATACAACAACTAACCTTAAAATAAAGTGTCCAGCAACAACCTCGCTTCATTAAAACAATGTTCTGCATGTCCCAAACCTGAATTCTGAGCGTGTGTGTGTGCACGCGCAATTAGCGCTGCATTCACTGCAGTTGGATATGGGATGGTTAGAGGTCTCAGTGCTCACACCCTTAGTGCTCAAACATTGATCCTCTATATTGATCCTCTATATTGTAAACAAGGGAATAAGTGACCGTTTTTTAACAAATCCCCTCTCATTTATTTATTTCCCAGTATTGCTTAGATTTAAGTATGGTATCCCTTAAATATTTCCAGGGCCTGGTCTTTCTTACACACAGGTAATGCCTGCTAAGCCAAATAAGAAGTATAATGTCAACCCACCCTATCCGCATGTCGGGCTTGTTTGGCACGTCCAGAAACACCAGAAGGATTTCAGGGCTAAGTTCAGTGTGGTTGGGTATACTCTTAGTTGCTTTATTTTATTTTTTTTTAATCTAGTTCAAACCCCATTAGCCAACTTTTTTCCTCAACTAATAAATGCCTCCTATTTAATACTCATGGTTTTTATATATGTATATTTTTGTTTTTATTTGTTTACAGTGTTCAGGCAATTTTTAACTCCTCTAGAAAACTTTCATCATTGTTGAAGTAATTTTTTTTACCCGTTAAGGCATTATATTCCGATTTGTTCTTTTTAAGAGAAACTATCCGATGATGAGGAAAAAAAATATCATGGTCTTAGAATTCAGACCAAATAACCTGTTCAGATATAAAGCATTTTCAAAGCTGCCGCTCTGCTCAGTTCAGGTTGCTACATTGACTGCAATAGTTTGGATAAAAGCATAATCTCTCTAAGCTAAGTTTAGGACGAGCAGTGGTAAGTATCTATTTTTTAATGCATTCAGATGGGGATTATGTGAATTATCATTCTCCTTAAAATCCTGAAGCAGCAGTCCTACTAGATTTTAAACTAAAACTAAATGCATAATGGCACTCTGCTTTCTGTACCACAACGGGCAATATTCGTCAGTAGTATCTGAAACTTAGCTGATTGTTAGACTGAACTCTTTGCACATCTTGACCAGTAGAACGTCATTGAGAAAGTAGAACTGCTGCTTTCAGATGTGTCTCCATGTGTAACCACTAGTTCTATAGCAGCTATATTCCATTTGGAGTCTTCATGGGGTAGTATAATAGCGCCACCACATTTGCATTTCCAAACCCTTTGTTCAGCTTGATGTCGTCCTGGAGGGCCATATAATCACTCACAGCGTCAAATGAGGGGCTGATTTCTTTTATTGTTTTTAATATTTCCGGTCCTATATTTTTCAAAGGAGTCTTCCTAATTTCTCAGCCTCTTGTTTCGTACATCTAATGTCTTTTAGTGTTTGGTTAGTAAGTATCAATATATTTATTTTCTTTCCAAGGTTCATGGAAGAGCAGAAAAATAAGGCCTCTGAACTTGAGAAAGAGAACGGAAGGGAAAAAGAAAAGCTATCTAATTTGGAGAAAATGAAGGATCGTAGCAGCCCCACAGATTTTGCTATGACGGAGCTGGAGAGGGCATATAAAAAGAGCATATCGCCCAAACGCTATAAGATGCGAGAGGAATTGGAAAAATTAAAATTGGCTGAATTGCGATATGCAAAAGAGGATATGGATCAAGAGAAAAAGGGTCGAGTAAGGAAAGACTCTGATAGTGATTCCAAGAGTCAAGATCCGTATGACCCAGCCAAATGGGAGGAATTGTCTTTCATTCCAACCACTAAAGAAAAACGGAAAAAGTCAGAGGATGTGGAGGATGAACATTATGGAGAAAAAGGCAAGAAAGAGGAGAAGGCCTCAAAGTCAGGTCATAAAGGGTTTCAACCTGAGAAAAACTTTAGGGTTACAAGTTTTAAGGCATCAAAGGACAGGAGTGAGTCTCCACCACCTAGGAAATCCTCAGACAGGGAGAAGCTGTTATCCAAAGAGGACCTGTCTTTCTCCAAATCAAATTTCTCTGTAAGCAGAGAAATGGGTCCTAGTGTCCGATTGGACTCATTTGATGAGGATCTTGCACGGTGAGTTTTATAGGCCTGGTTCTACATTTTATTGGCTGTAACATTTTCATGACTGTTAGTATTATAAGACTTCATATTTTCTTGTTCTATATCAATTTTGCAATCTTGTCATTGTCAACTGAGCTGAAAAAAAATCTGTTCCAACACCAATCTTGAGTTTTTATTTCTGTAAAACAAGGTCATTAACATTTCTAAAATCCTGAAGTAAAATAGCCATGTCAAGAAGAATAGAAAGATAGCATTTGACACAGATGATATTTGCATTACTGGATTTATTTTCGTGTTCATTTTGAAAGATACTAATAGTTCTGTTTCCCCTTTCACAATTACAGACCCAGTGGAGTAATGGCTCACGAGCGGAAACTGTCTCGTGACCTTGTTCACAGCAACAAGAAAGATCAGGAGTTCAAGTCCATTTTCCATCACATCCAATCTGCACAACCTCAGCGGAGCCCTTCTGAGCTGTTTGCCCAACACATTGTGACCATTGTGCATCATGTTAAAGGTAAACTAATGTAGCAATAGAAATAAATGTGTAATTTTAATATAGTCTCTATGCATTGCCTTGTAGACTTGAGGGAAAACTAGCTTAACAAAAAGCTCCCCAGAATTGTGATGGACAATTTTATACCACTATGTCAATGTTTGGACAATAGTGCGTTAACTCCTTTGGGACTCTAGGACACGGCCTCATTTTTCAAATCTGCCCTGTGTCACTATAAGTGCTTATAACTTTGGAACACTATAAGATATCCAGGAGATTTTGAGATTCTCTCGTCACACTTTTGCATGATATCTTATGTGTTTAGTTAGGACAATAGAAATTTAGCAACTTTTTTTCGAAGTTCTAAATTCTCTACTTTTGATGCAGATAGTCAAAGCACCCAAATAAATTCATAACTTAAATTTCCCAAATGTCTGCTTTATGTTGGATGGTTTTTTAAGATTCCACATATTTTACTAGAATGTTATGAGGCTCAGAATTTGGGTGCCATTTCTCAAATTTTTGGGAAAATCTCCAAAACCCGTATTTAGATTTACCTACTCAACTTTTAATTGACCGTGAGGGGCCGAAATAATAGCTAGACTCTTAAATTACCCCATTATGGAAACTACACACCTCAAAGGGGTGGAAAATTAAACATTTGCAATGGGTTAAATTAAGAAAGGCTCCACAAAGTTTGATACTCAGTTTCTCCCGAGTACACAGATGCCCCATATGTGGTGGTTACCTGCTGTATGGGCGCACGGCCGGGCATAGAAGGGAAGATCCAGACCAGATTTGCATTGTCAAGTTGTACAGGCTATAATTTTTTAATTTTTTTTTATTGTGGACCCACATTTTTATTTTTGCCACATGAGATGCACTATTTTGGTTCATAATTTTAGGGCATCTATAGGTAATTGGTGAGTTTTTATTAGCTAATTTTATTAGCCGACCTCAGGGCTGCACAGAAGAGGATCAGATCCGCCAGTAAGCGGCACGGGCGGGATCCGATCCATAGGGTGAAGACCCTTACACGCCACCGTCATGCTTGACTGCGGTGTGTAAGGGATTAACACTCGCGATCGGAGTCTGCTCCAATCGCGAGTGTTAGAGCGCGGTGTCAGCTGTTATACACAGCTGACAGCCCTTGCTTCTGGTGTTTGCTTCATTCGTGAGCCGGTTCCAGAAGCAGGACGTTATAGAACGTCCCGTGTGGGAAGTATCTTCCCGCAGGGACTTACTATAACGTATAGGTGCATATAGGGGTTAAAGGTTGTGAACTTTGCTAATTTGCTCTCTCAAGTGACAGAATTTTTTTCTACTCCACAGAACACCATTTCGGCCCCTCAACAATTACACTAAGTGAACGTTTCTCTTCTTATTTAAAGAAGACCAAAGAACAGGAACCATCAAAATCGAAAAAGAGTCCAGAAATTCACAGGTAGCAACTTTTTGATACGTTTTCCAAATGACCCCAGAAGGATATGGTCTGTCAACTTAAGTCTCTTAATATTAAATTTTTTTTATGTTTTGTATAGGAGAATTGACATTTCTCCTAGTGCTTTTAGAAAACATGGAATTTTGCAGGAGGAAGCTAAACAAACAAAAGAAGGGAGCCACAAGGTAAAGAATGCCTATTATAGTGACTTTCACCTAACATAAAAAGCCTGCAATCTACTAGGTATTTTCTATCTTTAAGAAATGCTTCTGTCTTGTTCTCTACTTAAGTTTGTGTTTTTCTTTTAAGGATGTGAAATATGTCTAAAAAATGAACTGCAAAGTGTTAAATGTTTAATAAATCAAAATCTATATATCAACAACCTTTATGAAGTGGTTTAGGATATGGTAAAATTGAAATCACTCCAAAGTCTATTATGGTTGAACTTGAACTTGAAAGACAGAGGAATTTTGGAACCAAAATCTTCATTGATGAGCAAATGACCCTAATGTATTTTTGGGTTCTGCTTGTAAGTATTTCACTCTATTGTATACAAGACACAATGTTGTTGACAGCGGTTGCATGCCCAGAACAGTGGAAATTCCAAGCGACCCGTGGGATGATTCTGGAGACTGTTACCTTAAATAAACTATGCTGATGTGACGGTTACCTAATCGTCCCTTTAGTATTGTATAGTTGCGCAGTAAGTGGAGGCACGTCTGCTAGCACACAGCGACCACTGCACGTGCGCCAGAGGCCTCTCTCAACTCCACAAGAGGATATAGATGTATAGGCAAATGTAGAAGTAGAAGTTGCTTTGTGCCGGGCAGATGCACCTTGGCTCACTGCACATAGAATGGTTGGTGGAGAAAGAATAGGGTGGCCCTGAGAAGAGGGGGTTGAGCCACTCCAGTGCAATGCTCCCAGGAATTTGGACAAGGCACTCCCTGTGTGATTTGCATCAAGATTCAAAACACTCTTAGTAATAAAAGTATGTTCTGCATCTTTGAAGGTGACACTAGTTGGTGACATTGGTGATGGTAGACCCGTTAAGCCTGAATGTATAATTGCTTAGAGAAGTGTACAAGGGAAATTTTGATGACCTCTCCCGCAGTTGTCTTATAGACTGGAGTATCTCATTCTACATAAATCAGTCATCAGCAGTTAGAATAATTGTAATTTCTCTTCTATATAGCCCTTGGTATTTAACACAGCATCTACCCCTGTGGTAGGTGATGGTAATCGCTATCCTGGCTGCGCAGCCATCTGTCCCAGCATTTTACCACAAATGTATTTATTATTTTTAAATGCTGCTGCAGCAACATGGCTCTGCTATAAAGAACAAATAAAAAACTACATTAAAATCTTTCTACTTTCCTGAGGCCCTGATGATTGACGACATTTCAATCTGTGATGTTGCATTCATACATTGCCGTTCAGCATGCGTCGTAAAGATCTGCATTAAGTTATGCTTCTTATGTAGTTTTATTTACTTGTTAATTGAATACATGTATCTAACCTTATTAAGAAACTGGCCAAAAACCACATCAAAACTAAATGGAGGTCTTTTCGATGCCATTGTTATGCAGTTTTAACGGCAACGTGTGAACTTGATGGAGCTCGCATGTAATTTTGAAGGGAGTAGAGGTTTGACTTGCCCACGAACAGGGTAAAACTTTGGGAGTGCTGGTTGGCATGTCCTACTGGCATTCTGAAAGGCAGGGATGGAACAGGCGCTAGCCAAACTGTGTCCTATACTTTAACTGCAGCTCCTGATGCATTGATTTTTGGGGAAAAAATAATAGTACTTGTGGCTAGAAGACCCCTTTTAGTTGTTCTTATAAATCTAATCTTAAGTTTAGAGGAGGGTCTGATCAGACCAATGTATTTAGTAATACACAACAGGACCTTTAGCCAAGAAGTGTAGGGATCTCAGAGCATGGAAATAATATTTGCTAATATGCTTTTACAGGGGTGCACCAGCCCTGAGGCGAGTTGATCCTCTTGCCTCAGATCGAAGGATCTTTATTGTTGTGGTCGAATACTTGATAAAATTGGACCCAGCACTATATAGTCTGATATACTTGTGTCATTTTAGAAAAATATCCAGTTTTACCTTCATGCAAATTAGCACCTCAGTTCACCAGGGACATGGCTGTGTCTGCTCATGTACCTGTTCTCATCTTAATATGCTTCCCAGCAGGACCCATTTGCATAATGAGAGATATCCCTGGAAAATGGGTGTGGCTCCCAGAAGCCAATTTGCGTAAAGATTAAAAAGCTAAAATGACAGATGGCTCTGAAACAAGAAATGAATATCTGGGTAGTGTATAAAATGCCATGCAGAGCGCAGCTTCTACTAGTGGGGAGATTTGGGTGGTTCTGGACATATTTTAACCAAGCAATTAGTGTATTCTATACATAAAGCTAGAGGTGCCAAGTATACCTCCCACATGTCCACCACATATGACCCTGTGGCATTCCGTAGTCACACATGAAACATTAATGGTCATCCCTGCATTCACTCTTGCACACACATTTTTGGTAGTCTCATATGTTACTGTGTTTTTTTTTTTTTTTTTCCCCAACTAGAGCTCTGGAGTCAATAATTAAGTATTCACTTTAAGGTAGAAATTTGGACATTGCAAATTTTCATATGAGAACAGGAGTTGATTTTTCTGCAGTGTGTATGCTGTTTTGTTTTTAATGGGGATATATCTCTGGCAGGTGGCCATATTCTTCAGGAACAGAGCACCAGGCATGTTTCCCCTCCACCTAACATAGATTCCAGTACACACATTAGATCATATGATCCTGATGAAATTGGCCAGTTTTGACTCCCTTTCATTGTATATATAACATCACTTTGTTTCAGAAAATCTCTGCATTTTTCAGAAATCAGTCGAATTCAGATATTTGCAAAGACTTTTTAGAATCCTGATTAACCCCTTGTTACTGGAGATATTATCACAAACTTAAAGCAAGCAAATGCTCCAACAGGATTTAAAGTTGAAAATTTCCTTCAAGATTTTGTTTTCCACTTGATTAATCGCACCAGAGATTGTAGATAAATTACTGATAATGGGTGCAAAACTGATAAAACATTTCCTAAGGCTCTACTGACGTGATGCAATTTTTGGGACTGTTGCCTCATGCATTTTTTACCTATAAAATAGGTACTTGTGTGCCTCTAAAGATCCCATTTTTATTTTGGGAAGAAAATATTAAAGTACACCATAGCTACCTATGGTTTTTTTTTTTTTGTGCATCATACGGTCACATCATTGTTTTCATCATTTATGTTGATAACTTGGACATGTATCTTTTCCTCTTTAAATGAATCTGTACAATCATGAAGAATACAAACGTGCTCCTGTTATATTTATGTAATGTAATTATTACCTAAAGTTTGGTAGCTCTCCACTGTAATTTGTCAGTTACCAATAAGAGGTAAGGGTCAATATTAAATAAAGTGATAAGAGTAAAATGGATTTATCCTTTCTGATTTACAGAAGGGTTAATGTAACCTTTTCCTGTGTTGTCTTAGGGAGAGGGAAAATACAGAGAGGAGCCTTCAGATCTGCGGCAGGACATTGAACGCCGCAAAAAACATAAGGACAAACGTGACCATTCCCGTGACTCTGGGGATTCCAGAGATTCAAGCCGTTCCAGAGAGAGGTCACCTGAGAAACCAGAGAAGCCCAAGAAGTCCTCCAAAAAGCACAAGTATGTGTAGCATATTGGTTTCCAGTATTGAAAAATGAACAATGTTTGAGTGTCAAGTGTTAGCTTGGTAATTTGTATCCATGTTTAATGACTTATTGGACCAAGACATTTTCAGAAAATTTAAGATGTTATGGTTGATATAAATCTTGAAGCAGGTTTTATATATTTTTATTGTAGGAAGCACAGGAAAGTACGTGAGCGTTCCCGCTCCTCCTCCTCATCTTCACATTCCTCCCATTCCCTACGTGCAGCAGGAGCAGATGAATTCGGTGCTGAACATGAAGACAAAGAGGAGAGTTCCTCAAACTTTGAAAAGTCACGTTTGGGAAGCAAGGATTACCAAGGATCCGGTGACAGAGGACGGGCTCGAGGAACTTTTGTAAGTTACTCATTTGTCTTGGGTAGCAAAGTTTTGAAGCCATGCTAGATTTGGACATTGCTTATGACAGTACTTCTCTAATACTACTCAAACACATTACTTTTAGTTTGTAGATAAAGGTAGTATTTTATACCAATTGATGTTCACCATTTAAAAAGTATATTTGTGGACCACATGGTCAAAATCCTAATAAAATACCTTACTTTATTACATCACAGTACATATTAATATATTGAAAAGAAGATATGGCCAGGTGGGGTTTCAAAAAAAATGATGGTGTACCTGTCAGCGTATAGTAGTCAAGCTCAAACAACTATTCTTCAAAAAATCTGCATAAAATCCAGGCCATGTGATCTGATTCTTGGACTAGCGACCAATATAAGATCAGCTCTTTGAGGAAGTTGCCCAATTAATATGGCTGTCAGTTAACTTAACAAAATGGTACAAATTTCTGTATTTATCTTCAAATCTTATTTATCAAGTGCACAGAGTGAAAAAAAAATCCCATATTTATCCAAAATATAAAAAACCACAAGGAGAAAATAACCCATGCACAACAAATGTTTTTTTTAATAATTAAAAAAATCACTTTTTATTAATTTTGTAGCCACAAAACAGACAAACATAAAATAGATATATGCAATATACAAACTCTGGTAAGACACATATGCACAGAAAGGGTACACCTGCATTCAGTAGTGTCTCACAGGCCAAATACAGATGGAAAATGTCGATCACATATATTATCGCAATGCACAAAGTTGCATTCCATCAGTCCATCAGTCCCCCAAACAAAATTCAAGAATATGTAGGGGCAAAACTTTTTTTTTTTAAATGATATATGTTTTCTATATATTCTAATGAACCCCTGAGGATACCAGACAACTGGCAATATGAGTTGGGTTGGGAGTCGTTTGTGGGGTTTCCCCTGCTCTCTTGGACCTTTGGCCATACAGGTCCACTTGCTACATATATTTTTTTCATTTTTTTAGCCCCTATATATATTTCCTGAATTTTTTTTTTTGGGGGGGGGACTGTTGGCAACACATTATTGTGCTACTTACAGCATTAGTCATGTGTGTCTTATCGTGGACTGTGGTCTACAGTTTTTATATTACATATATGTATTTTGAGCTAATGTTTGACTATTAATCTTATAGCCACAAAACAAAAGTGATATGTTAATTAATTATTTAAAAAAACATTTGAGTTTGCATAGGTTATTTTCCCCTTGTGGCTTTGTATATTGTTGTATCTTAAAGCCTTTTCCTTTGTCTGACTGTCGTCCTGAGCGTCGGTACAATATTTACCTGTACTATTCCTGTCATCATGGCTATACTGTCAGTAAATGTGTGACCTACTATGAATGTTATTCTGCAAGATCATAAGTAGGAGGAGAAAATTTAATCATGCATTTCTATATGTTAGCTGGAATTTGTATATTAGAATTTATTTTTCTGTTATTTAAATTGTAAGTTGGATGTTAGTTAACATGCAAAAGCTTATGTTTTATAGCTCATTAGCCAGATAACAATAGAATAGTGGAGGTTTTTAAAGTGGGGAAAAAAAGAACTTATTAATCAATCTGACTTAAAACTTGTTTTAACAGCAATATAGAGCAAGAGGTACAAGACCCTGGAACAACAGGGGTGGTTTTTCAGGAAATAACAATAACAACAACAATGACTTCCAGAAGCGCAACCGGGATGAAGAATGGGATCCAGAATACACCCCTAAAAGCAAAAAGTATTATTTGGTATGTATTTCTTCCTTCTCCCCTGGTCACAGTAGTGTAGTGTGCATTGGTAAATTGTTTGTGAGTGCTTGCAGGGAGAAACATTGTCCTTTTTTATGTCTTTGCAGCAAAGTTTACATGGGCATTGCACCTAATTCTCTGCATATTCACCACCCTGTCATCTTATCATTGCCTGAAGAGAACTATTAAGTGCCACAGAAATTTACAATGTATCTGTCACTTAAAACTGGTATCTACCTTGTAGTATAAGTTAATTGAAGTATTGTAAAGTATTTCCATCAACATCTAGAGAATGCATTGTGTGTGTGGTGCATGTTACTTTAGTTCTTCCCCCTTAAAATCCATTTAAGGATGGTTACCATTTTATAGCAACGTGTTCATTTTCAGGTGCGGTGGTAAACTAAAGGACATTGCAGTTTGTGGAGACGTCCATTCATTACAGTGACTTTCAGTATCCAGACCCCGTCCTGATCCATTCTCATCTCTCTGCAGCACGACGATCGGGAAGGGGAAAACGAGGAAAAATGGGTGAATCGCGGGAGAGGCCGCGCCAGTTTCCCTCGTGGAAGGGGGAGGTTCTTGTTTCGAAAACCGGGCACCAGCCCAAAATGGGCTCACGACAAGTTCAGCGGGGAGGAGGGAGAAATAGAGGAAGACGACAGTGGATCTGAAAATAAGGATGAGAAAGGCAGCTTGCCGCTGGATTAAACTGATTCAAGTTCCTATATGTGGGGAGACTCTAGGATTCTGTGATGCGGTTTGTCCTGAAATGAAGACATATTTTTTTCCACTAAAACATTTTTCTGTTTTAATAGGCCTTTAGATTTTATATTTTGCTTTCTATAATTAATTATTCCTCTTCCACCCCCCACCCCCCACCAAAACCCATTTGTACACATTTTCATAAATGATCGCTAAGGGACTACAACCTTCTTGGGTATTGATATACTGCTGTCATCCACCAATCTTGTGTATTTGAAATCATCAAGCAAAGAACTGACTGTGTAATTTCACTCAGCCATCCCTAAAGCAGTTTTTCATTGTTTTGATTTTCTCTTCCAGAATTTTCTGATTTCTTTTTTAAATATCGCTGCCTGTTTTAAGATTTGCAAAGAAATACCTGAAACTAAAGCTGTCATATTCTTTCTAGAATAACATTAAACCTTTTTCTTGAGTAGGAAAAAGACATGCTAAATAAATGGTATATGGGGTACACAAATCATTTGTTTCACTTTGTGTGTTTTATTTCAACCACATGCTTTCTTTAGTGTACTTCTCCTAAGCATGGCCACAGATAGAGGAAAGGCCTAAATATTTTTCTACTACTTCCATTCCACATGGATGATCTATAGAAGTATATAAACTGGTCCACATCAAATACAGTCACATCGAGTCCAGAATTACCTCTACATCATCCAGTAGTTCAACTTCTCCGATTTTCTACAAAAAAATGGTTGTATCCCATTTATATATGACCGTGTATTAGTTGCATAATTCCTCCACACTCTACCCAAAAAAATAGCAATGTTGCTAAAAATGGAAGCAATACCTGAAACTATTGTGTGGCCAAGGGGATTAACCACAGGTTTATGCATATTGGGGAGGATATATAGGACAGGGGTCCTCGGAAAAGTATAAAAAGAAAATGACTAATATCCTCTCCAATCACACCAGCACGTATTGCATCATCCACCACCGTCTATCTTTTTGGCAATGGTAAATTTAGGGTCATTTGAAACACACTCATAAACTGTATGGTCGCTAAGCTGCCGGTCATCTTAGCTAAATAAGTGACCTTGTCCATGGCGGCCACCGCCCTCGTCTGTGGGCTTAATAACCAGATCATTGTCATGGACAAGGTCATTCAATGTGGACATCTCTGCCTCACAAAACTGTTTTAATTTGCAAACATCTTTTACAGCATTAGCAAAGACTTAAAAGCTGGAACGTCTGTGGGAGGTTTAAATGTAGATTTACTATACAAACCCAAATCACTCAATCTTAACTCAGTTGCTTTAGGTCCTTCAGCAATATAATGCTCAGAGAACCGCACTTTCAATCTGATGGTTCTAAAAAAAAAAACTGTTTAAAGTCTAACTCCAGCATGTCATATTGCACATCATTTAATGCCTTAGAGGAAATGTATCTTGTGTTTCGTCCTCAAGTTGTCGCAGTTTTTGGCCTGGTGTCCTTTGTGCTTGTATCTAACTCTATGTCTCCTACCTCCACGTCTTGTATGTAGGTGTAACCGAACCCATCTCTAAAAAGAACTGATCATCTGTAGACGCTTTCGGTTGGCTGCTTCTATTGCGTTTTTTCACACTCTCACGTGATTGTAGTCCCTGGATCCTTTGTTTATTCATCTGCCAGTTGCAGGTTTTTCCCAGAAGTATAGTCATCCATATCCCGGTGCCATTTATGTCACTTAATTTCCTCCTGAATCTTAGAGATGTGATTAGACAAGGCATTCATGTGTTTATCAAAGTCCTCAGATTTGCTCAAAAACCAAAGTTTATCTTCAAGTTCCTGTTTTTTTTTTTTTTACACTAGTTAAAGGGGTATTCCAGGAATCGGCATAATTCATATACAAGTGGGCACTCAAAATATAAGCTAATGTGTAATTAGTTGTAATTAAAAATGTTGCTCCCGTTAGCAGAACATGCTGGTGACATAGACAGTAATGAAGAATTAAAATGCTACCGGCCCTTTAATCAGTCTGTTAATTTCCTCCGCGTGGTCCGTTGCAGAGCAGATACAGGACAGAAGATGGCCGCTGGTCACATGTCCACATCACATGTCCTGCACCTGCCTGGGCAGGTCATGTGATCACCACTACATTTAGCTGTGGTCGGTTGGTTGCAGTGCATCCAGTATGGTCAGTGTTGTGGTGATGGCAGTTACACATCATTACTATGGTAACTGAGCAAGAAAACCTGTTAGAACATCAATGGGAGCAGTGCAGGGAGGAGGAGTACTGAGAACTAAAGGATCATGGAACTTGTAGTTTCCGGTGGCGGCCATCTTAGTGATAACTCCACCTACTTTAGAGAGGCCATAAATTTTGTAAATCATAAAATCAAATTATTTAAGTTTAGTTTTGTGACTAATGACATAGAGTATTGTTGTATTCATTTATTTATTTCATCATGGGTTTTTGTGTCAGACATCCATATTCCCGGAATTCCCCTTTAACTGTATTTCTAGATACAGGAAATCTATATTCAAAGCTAATAGCATACTGATGTCACTATTGGCTCAGTGGCTCACTTGACTATGATTATATTCTTCACATTTTGCACTGTGTGATTTGCTTAAAAAGACTTCAGACCTCTATGGTCTAAATATTGCAGTGGTCACTTGAATAAAATTACACAATTTTGGATGGAATTTTTTGGATCAAATTTTTTCTTCGTTAATCATTGGATGGACGGAGTTTGAGTATCAATTTTCACATGTGCTGCTTCCGTTTTCTGCTATTTTAGCCTTTTGATTAGATGTGTAAATATCAACATGCTTACATGTTGAAATGGGAAAGCTGGATATGTAGGCCCAGTTCTTCAAATATATGGAAAATCATATGGGATGAAGCTCTTAAGGTCTCATTGTCTGCTCGTTACAAGGAGAGCCTATATAAAATATTTATGATCTGGTATAATACCCCTGCTTTACTTCATAACCTCAATCCAGCTGTTCCTGATCTAAATTATCCTTCCATTTTCTTTGTGCAACTAAAATGCTTATCTCTTTATTCTGGGAATGCCCAGCTTCTCCATCTCCTTTAGACCTTAATTCCCATATTAGGAATATAAGAATACATGAAAGCTTCCCTCATTTCTTTATCTTAGATCACACGCTTTCCTGATTTCCCTTATGTTTCTCCAACCATACTGTACATCTAATGTCTACCACTCATACAACCCTCTTCAGCTGACCCACTCTTTGTTTATGTCCCCCAAGGCTCTGTCCAAGTCTTGTTCTCTATATCTTTAGGGGAGGTCATGAAATCCCATCAGCGTTATCGGCCAAATCCTCTTTCTTTCACTTTCTAAAACTTAGCATGAACAAATTCCTCTAACCAAATCTATCGATCACAATTTAAATCATTAAACAGTATTATAACCCCATTGCTTTGAATTAACCTATTATGGCAGAATTTAGTAATGGCTTAACTAAATTCTGCCATTCTCCCTTCAAATACATCTTTTATATCCATTCCTTCCTTCACTAGGAATCCATGCTGTATCTATTGCTGCCTGGATTACTTCAACATTCTACTTTGGTTTTCCGGCTAACCTATCCAATCCCCCAAAACTACTACTTGGTTAATCCATCTATCGCTTCATTTCTCAACTGCCTCTCTTTTTTGGCAGTTCCTCCATGAACTACTTGTTATTCATTGAATTCAGATCAAAATATTAACCACAACATACAAGATTGCCCACAACTTGTCCCCTTAATAAATCTCTGTACATATTAGTCAATACCCTTTCACATGTAATCTCTGATCCTTACAAGGCATTTTGCTTCCCTCTCCTCATTTCTCAAACCACCTCCAGGACTTTTCCCCAAACTATAGAACTTGTGACACCAACACATCAGACAGTCCCCTACGATCAAAAAATAAACCTGTAAACACAACTCTTAATATTTGGCTAAACCGCAAAGGGTTACGATGCTTTTATATGATCACTTCTACCTTCACCTATTGTCTTTATCTACCCTCCCATATAGATCGTGAGCCTACAGGGAAGCCTTTCATTTTCCACTAGTGTACTAGTTCAGTCATCTAGCTTTGTATCTATTGTATTTGTTTTTAACCACTTAAAATCTTCAGTATCATGCAATTATTTGTGCACTATAATGGGGCACGAGGTTTCAGAAACACAGGTAAAGTAAATCCAAAACTGAAGCCCCTACTTACTTGCCTCACTTACCCTAAACATTAAAAAGCAACTAGAAGGTGGTACTTTTTGTACGCTAAAGTGCAGACACGTAACAGGACAAACAACCCAAATGGAAGAATAGTCCACAAGGCATGTCACAACAGAAATAACAAATCACAAATATGGAAAAGTAGTCTAGAACAGGAGCCATGGTTAAGGTATGGAGCTTGTCAAGATAAACTATAACTGGCACTGAATTTAAGATAAACAAAACCAGAGCCTTTGCTCTAGGAATGATTGGAGTAAAGCACTGTCAGTGGCTGCAGGAGGAGAGGGGTGTGGTTCAATCAAATTCTAAACAGCGAGCAAGTTAAGTCTGTGTTCACACATACAAAATACGATGAAATACAGAGACAAAATCAGCATCTCCTCAGTCACACACAACAGACCGAGGATAACACTGACACAGATATTATAGTATCCCGCCCCCTTATCATTAGATGCCACTCAACCCAGTAGTCCTATCAAGTTTGAAAGGAATTTGGTGATGGTCATACCTTGCATGCAGCAAAGAAATCACAAACTTCATGTGACCATGAGTGATACCAGTAAGACCTAGCCATTAGACATTTAGTTTTAGCAATATCAGGTTGTTAAACGTTAAACCTGAAAGGTAAATTTCCTGGATGAGATAAACCTTTCATGGGGCACATAGACCCAGGGGAATATTAATCTCACAGTTGTAAAGCCTATACAGGGATAAAAACTCTGCAGACGTTTTGGTCAAAAAAATAGCACATTTAAAAATATACTCAGGGAATTAAATTTCCTCTGATAGTTTGAAACATGCAAAGAAGCACCGTAAGAACAACACTTTGGTCCCCATTCAAGTAACTCCCCAGATCCCAAATCAAACACAGGTTTACCCAAAATTACTTAAGAAGATTAATTATTCAAGATAAAAAGAAAACCTGCTCAGTGAGAAATGAGTCAACTGTAAACCTGAGGACTCTTAAAACAAACTCTGAACCATCTCAAGATGGAGGTGAAGAAGGGTGTGGTGAATTCAACCAGCAAGCTATGCCTGTGATCAAACAAAGTACAATAAAATACAGAGACAAATCAGCGTCTCCTCAGTGTCACACTACGACCCGAGGATGAAGCTGATGCTATTTATTTTGAGTGCATGTAACAAATGTAAGAATGATAACAATAAGGATGGTGTGAGTTACACATAAAAATCTAGATTTAATATAACCTTGATATAACCATGAAGTGCCCCTTATGCATAATTGAAGTTTAACACATCGGGGCACATTTACTTACCCGTCCCTGCGCGATCCCTGAGGTGCGTTTCCCAACAAGACTGCACAGCTGCCGCGATTCACTACCAGCGTGCGCCCGATATTCTGCATGTGTCGCTTCCCCACTCAGGTCCTGCGCTTAGTTCGAATCAGTCTGATCGTCCGATGGGCCACCCCCGATTTGTGCCGCATGAAAGCCGGCCCCGATGTGCCAAAATTCGATCGTGTTTGCCAAAATACGGCGATATCCGACGATAGTGCGGTCCGCGGACCCTTAGTAAATGAGCCCCATCATCCTCATTTCCTCTGTTGTGTCATACTTTATTTCACCTTTCTATGAAAGATAGAATCTTAGATTCTTGTAAAATGACAAATGGGTAGATACTTACAAAGTTATTTTAAAGAGAATTTATCACCACATTTTCACAATACAGCTAGTGACAGGCTCCCTATTAGCCCTATTAACCAACACCCAACAACCAACATGTCCTGCTTGGCCTACCCCTTCCCTCTACTCCTCCCCATGTCCCATGCCTCTTCTCTGCATATTGTGACAGGACCAGGGGTAAAGTGTTAAATGGTGTTTATGATTCCCCTAGGTCAGTGATGGCGAACCTTTTAGAGACTGAGTGCCCAAACTCCAAACCAAAGTCCATGTAATCATCGCAAAGTGCCAACACGTCTATTTAGCCTAAAATCACACCATACCACTCTATAAGGGACATAAAATACTGCCACATGATGACCATTACCAGTACAAGATAAATACCACCATACTGATAATAAACAGACCACTAAAGAAAGACCAACATCAGCAATTATATCACAAAGCAGGAGCAAGTACAGCGGGGATCACTACCCCCATCCAGTGAGGAACACTACCCCCATCCAGTGAGGATCACTATCCACATCCAGTGAGGATCACTATCCACATCCAGTGAGGATCACTATCCCCATCCAGTGAGGATCACTATCCCCATCCAGTGAGGAACACTACCCCCATCCAGTGAGGATCACTACCCCCATCCAGTGAGGAACACTATCCCCATCCAGTGAGGATCACTATCCCCATCCAGTGAGGATCACTATCCCCATCCAGTGAGGATCACTATCCCCATCCAGTGAGGAACACTACCCCCATCCAGTGAGGATCACTATCCCCATCCAGTGAGGAACACTACCCCCATCCAGTGAGGATCACTACCCCCATCCAGTGAGGAACACTACCCCCATCCACTGAGGATCACTACCTCCATCCACTGAGGACCACTACCCCCATCCACTGAGGACCACTACCCCCATCCAGTGGCAATATGAAGAATTTTTGAATTCGGGAGGGGGTGTGTAGGGTAATGTGTATGTTGTAGGGTGGGTGCACTGAACAGCAAATCTACATGCAATCAGGCAGGTGAATTTACCATCAAATCACCACATGACACATGTCTGTGGCCACACACACATACATATACACATATATATATACTGCCCTTGGTCTGGAGCTCTGGGCACCTGTGTCATGCTGTCAGTGAGGGCAGTATAGCGCACCCCAGGGTCACTGGCAGCATGGCACAGTGACAGGAGAACTGGATAAGGGGCAGTATACATGTGGCCACAGACATGTGTCATACAGGGCAGTTTGGGACACTAAACAATAAGCACCTACAGTTGTTCAGTGTCCCAAAGCTGCCTGCCTGCTGCCTGTGTAATGCACACAGAGCAGCTCCTGCCCTCCTGCTGCACTCCTCTGTACTCACTGGGCACCGGCTGCTGTGTGCTCCGGCAGTTCCGTCTCACTCTCCTCCTGTTCCCGGGCTGAAGGGGGAGGGGGAGGGAGTGGAGGGGCGGGCACTGACCTGCTGCTGTGTCTCTAGTCAGCACTAATGAGCACAGAGCAGGTCAGACGCTGCCTTCAGTGAAAGAGATCACTGGAGCTCTCGGCGATCGGCAGCTTTTCCTGCCTGCCGGGAGTTCTAATGATTTATATATAGACAGCAGGGGAGATGGTCCGCGTGCCCACAGAGAGGGCTCGGTGTGCCCTCTCTGGCACACGTGGCATAGGTTCGCCACCACTGCCCTAGGTGGTCGTTTAAAATATGAGAAGACTAAAAACTGTATCTTGCAAAGGTTTTATTGGTCAGTTACACAACCTTGTACCAAAGTTTAGGAGTCTGTTGGTGCCCCTGCCAATTATTGAAACTCTCTTTGAGGATTTCAATGGACCTTGTAGGTCCTCTGGTTAAGTTGGCTAGAGGTCACCAGCATATTTTGGTAGTTGTTGATTATGCTACATGCTGTCCAGAAGCAATCCCTCTAAGGAAGTCTTCAGCAAAAATAATTGCAAAAGAGTTGTTTCACGTGTTTACATGTTCAGGGATACCTAAAGAAATACTTACAGTACAGATCAGGGGACACCATTTATGTCCAAAGTCACCAAGGAGTTTTGTAAACTGTTGAAGGTAACTCACTTGCGTACGTCAGTTTACCATCCCCAACCAGGTGGTTTAGGTTCAATAAGACCTTAAAGGGAATGCTTAAAAAGGTTGTCGCACAGGATGGTAAGGATTGGGATTGTCTTTTCCCTTATCTCATGTTTGCAGTGGGGGAGGTACCACAAGCTACAGGCTTCTCTCCATATGAATTGGTGTATGGGATATACCAATTGGTGTATTGGATATTGCCAAAAAAACTTGGGAGCATGAGGATACCCCTTACAAAAGTGTAATTGCGGGCATTTCTGGGCTTTACTGGCTTCTGCAGGAGGTTTATTGAAAATTTAGCAAGTATTGCTGCCCCTTTAACCAACCATACTTAAGGGAAAGATTCAGTCATGGTCAAATTGACCACTGAAGCTGAGCAGGCTTTCCAGAGCCTAAAACAAGCTCTTTGTACCCAGCCTGTGTTAATAACATAGGTGCTACGTTGTCACAAATTAGGGGTGGGGAAGAACATCCCGTAGTAGGAAATTGAATGACATTCGTGCCATTTTGCACTTCATTTTATTTCTATAGAGGTTTTTGGAAGTTCTGTTAATAGAAACCCTCCACATATTAACCTGTTCTATTAACTTCACCCCTCAAACTATTCAAAACTGGTTAACCCTTTAACTATTTTACAGAACTTCAATCAAAATGAAGGTTTGATTTGGAATTCACTACTATGTATCATTAATACGTTCATCAAATTTACACACATAAACAGAATAAAAGTAGAAAATGCATCTACGAATATAATGTACAAAGACACCCCACGTGTGGATGTTGTCTGCTGTCTGGGCACATTTCAGGGTACAGAAGGGAAGGACCGCCATTGAACTTTTGTAGGGCAGATTTTTATTTAATAGTTTTCAGATGCCATGACGTGTTTGTAGAGCCCCTGTGGCCACGTTCATAGGTGGCATTTTCGTTGTGTTTTGAAACGCAATCCAAAAGCTTCACCTGCGATCGCATGTTGAGGTAAGATTGCATTTGCCTTGCATTTAGTGAACGTGTTGAAAACACATTTACTAGGGGCCATGCGCCAGTTTTCCGTCAAACTTTGTACATTCTTTTCAGTGCAAACTGCTTGCACAGGTATTTAAGAAGTATCTGAGACACATTTCTGGCACACGGTACACTGTACCGATGCAACACAAATTTCTGCACTGAAGGAGGCGTTCCAGTGTTCAGTCGGATCTTGCACAACATTTATCATACAAAGTTTGACAGAAATGTGTTGCATGCCCCATGTTAAAGGTGCACAGAGGGCGCCAGATTCATGACGAATGTAAGAGACAAATCCTTGGAAATAAAATTCAAAATGCGGTAGAATTGACATGAAACTGACACCATTTTATTCTGGGCTCCAAATGGCATCTCTAATATATTCTTTGGTTCGGTATTATCTCAGGGATACCAAATTTATGTAGGTGTTATCAGGTGTTAATAGATTTCAAAAAATTAAAACCTATTTTACGGAAAAATATTTCTTCCGTAATTTGCCTTTTTTTTTTACTCCAATAACTTTTTTATACTTAGGAGTACGGAGTTGTCTAAGGTGTCATCTTTCCCAGGACGAGCTGTTATCATTTTGGGGACTGTGCAACTTTTGCATTACTTTTTATACAATTAAAAAAATAGTAATTTGGACATTTGCCCGTATTTTTCATTTACGGGGTTCACCTCCTTGATCGTATCGCGGGGTGCCGGTGAGGAGCACAAGTGCAAATTGGTGGAGGCATACTGGATGGGTTCCAATCCAACATTGAGAACTCAGTTGTAGCACGAGGAGGAGGAGGAAGTTGCCAATGGAACAGGAACACCAGCACCACCTACAGAGGTAGAGTGACCATGGCCAAAAGAATTCAATTCTCCTCAACCCTCACCACCATTCGATATGGCATGTAAAACCAGAGAGCACACTGCGACTTGCATTGTGGAAGATTATGGGCCACATTTATTAAAGTGTTTCCACCAGTTTTTTTGTCGGACTTTGCACTGAAAAGAATGTGCAAACTACTTGCACCTGTATTTTTAAAGTGTCAGTGCCAGTATTGTGTCGCAGCTGCACTATGCCCGACGTGCCACAAAATTCTGCACCTAAAAGGTCCGGTGCTTAGTTGGACCTTGCGCCACATTTATTTCTACGACTCGACAGTGCTGGGTGCACCATATTAATGAAGATTGTGCGCCACTTTTAATTTATTTGGCACACTCTGTACACCCCACATGCAAACTGCACCTACGACAGTTTGCACTACTTTTGATAAATGTGGCCCTATCTGTTCTCATGTCTCCTGGTACCGAAGGATGGGTCCTCCCTGTTGAATTTCTGGGTGGGAAAATTGGACACATGTCCAGAGCTTGCCCTCTATTCCTTGCAGGTACTGTCCTGCCCTGCAGCAAGTGTGCTGTCAGAGCGTTTGTTCAGCACTTCCAGGGATGGCATCACCAACAAGCGGATCTGTCTATCCACAGTGAACATAGACATCTTCCAGTTCAGGAGTCTGAGTAAGTTGGTAGAGAATTACCTGAACTTAAACGTAAAATTGTCAAACTCTGCATTACCGGAATTTAAACTTGAAATTGTTGAATTCACCATTATATGAATTTAAAATTGAAATTGTCAAATTCCACATTACCAAAATTTTAACTTGAAATTGTCAATTTCCACAGTCCCTGACTCTAAACTTGAAATTATCAAATTCTACAATACTGTCATTTCAAACTGACATTTTCATATTCTGCCCTACTGGAATTTAAACTCGAAATTGTCAAATACCACAATAGCTGGATTTTAACCTTAGTGAGAGGAAGGGTGTGTTGTTTTTCTATTGTTTCGTTAATCCTGTCTGTAAAAAACTAAGGTCTGAACATGCACAGCACCTTTAACTGCTGTGACATTGACAGCATTTTTTTTATTAATTTATTATTATTATCTAATTTTTCTTTTTAATGTTATGTTATTTTTTTATTTTTAATTAGCTCATTTTGGGCAGGGCAACTGCCCCGTTAATACTCCCATTTTGCAGCCCTCTACCCTTTACTTCTCCATTTTACAGCCTTTTTTGGATGTTAATATTTTGGTCTCCGTTAATTTCAATAGGATACCTGTTCGGTTTCAAGTTTTGGATTAAGTTGGGGTGCAGAAACAAATTTTCCTCTGATATTCGGATGAACTTGTCTAACCTAAATTTCAATTAACCTGCTTATCATTAGTTATGATGTTTGGAAGGTGTGGGATAAAAACAATGGATAAAAGGGTGCATTGGGAAGGAATTAATAAATTTTTTGATTTTTCATTGATTTGTCTTGCTGCATACCATATTAGTTTTTTTCCACACTGCATTTAAGGGGAATCTATAAAGCTTTCCAGACATACATTCTCTGATTCCCAGAAATGTCAGTACCAGGGATAAGACCATGCTTGCTGTTTAACCTGTTTTGATCTTTTTATTCATCCCAGCACCAACCAGCAGAAGCCCTTTAGACACAGACCAACATATTTTGCATTTGGAAGGTGTAGAAAGAAGAAAGTAGGTGTACCAGCAGGTCAATTTCCTGGTGCACTTAGAAGCTAATTTACATAAATATAAATACACATAATTCTCTAAAATGTATGCATGGGAAGCTTATAAAGTGCCCCACATAATACCACTTTTACTGGTATTGGTAGACTTCCTTTAAGACTATTTGCTGATGTACACCTCGAACACAACTTTCATAGGCCAATGTATCAGCATACTGATCCTAACCCTCCGTTGTAAGGGCACGTCGATGATCTGCCCAATGTATCCTTACAACAGAGGGCAATGGTGTTGCATGAATGTCGGAGAATAGCAGAGATAGGTGGAAAAAAACAAAATAGCGCTCATAGGGTGATAATGTACAGTTGGGCTACAATCATATGGTGATATATTATTATATTCTCTAGTCTGGTTGTGCACAGCTCAAGGCACAACTCTAGTTGTGGCGTATGTAATGAAGTTGAAGGGTGCTGCCGATGTCTTGTTATCTACAGCTTGGGGTACTGGGCCAGTCGGAGTATGTATAAGTAGAAAGAGGTGGTGGAGAGGATGCGCACACAAAGCAATCGGTTTCTCTGAAATTTATGTAGAGATTTGTTGCAAATTTATTGATTAAATAGTATTAAAATACAATAAAATGCTGGCACAGGCAGGACGAAAGACCTGGAGACATAAATTTCACTTGAAAAAGGGGACGTTCTATGAATGTAGCCTTATACTGTCTAGTCAAACTGTGAAACAATTTTGATAAATCTACCCTAAGCTACTTTTCTTCTTCACATTATGTCTCTGCAGGGAACAGAAAAGTTGACAGGGCATACACTGGAAATAAAAAGTATATTAATATTTCTTAAAAGGCTGAAGGGCTAAGAAGAATTTTGCATGCTGACTATTAGCTTATCATCTGGAGCTCCTGTGGCCTATTATCTGGTGTCTCGTGATAATGTAATAGGGAGTTCTTCCTTGTTATTATTGTTGTTTATTACACTGCGCATGTTCACATCCATCACATTCCTGAGCTGTTACAGACACATACCTCTACCTCTCTGAAATTGACACTTGTAAAACCTGTTCACTCATCTGCTCCTGTACTAAACGTGTATCAGACTCAATATCTGTCTGCCCTTGCATTCATTCCTTTAACTCGCCTTTCCTGTTTTCTACCAACCAATCCTTGTGCTCAAGTCATGGCAAGCTTTTTTTTCTCCTCGTGAGCTTTAGGATTAAGGAACTGTTTCTTTAGAAAGTTGTTCTTGATTGTGAAAAGCAGGAAGCTGGGGCCACTGCAGGGCCTTATCGCATTTATCTGTATGTAATTAACCGTAAGCTGCCCAGCCCTGACACAGATACACAACATGAGCACCGTGGGTAAGTGTACTGAGCTTGTGTGTTATTTATGTGTGTAGAGAGATGTTAATGTATAGGCAGCAGGTAAATGGGAAGGTAGGGTGGGAACAGTCTAGGGACAGACAGTAGCACTATCCTGTCTTAAGTATTTCACTCTAGAGTGATGTATTATTTACAGTCCACATGTCTCAAACCTATCCAGCTATTCCAACTGAATGAATGAACTTGCTTCTTGCTCAATGAATATACCTGCTTTGTTTCTTAAACTGCAGGTTTTACCTCTGTAAAGAACAATCTTTTAGCTTTTGTATACCTGCATTTTATATTGCTCAACCTACCATACGTACTGCTTCTCTCTTTATGGATTGCCTAGGGCAGAGTCCTGTTGATCTTTTTACATTACTGTGTCAATACTATTTAACCTTTACCCATGTTTTAGCAGACCTGTTCCTTGCTTCTAGTCAGCCTTGATGCCAGCTTTCTTTAGTGACAAAAACAAAATGTATATATAGGAACTACAGGACAAGAATTACATTAATTTATGGGGATATTATGAGATAGTGACTGCAATTAGATATCTGCTGCCCCCTTGGCTTGGCTGAGCATTCATGTGTTCTCAATCTTCCTTTTCCCAAACTTCAGTCCCACAATGGATGTTTTTTTCCATAATTTACAAATTTCTTTCCTTCAATATTAAAATATATATTGTATGCATCATCTAATTGCATATTATTATTAATTGTTATCTGATCTATGGAGCCTGAAAAACGTTACACAGTATAAATGCAGTATATTCCTCTAAACAAATAACTATCCAAAGAGCAAGTTTTTCTTGAACTGCTGTATTGAAGTTTAATATGCTACTTAAAATATTTAAAAATAAAAACTGCCCCATTCTGATAGTAAATGGAAAAGATAAACTATTTGTAAAATACACTAGACTATGCAGTTGTCTGTTACACCCATGCGAAAAAGCAGCCCTGAGCACACAATATTTAGTACTAATTTGATGGGCTGTGTATGTCATGAATGTATTTGTATGCACTGTACCTGCTCATTCTGTTCCCTGTAATTTAGACACTGGCCACAATTTAAAGCGTATTTGACAAAACAACCAACATATAAAAGTTGACATTGTAGATAGTCTTAATAACTAGTGAATACACACAAAGTTTTTCTTAACTTGGTGCTGTCCTAAACTAGATCAGACAGCGTTTTGTGCAAGAAGTGCTCCATTAAAGTTAATGGGTATGGAAAAAAGCAGCACTGCACTTTGGGTGCCTTCTGAGTGTGATACATTTTTAACCATGTGTGAGTAATATATGCCAAAAAAACCATCATCATCAGAAACAGCTCAGCCCTCTCCATATATATTAATCCGTGTTGTTCAGAACTTGGTGACAGGGGTCCCTAAAAAATAATTCCTTTATATTCCCAATTCATTGTGTCTCAATTAGTATTGGTATGTAAAAGAGTCTAACAAATTGTGAAGACACATAGCGCTGAATCACTGTGAATCACAGCAATTACAGTGATATCATAGAGGATTGATACAAATCCTATTCACATGCTGTGTAAAATGATTTATACTGCAATTGTAGAATCTGTAGCATGTGAACTGTTGCTGCAGATGAGCAAAGGATTAGTTGAGCATGTGTATTCCCAGCCTCTGACTGTCACCCGAAACTGCATTAACATGTGATCTATTAGGAGGTTAAGAATCTGTTTTAGGAAATATTGTCTAGATCAGTGATTTTCAACTTTTTTTGAGCCGCGGCACACTTTTTATACTTAGAAAATACTGGGGCACACCACCAACCAATAGCACAAAATGACACTAAAACAGTCATATTATACATATAGTTAATAATATAGAATCTAAATTTATTTTACTCACTCATTGTGAAACCTGGGCCTGTTTCGATAAACACAAAAGGGATATCCTGGCAGGAATGGTGGAAAGACACACACAAAGCTCTTCCTCAACAGTTCTCAGTTTCTCCCTGTTTTTAGTATATGGTGCTGATTATTATGTGGCTCATATACTGCAAAATAAAGGGGTACAATGAGAAGTAGTATGGCCATGAGGCCAGAGTACAAGTGCCAGCTCATATACTCAGCATATGAATTGGTACTTGTAGTACTCCAGCCTCATGACTATAGTATTTCTCATTTTACATTTCTGCGGGAAACAAAACAAAGTTTGGGGAACTTTCCCCGCGGCACACCCGACCATGTGTTGCGGCACACTAGTGTCCCACGGCACATTGTTTGAAAATCACTGGTCTAGATAATAGAGTGGTCTTATAGAAAGCTTTTACTGTATAGGTTTATATGAATGAATTGATCTGTATTCAATGTCATTATTATATAATCTTTACTGTCAAGAGAAAATATTTTTCAAATGTTAAATATAAATATGAGGGTTTTTTTACTTTTATGCACATAACTTAACCCCTTAACAACCAGGCCCTTTTTAGTTTTTGCATTTTCATTTTTCACTCCACATTTTCCAAAAGCTGTAGCTGTTTTATTTTTCCATTTAAAGAGCTCTATGAAGACTTGTTATCTAAGAAACAAATTGCACCTAATGTTTACAGTATTCAATATATCATGTAAAGTACTGGGGTGGTGGATGAACTCAAAATCCAGTACAAATGAAAAAAATGCATTTGCCCCAATTGTACAAGCCTTACAATTACATCTTTCACTGTGCAGTCTAAATTATTCTTTTTGCTCACTAGATCATGTAGATACCAATTCTATATAGCAACCAACAAGCTATTTCCATATACCCTTAATGACGCTGCAAAGTGATATTCCATCATGCTTTGTTAAGGCATTAAATATATTCTTCAGGAATTTTTTTATCAATCAAATCTTTATTAACAAATAAATAAAGGTGGCAAATATGCATATCCTATTGCATTACTAGAAACTTTACAATATTAGGTATTGGAAGACTCAAGCACTAGATGAGATATCCTATCGACTTACGGGTGCAAGTAACAAGCATAGCATATTCACCAGAAACATACAGAAGTAAACAGTCAGCAGAAGACTCCATCTGTGTGGCAACAAATGAGGCTATAGCTATAAAAGTCAAGACATATTTGCAGAAAAATGCAAAAAGCCATGTTCAATTAGATAACAAACAAACTGGAGAAAGAAGGCAAGAGGGGAAGGTACAGGAGGGTGTCTGGACACTGCTCTAACTATTCAAGGCTTCAAATGTGCTCCAACAAATGTCCCAAATCCTGGGGATGCGAGGAAACTGATCCAGGGTCCCCATGTTTGAGAGAAGACCTCAGGTCTGCTCTCTATACCAGAGAGGAGTTCCACCAGGCATTGAAGATTTCCTGGAACCATTCAGATAACGAAAAGGCTCTGGGGGATTTCCACAATGTGGGAATTACTGTGCGAGCTGCGATAATCATTTCCTGCAGGATTTTGATATTTATAACCTTCCATTGACCACAGGCAACAATTTAAAGGATTTCAACATTGATCTTGCTATAGTAGTATTGTACTATATAACTCTGTATACCAGTGATGGCGAACCTTTTAGAGACCGAGCGCCCAAACTACAACCAAGACCCACTTATTTATCAGAAAGTGCCAACACAGAAATGTAATTTGTGATTTATACTCCCTGCTCTGTCACAGCTTTCATTGATACCAGCACCCTGAGGACACCAATAAGGCAGAAAATAGAAGAAATTTGAATGATCATTGTAGCTCTGCTCCAGGGTCCCATAAACAGGAAGAATTGTCAGGGCAGGAGCTACAATGATAATCCAGATCTGTCCACACCTCCAGTAGTCCCAGGTAGCGCTGTCACTTTAAAATAGCTCTGTGTACAGCAAGTCCTGGGCTGTCTGGGACTGCAGGAAGATACCTGAAGTCATCTCTGGTGATGGCCTGAGTGCCCACAGAAAGGGCTCTGAGTGCCACCTCTGGCACCCGTGCCATAGGTTAGCCACCACTGCTGTATACTGTGTAGTGGACAAGCTGATTTACTACATCTCAGGGTAATGGCAGAAAAGATCTTCGCACAACCTCTGCCCCTGCCTACTTTCTGGCTCTGTGTTAAATTACAGGTGTAACTGGGCGGCAGTCCCTATATTGAATAAGTTCATAGCAACATGAATACAAACACATAAGACAACAAAAAAGAAAACTAAGATAGACTACAAAGCAAGGTCAATCAAGCCGGGTCAGAACCAATATGCATAGAGGTACACAAAGAGCCTGCAAGAGAATTGTGAGAGATGAGGAAACAGTCAAAGAAATGGTCAGCAGAGTAGCAACTGGAACCAGAGGAATACAACTGAGTCAGAAGATCCAATATCAGGCCCTAAATAAACAAACCGATAATTATTGATGGAGTTTCTGGACACTGCCCCTGCAGCTGATTAGGTCAGTCGGCTGCCACTACAAAAGGCAACTGTGACACAACCCCAGCCCAGAGAGGCAGCAAGCTTTTGATCACAGCCTCAAGCGGAGCATAGCCTTGGGTGTGATCCTAAGCCTAGAATTCTGCAGCAAGAATCCATTCAGAGAGTTCTGACATTTAGACTCTCAGGGCCGATTCTAGGGTTTTTGCTGCCTACGGTAGAAAACTGAAATGCCTCCCCCCTAAAAAGCCTTATTCTGATCTCCTCCTATTTTTTAATCCAATGAATTTACAAACACATCTTTAAAAAGCACCTAAAACTTATGCTGACAATATAACTACTCAGTAACACTGACACCCTGGCACATTTACTTACCCAATCCCTGCATGATCCCCGAGGTGCGTTGTCCGACTAGGATGAAGTCTGCCGGGATTCAACAAGATCGTGTGCCGGAGTCCGCCGGAGTTCACCTTCTTCCAGGTGTGAGTGCATTTCTTGCGACACAATTTGAATTTTAGATCCTGTGTTTAGTCCAAATCAATTGGGTTGTCCGACAGCCACACCCCTCCGATTTGTGACGCATGAAAGTTGGTGCCATTGCGGCAAAATCCGATCGCATGCTCCAAAAACCCCTGTTAGATGTGGCGCAAAATGGAAATAGTCGGGAAACCCGACATAAATGCGGTCTGCGGACCCTTAGTAAATGTGCCCCACTGTGTCACTAGGTCAAAAGATGCGGGGCCCATGTTTTGGATATATTGTCCTCTCCCCAGCAAAGCAGGACACTGATAGATTTTTAAGAAATTTTTTTTTGGTTTTATGATCTGATATGTATTTCTCAAGATATTTTTTTACCCATTTTGATTTTTGAAATTGCAACACCATCTGTCAATGAAAATTACTTGCATTGTAAATTGAATCAATGTTATTTTTCCTGGGGAATCCGAATCTGAAATATAAAATGTGGTTTCCCATTTAAGATTTTAAAGTTGCCCACGCCCCGCCCACCCCGAGGGTGGGGGGGATAGTGGGCCGAGTTTGGGATCATTGGATAGATTTTTGAAAAATATTTGACATGTATATTTTTAGTTTTTTTATCTAATGTGTATTTTGCTAGATTCTCCACATTGTGATCCTTTTGTTATACCCAGTATACTGGGGGCTATGGTGGACATTATACACTGGGATTTGTGAGGGACATTATACTGGGGGCTGAGGGGGACATTACTTACTGGGTCTGTTGAGGGGATGTTGAGGCCCTAGGTTTAAAGTAAGACGGCTGTGTAAACTCCAGAGGGCAGACACATGGCTGAAAGAGGAAACATGGTGATTCTAGGAATAATGGAGAAAATATAGGACGCCACCCTCAGTCACTGGATGTAAGAAGTAGGGATTGCTCCTGTGATTTCTGTAACTTTATATGTTCAGCATAGTAGTTTTGGGCACCAGCGCAGGTGAAGGGGGTTATGTAAAGGAGTGGACACTACCCAGTGCTCAGGATCTTTTACAACGCTAGCAAAGTCCCTGCTGCCCGAATCTCGCACTTTACCTTTAGGGCTATGCATCTGCTGTCTATGGCATGATTTTCATCTGTCTTCATGGCGTATGTGGCCATGCAGACCCTTTTAAATGAAATAGAAGCTGAGCCATAGAGAGAATATTGTGTACCAAGCTCTGTACTGGTGTCTTTAAACTTTGTGTTTTCCCTACAAGATGGTTTCTGTAATAATTTGGCTCTCGACCAATCTGGTATTGATGACCTACCTCAATGTCAATATTAAAGTTCTTATTTGTACCAAACTGCTGCTGAAGTATTTGGCTCAATGTGAATTGTCTAAACTGAAGGTAAGAAGGACTAGGTATGAACAGAGCATTAAATGAAAGCTACTGAAGCTAAACAAAATGATTCTGTTAACTTTATATCTTCCCTGCAAGAGATCTTTTATGCAATTCTCTAGTGTATTATTTTAAAATGGATGTGCAAAATGTCATCATTAGTGATGTATGAGCTGGGTTAGCTCCAGGTATACATTTGGTGATAGAGTCTCAGTAGGCCATCTTGGGCCTCTGCTTTGTTCATCCACACAGTATACTAGAAAACAGTAATATAACCAGTGATGTTTTTTTCATGTGTACAAAGTAATGCAAATAACAAAATTGCATTCATCGCAGAACAAATAACTTATTCTCAGTGGTGCCAACAGTAAAATATTAAAGAAGTGGAATCGGTAATTAACCCCCATGGCTGCCAGGGCTTTTTTCTAAATTTCCATTGCCTTAGTCCATTGGCTAAGACTATCTCATAGTGCATTTATTCATTAACCCTATTTTTAAATGCTGTTATATTAGGTATATCTATAGACTTCCACTTTCTTGCTATACAATATCTTGCTGCTATAAAAATATGTGATATCACCCCTCTGTCCCGGGGGATACATTTTTTAACCTTATAGATAGTACTGCTTGCAATGCAGAGGGGTCAGCT
This sequence comes from Engystomops pustulosus, assembly GCA_019512145.1. Lineage (NCBI taxonomy): Eukaryota > Metazoa > Chordata > Amphibia > Anura > Leptodactylidae > Engystomops > Engystomops pustulosus. The sequence goes on along the minus strand of CM033642.1, from coordinate 144,935,145 downwards.
GCTTCACCTATCACAGTGGAAATTAGTTCAAAAACCTCCATCCAAAAAGTTTGGAGCTTCGTACATAGGTGGGAGTATGCTTGTAGACTATGTGCTATCCTATCTGGGCATAGGTACCAGCGCGTTTGCACTTTTTTCAATTGTTCCATATGGTTGATACATGCTGAAATTCTTGCCAATTCCATACTTGACTGATACCTTTGTACTGGAGTTATTTCTGTTCTTAAATCTTGTTCCCATTTTATCATATACCCAAATTTTTCTCCTTTTATATCCAAGAGAAAAATAGTAACACAAAAACTAAAAATGATATTTAATAAAGGGGCACTATGTCTTAACCCTTTCAAGACAACAGATACATATGATACCCAACACATTTGCCCTCACCAGTGCAACTTTAATGACACGTCAGGAGTCAATTTAAAATACCTTTTAAGGCGACTTTAATTAAAAATTGAAAACGTTAAAAATCTTGTATAGACATTTAAGAGCCTCTTCTGAACTAAGTCAAGATGAGCCAGATCTCAATGAAACACTTTGGTATTTATTCCTAAGGTCAGTCATATTCTCACACACAAAAAGTACTACAATTACACATGTCTCAAAACAATGACTGTTGTATGAAGTGGTAATTTGATATGAGACAAAGAGACATTCATGACTCATCTCCAGGAAAAAACATATATAACATATATATTCAAAGATTCATAATCTTAGGATTTGCTGAAGAGATAAAAATAGGATAAGAACAGTGATGCAAGTATATATTTAAGCACAATTATGACACCACAGCAGTCCATGTTGTAATAGTCACATGATAAATCTGGAGGAGTTTCTGTTGAGATGTGATAATTAGTTGTGCTTCAGTATGAATGAGTAATGAACTCTTTCAACAGATATAAAGCAAATATAGAGTGTCACGAATCTTTTTGTGGTATTCCGATCTAAACTATGACATATTTAAAGGAAATGTAGAGTAGAAGATGTGTCACAGATAGATGATAAATGTGGGGACAACAAAGGAAGTGAAATCCGTTTGAAAAATTCAATTGACTTCTTATGGTCTGAGGAGGCCAACCATTTGGTGGAGCAGGTCCCGTGACCCTTTGGAGCTTGCGTGCAGGTGCAGTGGGTTAATTTTGCCTTACAGAGCTGAATTATAAACTGAAATACATTTGGAAAGAGTTCTTTTCTTCTTCTTCTTCTTTTTCTTTTTTTGAAGTTCACACCACTATGGCCACATACCAAATGGAACCTGGATTTTTTGTTAAACACTATGGGGCAGATTTATCAAGTGTCTGAAAGTCAGAATATTTCTAGTTGCCCATGGAAACCAATCACAGCTTTAAAATATTCATGAGCAGTGATAAAATGAAAGCTGAGCTGTGATTGGGCAACTAGAAATATTCTGACTTTTAGACACTTGATAAATCTGCCCCAATATGTTTTCAATCTGTAGCAGTCCAGGTTTCCTATTCAGGACACCGCTACAAATGAAGATGATAGTGACTGCTTGCAAATGGCCGGAGACATAATTGGTGCTGTGTCAACACGATAGTCAAAGTATAAATGGGGTTATGCTATAAGGGTTCCACATGTGTCTTTTTTTTGATCAAATAAAGTTTTTATTGAAAACCAAACAATAGTTTTCCATTTTTTATTTTTTTACATTTAAACAACATAGACAGTACACAAAAAACACCCCAAACCCCTCTCCAACCCCCCTCCCTACCCCTGCTTGGTGGGTGAAATGTCCATGCTTCAATGTATAACATGTGTTCGTATATAGCTCACGACTGATGTCCTTCCTCTGAGAATATAAGTTCCGCAAAAGGGTCCATCCATGATATCCTTAGTTCTTGTAGATTACATATATGACACCGTATAGCTTAGAGCAAACAGCAATATATACAGTCATAAATCAAACAGTAATGGAGTAAGAGCAGTAACTGATAGTCAGAGAGTCATAGATCTTTACATATATCATCCTCCATATTGTCTTTTAGCATGATATGCCAAATGTGTCTGAATGGTGAACAATTAAACTGTTGGAGCTTCTTGTGATTGTCTGCGAATCAAGTGATCCTCCTTACTGTCTGTCAAGGCCAGCTAGAGCTTGTTTGCACAGTCACTGCTTCAATCATCTTCTATTACCGTAGTTGGGTCAGTATTTCCTAGATGATGCACAGATTGTAGAAATGGTCATCTTGCTTCTCTCAGTTGAAGATATGTAAACGGTGCAAAAACCCTTTCAAGTATGTGTTGGAGGTATGTCAGGCAGTCAACAATATCTCACCAACATTTACACCACCTAAATTAGCCTGTGCGAGCCTTTTTTTTCCCCCGAAGACCAGCATTGGATGAACTTATGCCCACAGTTGCTTATCAGACCTCTAATAGGATGCTGACTTTTTATATCTGAGTGCTTTATTTTCCTTTTTCAATTAGTGAACACAACCTACCTTACTGCATTTTTTTCTTGCAGGAGACATGTTGGCTCTTGTGGACTTTCAAGGGCAACTTGAAGATGAATTAACCTTCAGAGCTGGTGAGGTATTAAGAAATGTTAAGAAAACCATTGAAGAAGGCTGGCTAGAAGGAGAAATCAATGGAAAAAGAGGATTCTTTCCTCAGAGTTTTGTCAAGGTATAGAAATGATGTTATTGTTAGTTCTAATCGACCTCTTGTTTCGCTATATTTTCTGATATCTACTTTCAGATGGGCAGAGCAAGGCTTTTTTCTCCATCCCAGGTCTATCCAACTGTAGAGAGAGTAAGAAGTGGGGTCTAGAAAAGAAAATGAAACTGCAGCAGAGTATCAGTGAAGGGATGCCTTTTATACCCCATGCAAACGAACTTATGGGGGCCATCGCACAATTTGCAGTCACTTTAAGGCCCCCATAGACGTTTATGGCACCCGGACAAGGTGCGGTGAGCACAAAATATAGGTTTTTGCTGTATTATGATAGCAGTTGCTCAGCTTTCAATGGAGAGGGGTGGTGAGGAGCACCTGGCTGTATTCTTGCCCAGGTGAACATACATTTGTGTGCATAAGGCCTCAGTTGGATGAAGGTTTTTTCGGACAGATTTTTAAACTTTTTCATGCGTCCCTAGGAGTTTGTATTTGTATTTCACCTTCTTCTAAATGATGGCGCATGATATTCTATTGTCTTCCTTTTGTAAACCACAGATGTAGCACAAAATAATTTCGCTCTATATCCCACATTCTTAGTATATATGATATTCTATTGGTTTGCACCTAAAAAGTTACAGAAAATTGCACAGAAGAATTATAGTGTCCCCTATCCCCTTGCACACAAACATATTTTTTCAGCCGTGTGTTAGCCCTACCAAAATGTTTCTTATACAGTTAGCAGTATAAGTACAGTTAAGTACAGTTAGCAAACTATAGAAAATGTCCTACCCACGGACCTATTTACAGCGCTGCCACTCGGCTTCCATTGGTGTAGGTAGAGGTAAAGAGCCCTCACCAACACTCTTTCCTGTACCTGGCCATGTGGTACGCCAAGGTTATGGCCCAGGTGAGCATGCATGTGCAAGGAGCCTTAGGGCATAGGAAAAACATTGGTATGGGTCGCACAAAAATGTACTACCTTTTGAAAATGTCGGCTTGTAAAATCATTGCAGATTTTCATGCCAGTTTAAGTCACTATAATGCATCTGACAGGCAGCAGAGCTCCTAAGTCTCAAAACTGTTGCTAGGAGTTTGTCCAATGATAAATCCCCCTCAAGAATATATTTATTGACTATTTTATACATATTTTTTACTACTTGTAGAAGATGTTATAAGCTGTATTGGGCAAGAAGAACATATGTTGTTCATCATAAAAAATAATCTTAGCTGAGTAACAGTGAAGCAGCTCAACTTCAGCTCCTTGTTATTATTGTTGCACATAATACACAAAATATTTGTACTCAATCCAAACTTTCTTGTATTTCTGCCACAGGAAATTCCATCGTTTTTTCTGAATGATAACGTTCAAAGGTTTCCAAGATCCATCAGGAAAGTCAATGGTAAAAAAAGATTTGTTTTAGCAAATAAAGTTTACCCTACTGTTCTTCCTCTAGAAAAAGTATTTTGATATCTTTTGATATATTTTTATACCTACTGTACATCCTCTAGAAAAAATCAGCACAAGGTGGATCCCTTATAGCTTTTAAAGCACTGAGAAAAAAACACAACTATTGAGAGATTTTATACCAAGATTATTACTACGTGTGGTGATAGATCATTAAAATAAGCCAGGGCAATAGTTTTTTGTTACATGTTGGAGAACAATAGAATTGATGGTTTATTGATGCAGAGATCTGGAGGTTGTCCATATGGGCTAGGGTTGGGCTTGAAATGTGTCCATGTAGTGGGCCATAAATAAGTCTTTGTGTAAATCACTGGAATGTTATAGGCTTGAATTCTCAGGTTTTCTTCTCTGCCTACCATCATTGATTAATTTGACCCTTCAGTATTAGGACTAGAACATCAGATCTATCAAACTGTGACTTGTTCCAGAGAAGTCTATTCCCACAGATGTCTCCATCCCCATATCTATGGTTTGTGAAATCATCGAGCTAGCAAACACTGCTGCGGAGTACAGTAGAAACGCCATACCTCTCCGCCCGCTCCATAGGCTGGCGGTGACCGCCCCCTCATGAATATGCCGGACTGCTTTGAGCGCAGTCCGGCGTTCCTTTTGTACTCTGCATCAGTGTTTGCTAGCGTTATGGGAGGGTTTCGATAATGCTAGCAGTTTGACACTGCTGCATCGGAGATAGCACTAGGAGCTGCTTACTTTAGTAAGCAGCTCCTACAGTGCTTTTTTATGGGTAACAGATCCTATTTAAGTTTTGTGATACAAATTGGGGGGCATGCTGTTGGAAGAACTGACTTATTTGGACTGAGCACGGGATTTAACTTTTAAATTGCGTCGCAAGACAATGCACTTACATGCACCAGGAAGAAGAAGGTGAACTCTTTCGGACCTTACCCCTCCGCGGAGTTCAACGAATGTGCATTGTCCGACGATAATGCACTGTGCCGCGATTCACTAAGATTGTGCTCCTGATATAGTGCATTTGACGCTTCCCCGCTCAGGTCTGACGGAATTCACCTTCTTCTTCGTGGTGCGTGTATGTATATTGTCTTGTGACACAATTTGATAGTTAAATCCCGCGCTCTGTCTGAATCAGTCGGATCAACTGCACCCCCCCAATTTGTGTCGCATGGAAGCCAGTGCAGATACTTCAAAAACCGATTGCATGTGACACAATCTCAGCGCAGACACCTGTAAAATACCTGTCAAAGCCATTTGTAAAGCGCTACCGAATTTGATGACGCTATATAAGTAAAGATTATTATTATTATTATTATTATTAAAGCCGTGCAATCCTTAAAAACAGCAAGCAGTTTGACGAAAGTTCAGCGCGCAAACCTTAGTAAATATGCCCCATTTTGTACAAGGGGTCCTGTAGAGTGCTATGAAGGAATTGCAAACAAAAAAAAAAAATATCTACAGGACCAACACAGTTGCCAAACGGTGGATTTGACTGTCTCTTTCAGCCACATAAATAACTAATGGCGCACCAATTATGTAATCATTCTGGCAAGGGTAGCCAAAAATCCCATAGACTTACCACTGACCTTCTGTAATATGTAGTATTAGCACTAGAGCATTTCTAGGCCACTACTGGCCTCAAAGATTGTCAGTCTTTTATATTGGCACTTAAAATGTATGGCATAAGCTGCAGAATAAATAACGTGCACAATTATTCTCTGAGGCAGAATGATTTTGCTGGTGACACTAAAACTATATGGATTTAAGATTTTTTTTGACAATTAAACAATAAAAATACAATAAAAACCTATTGCCAAATAGCTTTCCTGATTGTCATAGGTGTGGGGTGATTAATATACTTACCCATTTATATTTTTCACATTTTTAAAAAATACAAAAAAAAAATGTTGGCATCATACTTTTCCCTTGTCCCCTGGTCTGGTCCAGGAGAACTTTCTGTATCCCACCACTGTGTGAAGATCCCCAGTTCAAGACAATTGCATGAGTTGCATAATGGGTTAATCAACCCATGTGATTAATAACTGTCTAATATTCTTGTAGATGCAGTACAAGAGGTCCGTTTGTAACTAGGTGTTGTCTGTAAGTCGGATGTTCTTAAGTAGGGGACTGCCTGTATATACCTTACGCAATGCAAAAAAATAAAAATTAGAAAATACAAAACCTCGTGGTAAGTCATTTCATGTAAAATTTGACCTCCCTCTAACAATAGTCATTGTTTTCTAGCTCAAATAAAGAAACAACGCTGGTGTCGTGCAGAGTTTGCATACATTCCCAGTAAACCAGATGAATTGGAGCTCATGGCTGGAGAAGTTTTGGAAGTTCTAGAAGAGGTGACATAAGAAATGTCATTTGCAGTGGAAACTTGTATATAGCAAGGTTTTCTAATGCCTGTCTAAGAACTTTCTGGCAAGTGACATATCAGATGCTTACACACTGATGAAAGACAAGTGATTATACACAAATATTATACTGAATGATAGACCTTGAGATAGTAAAAGCATCAAACAGAAATTCTTATTTCTAAATAACATCTGACAAATTATCTATTGCTTTGCTACCAGTTTTAATGTCTATATAGGCTGGGAGATGTCTCAGAAGGTTAGGAAGTAATTGGAAAGTAATTGGGGTTTTGGACTGTTCATTTTCATTATTTGTTACCCTCACATACATATACTGTATCATAGTACATAAATATTGTTCCAGTATACTGTCATTTTGTGTTATTTAGTTAATACAGTTAAGTGTAAACTGTAACAATTTATATTTTAATGTACAAACTTCTACAACATCATTTAAAACGTATTAAGGCCCCATTCTAACCCGTGTTGAAGCTTATTAAAGCAACTCATTTACCGCAATACATACATACATATATATATATATATATATTTATTAGGTACACCTGTCCAACTGCTCGTTAACACTTAATTTCTAATCAGCCAATCACATGGCGGCAACTCAGTGCATTTAGGCATGTAGACATGGTCAAGACAATCTCCTGCAGTTCAAACCGAGCATCAGTATGGGGAAGAAAGGTGATTTGAGTGCCTTTGAACGTGGCATGGTTGTTGGTGCCAGAAGGGCTGGTCTGAGTATTTCAGAAACTGCTGATCTACTGGGATTTTCACGCACAACCATCTCTAGGGTTTACAGAGAATGGTCCGAAAAAGAAAAAACATCCAGTGAGCGGCAGTTCTGTGGGCGGAAATGCCTTGTTGATGCCAGAGGTCAGAGGAGAATGGGCAGACTGGTTTGAGCTGATAGAAAGGCAACAGTGACTCAAATCGCCACCCGTTACAACCAAGGTAGGCAGAAGAGCATCTCTGAACGCACAGTACGTCGAACTTTGAGGCAGATGGGCTACAGCAGCAGAAGACCACACTGGGTGCCACTCCTTTCAGCTAAGAACAGGAAACTGAGGCTACAATTTGCACAAGCTCATCGAAATTGGACAGTAGAAGATTGGAAAAACGTTGCCTGGTCTGATGAGTCTCGATTTCTGCTGCGACATTCGGATGGTAGGGTCAGAATTTGGCGTCAACAACATGAAAGCATGGATCCATCCTGCCTTGTATCAACGGTTCAGGCTGGTGGTGGTGGTGTCATGGTGTGGGGAATATTTTCTTGGCACTCTTTGGGCCCCTTGGTACCAATTGAGCATCGTTGCAACGCCACAGCCTACCTGAGTATTGTTGCTGACCATGTCCATCCCTTTATGACCACAATGTACCCAACATCTGATGGCTACTTTCAGCAGGATAATGCGCCATGTCATAAAGCTGGAATCATCTCAGACTGGTTTCTTGAACATGACAATGAGTTCACTGTACTCAAATGGCCTCCACAGTCACCAGATCTCAATCCAATAGAGCATCTTTGGGATGTGGTGGAACGGGAGATTCGCATCATGGATGTGCAGCCGACAAATCTGTGGCAACTGTGTGCTGCCATCATGTCAATATGGACCAAAATCTCTGAGGAATGCTTCCAGCACCTTGTTGAATCTATGCCACGAAGAATTGAGGCAGTTCTGAAGGCAAAAGGGGGTCCAACCCGTTACTAGCATGGTGTACCTAATAAAGTGGCCGGTGAGTGTATATATATATGTATATATATATATATCTTCTCTCCTAACATTTCAGTTTTTTAGTAAATACTTTTATGGTCATACTGTAAATATTCCATATCTTCTTTACAAATTGCTTTGTGTAACTCTGCTATTTTCAAAAATGAATACATTTGAGTCATGTCCCTATATAGTTTGACTGTGTCCAATATAAGGGGGGTACCCCATTTAAAACGTATTATGAATACATGAACATCTATGGAAAAAGATGAAAATGAAAGGGTTTCCTAAACCATCAGTAATATAATTTCTATTGTTCTCTTAAAGGGGGTAAAATAAAAAGTGGTTTGAACTTAGCCATAAAGACAAACTTTGTTCCATTTCTGCTTAATTACTTCAGATTGAAGATGGTTGGTGGCTGGGCAAGAAAGGAGTTTTGGTTGGAGCCTTTCCATCCAATTTTGTGCAAGAAATTTTAGAACCTTCTCCAGGTATGACTCACATGGTCAATAAAATAATTATGTGTGTTTTTCAGAGATATCTATATTATTATTAGGATAGACTGCATATATCAGATCACAGTGGGGTTTAACTAGGGGTCTATCAGCATCGCCACTGAGCTTCTGTTTAACCCCTTCTTGACGGGCGGGTGCGGGCACTCTCCATAGCCAGTAAGTCTTTGCTGCATATCGCATGGGCGCAGCCATCTTGGAAATGTCATTGGGGAGTGGCGATGAGGCCCCATGACAGCCTCGGGTCTTCCGAAGACCCGAGGCCGTCTCGTTTTAACCTATTAATTACAATGTGCGATTAGCAAATTGAAATGAATGAGAATGAAAATCCCCATATACTGCCGTACTGCAGTATTGCAGTATATGATAGGATCGATCAGACAACCTAGGGTTAAAGTACCCTAGGGGGTCTGAAAAATAGTGAAAGTAAAAATGAAAAAAGGAAAAAAAATTATAGTAAAAAAACCTACAAATTGAAATCATCCCCTTTGCCTAGAACTGATATAAATATAAATAAACAGTAAAAATCATAAACACATTAGGTATCGCTGTGTAAAAAAAAATCAGAATATAAAAACTGTTTTTCACTGCATCTAACGCCCAAAGTAAAAAATGGCACTTTTTTGCCATTTCGAAAAATATAAAAAATTAAATAAAAAGTGATCAAAAGATCGTACAGTCCTAAAAAAGGTAGTATTAAAAATGTCGTCAAAAGTGGCGCAGCTACTTATACTGAATTATGAAAAAGTTATTAGCGCCAGAATATGGCAAAATTTAAAAAAAAAACATTTTATGTACAGGAAAGACCAAATAGCGCTCATAGAGTAGTAGAGTAGTAACCTGTGGTGATGGTTAGGAAAAGTGGAGAGAGGCTCACCGGATTTGGTTGTGCTATTTTAGGCACAACTCTAATGAGGGTATAGAACACTGATGGCAAACCTTTTAGATGCCGAGTGCCCAAACCACAACCGAAACCCACATATTTTTCGCAAAGTGCCGATTCAACAATTTAAGCAGTAACTTATTACTCCCTGCTCTGTTACATGTTTAAATTGTACCTGAGGACACCAGTAAAGTAGAAAGAAGGAGAAGAAGTTTGGATTATCATTGTAGCTTCCTTCTAGGGATCTGGGCTGCCTGGGACTGCAAGAGGCCTTGAGTCCTGTCTGGCGAACTCTGCATTGGGGTGATGGTGCAGGTGCCCATGGAGAGGGCTCTGAGTGCCACCTCTGGCACCCGTGCCATAGGTTCGCCACCACTGGTATAGAAGGTCGGGTGTTAGTGTCCCCTGGTGCTGCCTGTGGACAAGGGTCGTCGAGACATGGTTGCCATACCGGTCTAGAGGCGTAATCGGTAGAGCAGGGTGGGTACTTGTCACAAATCGGCGCACACGGATAGGTCACATACACAGGAAAAATCGATAAAGGGTGCTTTTATTGATTTTTCCTGTGTATGTGACCTATCCGTGTGCGCCGATTTGTGACAAGTACCCACCTTGAACCAGATATACCGAATAAAAGTACCCTTTATTGATTTTTCCTGTGTATGTGACCTATCCGTGTGCGCCAATTTGGGACAAGTACCCACCCTGCTCTACTGTAAATGTATGATAACATTATAAAACCTATACAAATTTGGTATCACCATGATCGTGCCAACCCAAATAATAAAGTAGAAATGTCATTTGGGGCGCACAGTGAAAGCCATAAAAAAAGCCCTCAAGATAACGGCGCAAAAGTGTTTTTTCACCATTTTCACTGCATTTGGAAATTTTTACCCGCTTCCCAGTACACGGAATGGAATATTCAATACCATTACTATGAAGTGCAATTTGTTACGCAGAATACAAGCCGTCACAGAGCTCTTTGGAGGAAAAATTTAAAAAGTTAAGAGGTGCAGCAACATATTTTCAGGTCTGGTAGTTTATTATGTTTATTAATTTTTTTATTTTTGCTTATACAGATAAGGCGATCAATTTAAAGAAAAACAACAAGCAAAGACCAAAAATGACAGACATAAATTTTACCCCATCTGGAGAAAGCCCGGTAAGATGCTGAATATTTTGGTTCAGGAACTCAACTTACCAAACTATGAGGCAGTATATTCACTGAGTTGTACTAGCTACCAAATGCTACAACATTTGTGGTGCCATTTTGACTAGTAGTACTGACCTGTAAAAATACAATTATGTAGAGCACACTAAAGCAAATCTACCAAATATCAAGCATGATAAACCAGGCAGCAGTGGAGTAACAAGACTCTTGTGCAAACTTTGGATCGGAGCCCCCAAATGCCTAAACTCTCGTTGCCACCTCTGTTGGCACATTACATTTGAGAATACACATATATGCTACACAGAATTATACTAATAGAACCATACTCCTTATACACCTTAAATCTAGTGTCCAGCAGCCTCCCTTATTCCAGCAACTCTTATTAAAGAAATGCTCACAGCAGCCCCCTTAATGAAATGTCAGCAGAGGCCCCCTTAATGAGATGTCAGCAGAGACCCCCTTAATGAGATGTTAGCAGAGACCCCCTTAATGAAATGTCAGCAGAGACCCCCTTAATGAGATGTCAGCAGAGGCCCCCTTAATGAGATGTCAGCAGAGGCCCCCTTAATGAGATGGCAGCAGAGACCCCCTTAATGAGATGTCAGCAGAGGGACCCTTAATGAAATGGCAGCAGACCCCCCTTAATGAAATGGGAGCAGACGCCCCCTTAATGAAGCAAAAACAATAAACTGTACTCACCTCACCCAATGATCCCACGGTTTCCTCTTAGCCGCGCACACACTGTATGATGCGGTGGTAGCGCCATTGATGACGTCAATAGACGGATAGACCAGCAATTGCCTGCTTGCGCCGCTTACACGCATACAATTGATTCTTCACACATCTGACGGCAGACATCAGTCAGCAGTATGCGGGCCCAGGTCCATCTCCAGGGACCGACCGCGGTTACGTCTGCTGCGACCACAATCATTACGCCACTGCCAGGCACACTTATTCATAGATCCAGGAACAGTAACTGTGGTAATCTTCTTATACTTGTTATCCAGGGCCTCCTTGCTACTAAAATCAACTGTTTAAATTATGCTAATAAACCTGAAGGTGTTACCAGAGTTCTTCAAAGGCTGTTATAGAGTGCAAGGAGCACTTTCCCCTCCCACTGTGTGCTGAAACCTTCTCTGCTCCAGTGAGCTTACATCAGACGGAGGGAAGGGTTAACTTCTGAGGGAGCAAGGGGGAGGGGGAGAAAATCAGCCTGTTAAGCATGTAGTTTAGCATAATTTTAAAAGTTGATTTTAGAAGGCAGGATGTTATAGATAAACCATGGACACTTCTAATGTTTGTTATCTATAGCCTCCTTCCTTCTAAAATCAACTTTTAAAATTATGCTAATAAGCCAGAAGGGTTATTGGGGAGTATTACCGGAGCTACTGCATACTGTAGTTTAACAGGCTGTTAGATTTTCCCTCCCCCCTGCTCCCTCTGTACTTAGCCCCTCCCTCTGCCTGATGTCATTTCACTGGAGCAGAGGAGGTTTCAGCACACAGTGGGAGGGGAAAGTAACAGCATTTGAAGCTGCAGGAGCTCTGGTAACACCCCAGGGCCCTTGAGGTTTATTAGCATAATTTAAAAAATCAATTTTAGAAGGAAGGAGGCTATAGATAACAAACATAAGAAGTGTCCCTGGTTTATCATGCTTGATTTTAATGGACATTATCCTTTAAGCTTACAAATCTATTTAAAACAAAACAACTATTTCCTTAAAAAATGTAATAGTTATATCCACCCACAGTCACATACATGAATACACAGTGACATACAAACATATATAGAGGCACAGACACAGCCTTAACTAGAACTTGTTTGGGAGGGGCTTGTGCAAATTGTGATGTTTTAACAAATTTTGTAAGTCCTCTTGGCAGGAAAGGTTTTAGCTTAAAGCAACACAAGTAATTATTTGAGTTCTTGAGAAAGCAGGGATGCCTCACACTGACGTCCTCAGGATGCCAATACTGATAAAAGATATAGCAAGGCCCAGAAATACCAAATCTGAGGAACATTGCTTAAAATTGTGGAAGGTATATATTTATATACCAGCATATACACAGTGCCTTGCGAAAGTATTCGGCCCCCTTGAACTTTTCTACCTTTTGCCACATTTCAAAAGAATCCACAAGTGGGACACAATTTTGAAGTGGAACGAAAATTTATTGGATATTTTAAAATTTTGTAAAAAATAATAAACTTAAAAGTGGGGTGTGCAATATTATTCCGTCCCTTTACTTTCAGTGCAGCAAACTCAGTCCAGAAGTTCAGTGCGAATCTCTGAATGATCCAATGTTGTCCTAAAAGACTGATGATAAATATAATCCACCTATGTGTAATCAAGTCAGCCATGACTAAGAACGGCTAGTCCGTTCGAAACGCGTTGGCATAGATTACTTGCTATGGATTTTTATAACTTGCTTAAATAAAGAAATGGAGTTGTTCCTGACAAGGCTAGATACTGAAGTCTTTTTTATTGTGTAATCAAGTCTCCATATAAATACACCTGCTATGTCATAGTCTCAGGGTTCTGTTTAACCCTTACAGGATTCAGCCCCTGCAGCACCAGAACTTAATAGTATGTCCTGGTGCACGTGGGGGTTAAAGCGCAGAAAGCATCGTGAAGACCAAAGAACCAACCAGGCAGGTCTGTGATACTGTTTTAGAAGTTTAAATCTGAATTTGGAAACAAAAAGATTTCACAAAGTTTAAACATCCCAAGGAGCATTGTTTAAGTGATCATATTGAAATGGGAGGAGTATCAGACCAATGCAAATCTACCAAGACCCGGCCATCCCTCTAAACTTTCATCTCAAACAAGGAAAATACTGATCAGAGATGCAGCCAAGAGGCCCATGATCACTCTGGATGAACTGCAGAGATCCACAGCTGAGGTGGTGAGTCTATCCGTAGAACAATCGGCCGTAAACTGCACAAATCTGGCCTATATGGAAGAGTGGCAAGAAGAAAGCTCTATGCTAAAGATATCCATAAAAAGTCTTGTTTTAAGTTTGCCACAAACCACCTGGGAGAAACAACAAACATGTGGAAGAAGGTGCTCTGGTCACAAAATCAAACTTCTTGGCCATAATGCCAAACAATATGTTTGGCGTAAAAGCAACACAGCTCACCACCCTGAACACACCATCCTTACTGGCATCATGGTTTGGGCCTGCTTTTCTTCAGCAGGGACAGGGAAGATGATTAAAATTGATGGGGAGATGGATGAAGCCAAATACAGGACCATTCTGGAAGAAAGAAAGAAAAGACCTGAGACGGAGATTAATCTTCCAACAAAACAATGATCCCAAACATGAAGCAAAATCTACAATAGAATGGTTGACAAATAAACGTATCCAGATGTTAGAATGGCCTAGTCAAAGTCCAAACCTGAATCCAATTGAGAAACTGTGGAAGGGCTGAAAACTGCCGTTCACAAATGCTCTCCATCCATCCTCACTGAGCTCAAGCTGTTTTCCAAGTAAGAATGGCCAAGAATTTAAGTCTTGGAGACATGCCCCAAACGACTTGGAGCTGTATTCACAGCAAAAGGTGGCGCCTCAAAGTATTAACTTAAAGGGGCCGAATAATATTACACTCCCCACTTTTCAGTTTATTATTTTTTACAAAATATCCATTAAATTTCTTTCCACTTCACAGTTGTGTCCCACTTGCTGTTGATGCTTTACAAAAAAAATTACAGTTTTATATCTTTATGTTTGAAGCCTAAAATGTGGCAAAGGTAGAAAAGTTCAAGGGGGCCTTTGCATGACACTGTATAAAAACACTCATATATACAATAATAAATACTGGACAATCATAGCCATGGCTAGTTGTCAGGGGCGCCAGTTTGCCGGATTGGCTGTTTGGCCACCAATCTGGCAATGTGTTGAAGTCTGCTAATATCTAGTGGCAAGACTTGGCTCTGAAGTCTGCCTGCAATGGCGTATGCGACCAGTGTTCCTAAATTATTGTTCCTATTTATAGTAGCTATGGAAGTTATTATTAGTCTGGGATGATTTAATTGTAAATGTCTCACATATGTTTCAGTCATATTCTGGAATGAACATCTCACAGAGTATACCTAATAGGAATACAAACAAAAACGCATGTGAACTAAGCTCAAAACACAAGTAGCTTAGCAGCCCACTAGCATTGGATCCTCATAATTGCTATAATTTATACAAAATGTACAAATAAATATAGACATTAGCTCTTGACCTAAACTAAAGCCTTTTTATCAACTCTCATTTTTATATTTGTACATGTTCTTTTCTTCAGGTAAAACAGGATAAGGTTGCAGAGAACAATTTCAAAGGTAAAATATTTTCAAAACATTTTATTTATGATAAAATCAATGAATTCCAAGAAATGTGTTTTTCTTAACTGAAAAAAACTGCTCATGCTTTATCTGAACCATGTTCTACAACACGAGTGTCAAACACAAGCCTTCTGTTATCGGTCCGACTATAGAGAATAGAGGAAGAATGTGATACTCACCTTGCCTCACTCCTATTTCCTTCAGCTTTCTTCCGTTGTACAAACCGGCTCCGGAGCCGGCAAACGTGATGATGTTACCACATCATGTGTGCCGGCTCCAGAGCCAACACGAACAGCAGGCGAAAGGAAGGAAGAAGGCCGCTGGCGCTGCTGCATAGGAGTGAGGCAAGGTGAGTAAAATGTTGTTTTTTTACTCACAGTGGGACATGGGAGGGGTAGCTAGTGGGGAGCACTGTTACTGCTGGTGGTGCTAATGTGGCTACTGGGGAGCACTGTTACAGCTGGTGGGGGCACTGTGGATACTGGGAGGCACTGTGACTGGGGGGGCAGTGTGGCTACTGGGGACAGTGAACTTGATAGGGGTCACGGGCATACTGAAGGCACTATGACTGGGGGGGGGGGCAGTGTGGCCACTGGGAGCACTGTGGCTAACGGGGAAAGTGGGTACTGTGGGCAGCACGGCTACTGGGGGGCAGTGTGACAGATAGGGGGCACTGTGGCTACTGGGGGCACTGTAACTACTGGGAGCAGTGTGGCTACTGGGGGGGCAGTGTGGCTACTGGGGGCATTGGGTACTGTGGGCAGCGTGATTACTGGGGGCAGCGTGGCTAGTGGGTGAACTGGCCACTGGGAGCAGTAATGCTACTGGGGGGCAGTGTGGCAACTGGGGGCACTGAGTGGTAAAACTCAAAGCAGATCCTATTATTGCTCTAATTTTTAGCTCAGGTACTGTTTTCTACTATCATCGGAGTGTGAATGAGCCCCACCTTCTGATGACACGGGTTCAAACAATGGTTCATTGTTTGTGGCTCAATAACGTATTAATTGTTGAGCAGGTAGGGTATGTAGGGTACTGTGCCTACAGATATAGATTTAAAGCACTGGTGGTCTTTGATTACTTCTTCTAAGCTTAGAATGAGCACAGATACTGAATCTTTCCACACAAAACTTATATCAAACTTCTCAAGTCCTTCTGCTCTACACATGCTATCTGTAGACTGAACTCTTTACAGTCTAAGATCTCCAAGTTTCATCAGCATTTTTTCTGGATGACCTCACATTTTTAAATGAGGGTCTAGGACTTTACTAGACCAAGGTCCCTTTTGCATGGTGCTCATGAGATCCAGGGCAATTTTTAAGGTGGACCCAAGAAACCCCAATCAGTTTGACATAAGTGTATTACCGTGACCTTCCTTCAGAGACACATGGTATATTGTAGTATAGTGCAGTAGAGCTTGTTGTTTCATGTGTGTTTGTTTCTCCTAGGTTTATATATAGAAGAGAAGGGCTTGGCTGGCGGGAGGGCCAGGCTCAGGAAAGACTGCTGTTATATCACCATAAAGCTTTCTAGCATGATGAGACTTGTATGATAGTGGTCTCTGAAGCTATTTAAAGATAAGGAGGCACCACCCATGTCTTTTAACAACCGCAGCACTTTTTAAATGCTAAAATATTCTTGCACTTTCTTTGAAGCATAATCTGATCTAAGCTTATCTTTGCTTCTTCATCTGTAGATACCCTATCGATTTTAACACTAGTTATAATAAATATAGCAGTAAGTGAATTAATTAAAAATGTATTCCAACTAATTCACTACAATGGTATTGTTGAAGGCATGTTCATAGGTTCCATTTATAAAGAATGTCATAATCTTAAATTCATCACTTAATTGAATTCATATTAAATATATGTATTTGCATGAAATGGAATTCATTTCCCTAATTTATTTACAAAAACATCAAATAAGCATTTTTTTAATTATGTATGCCCCCTGGGTGTTTCAGCCCAGAACTGAGGCTTCTAAATGACCCTGCCTGATGAAGGCCCAAGTTCTCAGCAGAAATCCATAGCATGTAAAAACAAAGATTTGATGACCCTTTATTCTTACTCCCACTGGGTTTGAAACGCATACCTTCATACTGTGGAAGATCGCCAGTGGTCTCCTTTTTCTACCTACTGAAGAAACACAGTAGGCAGGGTTGTTGTCTAGGTTGTTAACCATGTTAAGATAAGCAGATATGTTGGGGTACAATGTACAGCGCCACCTTATGCTTAATTGTATAACAAGTTATAAAATATGCCTATGTTTTTGTAAAACAACACATAAACAAAATATGAATTAAACTTAAACACTCTGACCTTTACTAGTCTAAACAATCAGATATCACTCCATGTTATGCTGAAATTGTGTTTTCCAAGAATAATCCCCATAATTTAAAGCAGAAGTATATCAAATTAACATTGAGGATCCAACAGTGCATTATAAATAAAGGGCATAATTTATCCTGGACCCATTGAGGCTAATTTATATTTATTTATAATGTTTTCACTTGTATTTGGTAGTAAGTCTTTAAATATAACAATAAATGTAATATTTAAGCTTTCACTCTTCCCTCTATTCTCCACCCTAACTAAACATTTCATACAATCTGCAATCATTTCTATACCAACAATACACTTAGCCAATGTCTTTGTCTAGCATGCTGGCTTGTACTGATGTTTTAATAATATACCGTAATATAAAGCTACATCCCTAACATCAATAATAAAAATAGATAGCAAATATAATTAAACCGTTTGTAATTTAAAAAATTATGCTCTTTTTACAGAATCTACCTCAGAGCCCGTCATAACCAGTGAATTTGCCAGGGTTATGTTCGACTATGTTCCTGCTCTGCCTGATGAACTGGCCCTGAAGAAGGGGGATGTGGTGGCAGTTATCAGTAAGGTTCGATGAGTTTTATATGGTTTTTCAGTTTTGTTGCATTGGTTAAAAAGAATACTCTGCCTAATAAATTTGAAGCCTACCTGCCTTAATAGTACAGGCGGTTCCCTACTTAAGAACACTCAATTTATATACGACCCCTAGTTACAAACGGACCTCTGGATATTGGTAATTTATTGTACTTTAGTCCTAGGCTACAATGATCAGCTGTAACAGTTATCAAATATGTCTGTAATGAAGCTTTAGTGTTAATATTGATTCTTATGACAACCCAACATTTTTAAAATCCAATTGTCACAGAGACCAAAAAAGTTCTGGCTGGGATTACAATGATAAAATATACAGTTCCGACTTACATACAAATTCAACTTAAGAACAAACCTACAGACCCTATCTTGTATGTA
Organism: Engystomops pustulosus; assembly: GCA_019512145.1. Taxonomy (NCBI): domain Eukaryota; kingdom Metazoa; phylum Chordata; class Amphibia; order Anura; family Leptodactylidae; genus Engystomops; species Engystomops pustulosus. The sequence continues at coordinate 144,916,791 of CM033642.1, read as the reverse complement.
ACCCGGGGACTGCCTGTAATCCCTAAATGTTCATCAGGTGATTCGACAGTCCTGCTACTTACTTTAGTGCTGTCTGCAAACTCTCTTTGGATCTTTATTTACATGTCTAAGCACTGATGAATAAAAGGGGCCTGCAGCAGGATATTATGACTCATCCTGCTCCCCTCCCCTTTATCTCTTCCTATGTTTGTCTGTCAGATGGACTGTAAAAGAAAGAGACACATTGGATGACACCAGTAGGATGTGAGTGAGAAACAGGAAGTTCTGTATATAAGCAGAGGGCAGCAAGTTGAGAACAGGGAAAAGCTAAAGGAGGCAAAAGTACAGGTACATATACATTCAGAGACATGTCTAATGGAACAGAGTTATTGAAAAGTGACCAACCCATTTAATCCTCTTCTTTATGTATATTGCTCTGTTGAAATTCAGAGCGCCGTACTTTTGTTGGTTTTTGCTTTAGGTACTGCAGGATCTTATGTGGATGTTGTTCATATTTAGTGTAACTGATGTGACAGACATGACTGTTTCCCGTCTTGGTTACTTCTCTCTCTTTAAATGGTAATCATAATGCAGTCTCTTGTTTTATGTAAATGTACCCTACTGCTTACATTTCCAGCGGAAAGCAGGGAAGAACAGTGTTAAAAAGCTGCATCTAATGGTATACATTAGTGTGTCTGCGGTAGAGAAAAGCAGCATGAGTTGTAAAGCACAGCACACAATCATTGTAGGGACTTGTATAATAGAGCACTCCTAATATATAAAGTGTAGCATAAGGAAGGGGGTGCTTGTTGAGAAGGGGAAATGTCTAAGAGAGGAAACTATTCTTAGGAAACTCTTTAGAGGCTGTGCTTCACCTGATTTCGAGGGGCTGGCACTTTTCTCTTCCTGGGTTGGGGGGGGGGGCTTTCTGGCTTACTTCTAACTATATGTCTTTCACTATGCAGCCCCTCCTACTGGCCAGATGTTTGGCAATGGAGATAAAATAGTGGTATAACTATAGAGGTTACAGTTGTGTCTTCGTCTATAAACCAGGGAGGCTCACAAGTCACTCAAAATCACTTTGATCTCCTTTAAGATATTTCAGTTATTATTTAACCTTGCTATGTAAAATATATGTATGACTAAAAGTTGCCAGACAGCCCCACCACTCTTTTTAGGACATTGATAACCTTTTGATTTCTGAATTAGCTTAGTTCAGCATATGATTAAGTATAAAAATAAATATACAGTTGCAAGGGCTACTGTATTCTCCTTTTAATCCATTCACACTACCTTCATAGCAGAGATTACTGGATATAACTGGAGCATAACCACTTATCACTCATTACACCTGGTTAACACATTTAATTGAAGTTATCTGCCATATACATACATTTCTTTAATTGGATGTTATTAAAATGAACCTGTGTGAACATAATTTTCCATAAATGTAGCCATGTTGTCCCCTAGTAACAAGATAGTTGTCCTTGGATATGACCACCTCTGCTGGAGTAATTGGACAAAGAAACAAATTGTTCTTGCTTGTGAAATGGCCGAGAGATACACCATGTTCCATAGCCGTCCTGTGGTAATGAACACGGAATCCAGGTGGTTGTGCCGGTTATCAATAGCGCATGTCTGGCCACTGCTGCTAGAGTGGGATGGAGGTCGTATCCAGGGACAGCTATCTTCTTTCTAAGGGACATAATGGCCACATTAATGAGACAATATCTTCACACAGGAATTTTTTTAATAAGATGCAATGAAAGAAATGTGTATATATGGTAGATGAATTAAATTAAATTTGAATGCTGAGATAGAAATACCCCTGTAAGTAATACTTTGCCTGGGGCCCTAAGTTACTCCCCTGGTTATACAAAAATGTTTTTTTTTTTTAATTAAAGGGATTTTCTTACATTTAAGATAACAATCCGACCACTGGGATTCAACTGGTCACGAGAATAAGTCTCGTGTTCTCATTAATGAAAGGAGTGGCATGTCGAGCATATGTCCGGACGCTCCTTTTAAATTATATGGGAGTGCCAGAAATTGCTGGACAATGATACCTGGCACTCTGGTTAATCATTTATGAGTAGTGTAAGGGATGGCCAAGTTCAAACTATGTAATTTCTAGCAATGCCCTTGACATTGAATGTAATGGCTAAATGTATGTTCAACCAATTCATTAGTAAGAATGGGCTCCCCTTTCTGGCAATTGGTAGGGGTTCCAGTGCTTAATAAAACTTGTGACAACTTCACTAACTTAGACTCATATAACAAAAATATTTTTGGTAACAATATTTTTTTCTACATTTTGTGATTAAGTGGCTGCCACCTTGTCTGTTCTCTACTAGCAGTATTTAGTTATATTCTTTACAGCAGTATCATGGCCATAGTCAGCAATTGTCTGGAGTGAACTCACTGGAGGAGTTGTAATACAATTTTGTTTAGCTTGCTGGCTGTATATCGTGATTTTTCAGGTGCAAGGCAATGATGTGAACCTTTTCAGATACGCTCCACTGCTTTGTGACTTTTCAGGCACAAGCCAGTCCCAATAAACTTTGTCAGAGAGAAAAAAAGAATGACTGCATAGTGCGCCTAATAGTTGCACAGCAGTGGCTTCCCCTCCTATTGAGTTCTACAAAGAACATTGGTCCACATTTATTAAAGCATTTGCACCAGTCTTCTCTCTGACTTTGCACTAGAAAGAATGTGCAAACAGCCTGCACATGTATTTAAGAAGTGTCCATGACACATTTGTGTCGCAGCTGCACTATACACAATGCGACACAAATTTCTGCACACAGAGGGGCGTCCTGGTGTACAGTCAGATCGTGCGCCACATTAATTACCACAGCTCAACAGAATTGTGTTGCACTCTCTATGTTTAAGGCGCACCGAAAAAAAAAATTGGTGCCCTCAGTTGAGGCAGTATGGGGGGGCCAGATTCATGAAGAATGCGTGCCACAATTCATGAATCTGGCAAAACCCCACACACTCCACAGGTAAACTGCACATATGGTTATTTAGAGGTTATATAGAGATCATTATAGGTGTTCTTTTGTATTGTAAAATGAGGTGACTGTTGTATAGAAAATCTCTTCTGAATTTTCAATTGTAAGACCTATCATTTACATCACAGAAATAAAAAAAAAAATTGATAAGAATTTTTAGATGTTAGTCAATAATTAAGTCAACTGTTTGAAGGGAGAATTGCAGGAGAGTACTTTTTATAAAATATAGAGATTGACATAAAAACTTGGTAAAAACAGATCATTTTCTGCTGAACCTACCATTGATGTTATTTTATTGCAACAATATTTGATCAGGGTCTGAATCTGTTAAACAGCACTGTAGCACTTGAATGCACATGATAAATCAGGGACACTTACTCATAGATCCTGAGGGAGCAGGTGAGACAAGTGTATAGCCACCTAGCTCACCTATAGCTCATTAGCATAATTCTAAAAGGTATTTTTAAAAGGAAGTAGCCCATGGTAGCCCATGGATAACAAATATAAGAAGATTAAAAGAGTCATGGTGCCTAGGTCTATGAATGAGTATCCCTGGTTTATCATCCTTAATTTCAGTAGTGGATTATGATATAGGCGGTTTGGACGGTAGGCCAGGGCCAAAGCCTTCTAGGGGATCCATGGCCACTCAAGTCACCCACCAGATTTTATATTGAGGAATAAGACCATTTCATGATCTTTGAAGGTCCTCTAAGGAGTCCCTAAACCGCAGATTGAAAGCAGGCACAAGGGACACATCCTTCATTCCCCAAGAAGCTTGATTCTGTCAGGGTGCGTATGAGTGGATCCGCTGGACCACCGCGGGAGATGGTACTAGCCGACACCTGGGACCAGAGTCTCCCACATGCACCAGGGAGAAGCAGGTGAACTCCGGCGGACCTCGGCGCAGAAGTGACACATGCAGGAACTCGGACGCACGATCTTAGTGAATCGTGCCGGACCCGAATCCTCGTTGGACAATGCACCGCGTAAATCTGCCCCAGTGTGCTCTATGCAAAACACATTACTCTCTGTGTAGACTGTGCAGGAAAACTAGCAAAGGAATAAATATGAAGGAAAGCAGAATAAATATGAAAAATGTGCAATTATTTATTAGGATATGAAGTTTGAGCAAAACAAAAATGATAACTACATAAACTAAAAGTATATATTTTTTTCTTGATTGATCTCATGTGCTCATGGAAATCTGATATAATTGACATATTTTTGAAACAATAAAATGCACCTTATTATAAGATACACCCCAGATTTAGTCCACAAAAATGGTAAAAATTTAAATGACACTAATTAAAATTTTGCTGGTGGTCAATATTAGTAACGTTAGTGATCTATTCCATTGCCTCATTTCCAAGGGCAGTGAGAGTAAGTTTATATACAGATCTTAACATGAAAAGAAAGAAATGAGATGTATTAAGGACAAAATCCTTTTTATTCAGTTATATAACAATTAAAAAACAACTTAAAAGCCAGGAGAAAATGGACACAAGCAATTAAAACCCTCTCTCAGAATGTAATAGAGATATATACATGCAGTAATGTGACCTCATGGCTCCAAAAAAAAAACTAGGTAGGTAATAATCCACCCATAGAAAATTTTGTTACGGTATAGATGTAATATATTAGAGCTAAATTATAATAAATAATTAGCACATTCAAATATAATACAATAAGGACATATACTTGGTTACATTACCGTGATAAAATAAACAAAGCAACCAATCTGAGAGGGAAGGAAGGAACCCCACGTGTATCACCTGGTATACAGGCTTCCCCTTTCAGATTGGCTGCTTCATTTATGTTAACCAAGTATATGTCCTTATTGTATTATATTTGAATGTACTAATTATTTATTAGAATTTTTGCTCCAATATATTACATCTGTTCCTACATTTTCTATGGATGGATTTTTGGAGCCATATGGTCAAATTGCTGCATGTTATCTCTAATACATTCTGAGAGAGGGTTTTGATTCTTTGTGTCCAGTTTCTTCTGGCTCGTTAGTTGTTTTTAATCGTCATATAACTGAATAAAATGATCTTGTCCTTCATATACATCTCATTTCTTTCTTTTCATGTTGAATGTATTATTTGATGTGCGGACAAAATACTATACACACAACTAGTCCTTTTGCTCTTCTAATTGTGACATACACACAGCACTGCTACATACACACTCTTACAACACTTCTACATACAGTACATACCCTTTCATACAAACATATGATTTCTCCAGTCCTGTTTTTCCAAGCTGTATGAATCTGTATATAGGTGACTTTTTTCATCTGTATGTGCACATGTGTCACTGCAGCCGTAATGTATTCTTATAAAATACGGTGGGCTGGCAAATGATAGTTGGCTGATGGATGGATGACTATTGGCTGGCTGACAGGATACCCCTCCCACTGGTTTTGGTCTCCCTGGATACTGCACATATATACTGCAGCATACGGTGCACAACTGTATGCAGAATGTATGCTACATGTACTTCAATCATTCTCATAGACTTCAATGGGTCGTACAAAAATACTGAAGAAAATAGCACATGTTCCTGGTTCGGTGGACAATATGGCCATTTAAATGGATGTCCAAATTGCCTATTGAAATAAATGTGGCCATATACTACCTATGGGGTGCAGAGGGGTGGCTGTCCATTCATAAAGCATTTACAATAGAATTCAATAGGAGACATGAATGGGTGAAGTACTTTATCAGCACTTTACCTGATAACTTTAGCCAGAGACACCAACTCCTAAATCTTTGCCAGTTATCCACCAACCTTTAAAGGAAAGCTACCATCAAATTCAAGTATGATAAAACAGGAACACTTATTCACAAGGAAATTTGTTATCCATGGTCTCCTTACTTCTAAAATCAAGGTTTAAAATTATGCTAATGCTATTGTTACCAAAGCCCCCCGTGCTGCAGATTCACAAGCTGTTACAGTCCTCCCACTGTGTGCTGAAACATCCTTTGCAGATTACACCAGGCAGAGGGAAGAGGAAGTGTTGAAGGTCAGAGGGGGAGGCTGAGACCGCCTAACAACCAGTGAAGCTGTAGCACCTGAATAAATAGCCTGGTTTATCATGCTTGATTTTGATGGTAGATTTCCTTTAACAATGGCAGCCAGCACAATGGATGGGATTTATAAAAATCTGATTCCTGTAATACTGTAAAAGTAAATCTGCAACATAATATGATTCATTCTATTGGTTTAGTATCGAAGCATAAAGAAGGTCAGAACTAAATGCTGACCTTAAAGTAATGCAAATGCATGTGTGGAACAGCATCCGGTCAACAAACAAATTAGTGATATCTCACGCCAGATGTTGATCCTAGTTGCCAGAATCCAATTATAGATAAAGTAAAAAAAAATATCAGCAGGACTCCAGGATTTAATCAAAAGTCTTCCTTTATTCATCAGAAGTATGGTGTAACGTTTTCGACCGTATAGTTCTTTATCAAGCATACTGAATGTATACATACACTTGACCTTAAAGTAAATCACTTTTCTCCACAATTTTGTTTTGCAAAAGTTTTGCAATGCAAAAGTTGAACACAAAACATCTGGTTTCTGCAGCAATTGAACTTGCTGATGAAATCCCCGGTGTATGTCCATGGTCAATGGGGGTCAAAATGGGGGTCGTTCTCAATATTGGGTTACAAGAACTATAAATAATGCCACTTACGTGGGGGCCTTGTAAGGATTTTGCTGTGTCTCTTGCAGCTTCATATTCATGGCAAAAAGTGACAGAAAAATGGAAACACTATTGTATGGAATATTGGGGGTCATTTACAAAGGGTCCGATTCGCGCATTTTCGTAGGGTTTCCCATATTTTTCCGATTTGTGGCGTTTTTCCCTGATTCGCCCCAGGATTTTGGCGCACGATCGGATTGTGGCGCATCAGCACCGGCTTTCACGCGACAGAAAATGGGGACGTGGCTGTCGCAAAAAAACCCCGACGGATTCGGAAAAACTGCTGAATTTTTTTTACAAAAAAGTGAAGCTTGACACGCGCTTACCTGCACCAGGAATAGGATAGTGAACTCCTGCGAACTCCGGCGGACTTTAGCGCAGCAGCAACACTTGGTGGACATTGGGCGCACTACCTTAGTGAATCGCCGGAAGAACCGAATCCTCGACGCGCCGCTGGACCGCAACAGGACCGAGTAAGTAAATATGCCCCATTGTGTACAGTTTTGGACACCAGTTTATAAAAAAGAACCTAGTACAACTGGGACAGGTGCAGAGGAGAGCAACCTAGATTATTAGATGAATAGGGGGACTGGAATAGTATAATAGATTACTAAACTTGGGGTTATTCAGCTGAGAAAAAAGACGATGAGGGGAGACCTTATTACAATGTACCAGTACCTGAATGGCCAGTACAAGGGTCTCTCCAAAGATCTTTTTATAGGCCGGTGACCAGGACAAGGGGGCAACCTCTACGCCTAGAGGAGAGGCGGTTCTACCATAGACAGCGATTCTTTACTGTAAGAGCAGTGAGACTATGAAACCCTCTGCACGGGAGGTTGTTTTGGCAGCTACTTTGTACATGTTCAAGTGAGCAAAAATATCACGAGTTATGGGGAAATAACATTTGTTTAAGTATTATATATTGGACTTAATGGACTTGCATCTCTTTCCAACCTTATATACTATGATACTGTGATTTAACGTAATTATTACTTTTTATTTAAGATTTTCTACCTACAGATCATGAATGACCACCTTACCTTTAGCATTATTACAGTGTTTCATGGAGTGCTATTTGTAAATGTTACCAAAACTTGTTTCTCATGTATAAATAACAACCATGTTGTGCAACTGTGGGTTTTAATGCCATGGCTTCCTCTTTGAAGAGCATAAGCTTTACAAATCCACAATAAAGCTGTGATGGACAGGTCACGCTTTTTAAAAGTACAGAATGCGAAGCAAGAGTAGTTGTGTATTACAGTAGTCTATAACTTTAGTGACACCCACCTCTTCTGCCTGTATTCACAGCATTTCCATTTTCCCATCCTTTCCTCAGCCACATCTAACAGTCATACCAATGCAATCCACCAACTTCTTTCCTATTGTGACGTTCCAGATCCCTTAAGGATACAAAGGATCAATAAGCTTTCATTACATTTGATAGATATTCATTGTAAACACGGGTTCCAGGAGGCACAGGAAGTGATATAGAGTTGTCCACACGACCTCCATTATGGCACAACCCTGAATGGCCAATAGTCCACTTTCACTCGCCTCAGTGAAACAAAGCCCTGTAGTTCTGCCACCAACTCTTGTTAGACATACAGTAACCCCACTGTAATGGGATAATATCGGGGTCAGCCTAGGTAGCGTATATTTAACCGAGACACATTCATCTGGATTTGTGGATCGAGATAAAAGGACGCAGGTTAAATTTACATATTTAATCACCTTAAGTGCACACTAGAGAATACAGTACACATAAGATAATATGTGTACAGTAGAGTACAAGTTACACCTGGAGTAGATAAAAAGTATAAGAAATCAAATGAAAGTCAATTTCCCTGTCTTGCACCAATGAGGAGGGATGGTCAGCACTTCCAAATTCTTCCTGCCTTCCTTTACTCCCAGGAAAAGAACTATGGCCGCAGGGTTCATTTGCTTTTACAAACTTTGTAGACACCCCCCACCAGGTGGGTGCAATAACATCTCCTACCTGGGTCAGCTCCAGAACCTTGGGTGAATTTTTGAACATCTCAATGGGAGGTCATAGGACAATGATCCCAGTGCCATCAGACCTATCTGCAGCTCTAGCATATTTTGAGATCAAACATGACCCACAACCTATGATCCCATTGATATCTCCTCAACCGAGGCCTCCAGTAGTAGGCCTCCAGTAGATAGTGAATTTGTGAATTTTATGAATTTTTGGAATTTCAAGCACATGGAACCTATACCAATCAATGGTTCTGGCACCAAAACTATACACTGGACAAAGCAGTAAGCAGACCTATAGGTTTGAGAAAAACTGAATTATTGTATAGTGGCCATGAATAGGCACCTATTAAGGAATGCAACATGGTCCTATCCTTGATACTGTGGATGATGACTTTTGCTTTTAGCTCCAACCATTGGATGGGTTGGGAGCCCCATTGCTCAAATATGGATGATCTATCCTGTGTATAGGTAATCATTATAACTTATCAAGGGATTTCTAAAATAAACCTTTAAAGATCTGTAATTGCAAACCTTATGTATGTTTTATAACATGGTTCATACTCTATACACAGGAATCAGAAGATGAAGGCTGGTGGCAAGGGGAGCTTAATGGAAAAATTGGTTTGTTTCCAGATAACTTTGTCATATTGATACCTACAAACTCACAAATTGTAAGTGTAAATAGTTCTTTTGTTGGGTAAATATGCAATTTATGGAAGCCATGTGCAGTTTAATATTTTGGCCCAAATTACTTCCCATGATCAGATATTGATTCATTTTATCATACATGTACATTTTTGTAATGTGTTAAGCGACCCCTGATCATGGGTGCTTCCCTTTGCAGATGTTTTGCTGATCAAATCTGTAGTTAGACATTCCACCACCTACATGTATGACTAAATCACTATCTGTGTTACATTTTGAACATCTTATGTTCCAATTCCGGTGTCATCACACACTTTTGTAATAGCCTGAGGTGTAAAACAAAGTTTTTATCATTTAACTGAACTGAGTAACACACAGCACTTCCTGTTATTAACCACTGTATGACAGCAATCTGTTGCACCACAAAACAGTTTAGCAGTTTTCATATACCAGTTTGTGTGGTATAGATTTCTTAAACCGATAGTCAGTGCCTTCAAATCACCAGTAGTAATTTGTACTAATAACAGTCACAAATACTCAGCATGTAATTGGTTTGTAATTATCTGCTGTCATAAAAGAAATATTCTTCAAAATGTAATATTAACATGATTTAAAAAAAATACTATTGTGAAACTAGAGTGAAAACTAGAGATACAACTGCTAGTACAATAGCTGTCCTCTAGAAGAAAAAAAGAAAACGATCAAACAATTGCAACCTGTAGGTAGCTTTCCTGTAAGCCTGTGTCAGAAAATAGTCTGCTGCCACAATCTTCCTGGAAATGATTCTTTGTTGCTAAAATCCACATACATACTGTACATATTGCATGCATTTACAGCCTTCCTCCATTCATAGAGGACCAGAAATACATAAATGCATATTCTTAAGCTTGCTATGATGCAATAACTGAATCCTTTCTCACAAATATATAACAATCAGCTTCTCCTGCTTTATAACATGCCGCAGATTGAACCGTATTTGTTTTACAGAGATTAAACTAGACTAGTTCGGTAATTTTGGAGCCCTTTAAAGGGCTTGAGGCCCTCAGTAGGATCCGGTAGTACATGGTTGGACTGGGTGGCCTAGGGTTCACCAGTTAAATTCTGGGGGTCCACCTACTGCTACATGGAAATATTATCTGTAAATTCTTAGGCCACGTTTACACAATGCATTTTCATTGCCTTTTCAAAGTCACAGAAAATGCATCAGGCATCCCAAAACACATCAGTATTAATGTTCAAATACATTGTGTGAGCACAGGCTATGGCCATGTTCACTAATGCGACTGAATTGCGTTTTAAAATGCATTTCAAGTGCAGCTGGAGTTACTCCTGTTCTGGAAATAGTCATTTGTTTTGCCATGTTCAAATAACAATTGTTGTTACTTACCAGGCACAGGCATTTAGGTCTAAACACATCTGCATTCAGCGAAGACACCAGAGGCACTTAATACAATTAAATCTTGAGATCATGGACTTAAAGGACATCTACCACCAGACTGAAGGATTGTAAACCGAGCGCACTGACATACTATCAAAAAAGTATTTAAAAATTTGCAAACATCTATGGAGCCCAGAGCCCCTCGGGCTCATTTGCATAATTTTAAAAGCCTTTTTTTTTAAACCAGGGCATAAGAAGCTAAGAAAGTTCAGATCCTGCCAGAAAGGACAAATACCAGTATATCAGTGGGCTTGGTTTACAATCCTTCATCCTGGTGGTAGGTGTCCTTTAAGAACCAGTATTAGGTAGGACCTCTAAGCAATCGGTCCTTCATATTTTAGACCCATCATCTCAACCTCATATTGTGGCCCCTTATCTCTCCCTCATATTGTGGTCCCTCTCATGCCCTCCTCATTGTGTGGCCTCTCATTTCCCCCTCATATTGTGACCCCTCTCATCTTCTCCTAGTATTGTGGCCTCTCATATCCTTCTCATATTGCGGCCTCTCATCTCGCCCTTATATTGTGACCCCTCTCATCTTCTCCTAAAATTGTGGCCTCTCATATCCGCCTTATATTGTGGCCTCTCACCTCCCCCTTATATTGTGGTCCCTCATCTCCCCCTCATATTTTGGCCCATCATCTCCCCCTCATAGTTTTGCCTCTCACCTCCCCCTCATATTGGGACACCTCATCTCCCCCTCATCTAGTGGGCTCTTATCTCCCCTCATATTGTGGCCCATCATCTCATCCTCATCTTATGGCCTCTCATCTCTGCTCATCTTGGGCCCCTCTCATCTCCCCCTCCTTCTGTGGTACCTCCACACCTCCTCCATTTCTTGTTTTAAATAAATTTTTAAATAATAAAAAACACATACTTATCTATTCCCATTCCCAAGCAGCTCTCCTCTTCATCTGTGCTGTGATGCCGGCAGATGTGATAACATTATGACATGGCGCCTGCGCCATCACAGCCACAGGGGAACAATGATCATGAGGAGAGCTGATTACTCACTCATTATCATCATCATGATATTCAATAGAGTTGAAATCCTACCACTGGTGGCAAAGGTTAGCTACGGCTGGGGGCGGGGTTATCATGGGCAGGGGGCGGGCCTAACTGCTTTGGGGTCCACCGGTGGCCCAGTCCGACCCTTTACTAGTATATAGCCCACCCATGTTTATAAATCATCAAACATCAGCACATTTACTTATGTCTTCTTTTTATTATTACCATTTTTAGAAAGTCAACAAGCCTCCTACACGAACTGCCACGCTGAAAGGACCAGGTAACCTATCAACAGAGCATGTCCCATAAATATCCACATAGAAATAACAAACTAAGAAATATATCAATACACTAGTATCTGTGCCTTTTACATTGCTAAGCTATTAAGGATAGGGCATAATTTGAAGTGTTGTAGAAGGTGTAATTGCTCACATTCATTGGTGCCTTAAGTGACCCATTAGGTTTCTCTATACACAGAGACAAATGGTGATACATTATAGGTCTGGTCCTGATCACGCACTGAGGTGCAGCAGCTTCATGTTAATAACCTTTATAGAGCATTATACATTTCTAAATTATTCTTTTGGGATAATTAATGCAAACTGTATACATAGTTTAATTTTTACTCATCATTTTAGTAAAAAAGGATACAACCACTGTGGACCACAAGCCACCTGTGAATAGACCACAGTCACCAAGTGGTACTTCCAGTGCTAAATCCACAGGACAGAAAGGTAAATCAAATAGGTCTATTGCTTCTGATGGCAGTGTACACCTACCACAATCCCCTAGGCACTACCTCTGTGTAACTAACGTAACAGCATCAGTATTTGGATCTATATTTGACCTTGAAACAAACAGCCAAAAAAAGAAGAAAACTCACTGGCTTACCCCTTCTCCTGGTGTAGATAGTGTGTCTTCATGCCAGCTAACGGCAGGTGCTCAGGAAAATCGTCCACAGTCCACAGACCAACAATGGCAAAAAAATTAAGAAAATCCAGCACTCTAAACCACACTGGAAATCAGATGTATGTGAAATCTTCTTTTATTCAATAAAAATACATGCTGACAGACGTACAGGCTGGTACAACCGATCAACGCAACACAAAGTGTCTTAATCATGATCTGTCGAAACCTGTTGATCAGTTGTACCAGCATGCCTGTCAGCATGTATTTTTATTGAATAAAAGAAGATTTTACGTACGTCTGATTTCCAGTGTAGTTTAGAGTGCCAGATTTTCTTAATTTTTTTGCTATATTTTACCTTGACCACAAGCGCATCTTCTTTTATATATTAATTCGGCAGCAGAAGCCGGCAAACCCCACGAGAAGACATTTAGAAACGTGCTCAAAGGGGGTGCATAAACTATTATGTAAAATGAAAAGTTATCTCGCAGCCGCACTCTTCAACCATGCACTGTTCCTGCCCTATTAACACTGTAGCAGTGTTCTTAGTAGATGTGGGACCATGTTCTGTGTAAACCGATGGTCTTGTTCCAATTTTTGTCTTGCCCGTGCAAATTTAGTGTGTCAATCCGGGTCATCCTCGTTGAGATGCTGGTGGAGTCACATAAATGCATAAGGCCTTGTACTGAAATTAAAGTTATATCTGCAAGTTTTTTCACCTTGCCTTTTTTTGACTAATAGACACATTACAACTTACAGTAGATGTAGAGATGTTATCAATTTTGAGCAGCTGACACATAAAGTATAACAGAAAGTTCAGCAACATTTATTTGTTCAGTGATTAGGTGTATAACAGCTCCTTAGATAAGCATATATTATTTTACTTATCGCCATTGCTTGATGCTCCCATGTGTCCTGTCTTCCACTAGGATGTTTGATGGCAGTATGGAAAAAATACTGAGCCTCCTTCCTTGTAAAATCAATGTATACGATTATGCTAATGAGCCAGAAGGGCTCTGGGGGCATTACCCTAGTTCCTCTGAACTGTGGCTTCTAGGGGATGATATGTATTAACTTTTTTTTTTACTCTTTGGTAGCAAAAATGGACAATTCTACTATGGACCTCAAACCTGTTGTGAACAATTCACAGCCACCCACTGCCATCTCCACAGGACAGAAAGGTAGAAAGTGTCATCGAAGGCAATTCTTCTTCTGACTGTTTTACTCTACATGTTTCTTCCATCTGTGCTATATCTTTATCTCCTTTTGTTGGCTTTGTGACTGCACTTCTTTCCATAAAATGATTCTAAATAGGACTGTCACAGCTATAGAAGTAATAAAAGTTTTTTCTATATTATTTTAAAACATATTTCTTGTTCAATGATGGTAATAATATTGATCCTAAAGTGGCCATAATTATTACAATGAGTTCAGTTTCAGTTACAATACCCATTATAGGACAGATGTATAGCAGGATATCTGGGATAGCAAGACTTTATCCAAGACATCGCTTTGCATTTTATAAACCTCTTTATACTTTATTTAACAGACAGCGATTACACAAAACAACTATTGTTGCACATACAGAAAGGAGTAGACTGTCTTTCCCTCTCTAACTGAGTAACATTGATTATTTTTTGGCACTTTAAAGATATGAGATGATACCGCAATAGAGGATACGCACCAAGCACTTTATTATGTGTGATTTATTTGCTTCCCACTTGGCCTATATAAGTGATTGTTTCGTATTTTCTATCAAAGGAAACCTTAACATCTACTATTTGCAATATACAACACTGGTTGATAACACTTTGTTATATACTAGTATGAGACCTTTGGTATTATTGATATGTTATTAAAGGAAACCTACCACCACGGATCTACCTATAAAGGTAGATCGGGTGGAAGGTGCATCTATAGGATGTGAGCATAGCTATTTTAAGTGCTAATACTCACATGCATGCTATCTTTTAATAACTTTTATTTCCCTAATATGCAGATTTTCTAAAGAGCCTACTGGAGCGTGGAGTAGCCGGAGCTGAGGCTACACGGCGCAGCTATTCTACGCCCCAGTAGCCTCTTTGACCCACCTACCAGATGTCTTTGGCACGCAGCTCTGAAGAGCTGCACACCCTCGTCCACAAAGCCAGCCGTCTGCGCATGCGCAGAACAGAAGACCGCGTCTGTGTGTTCACTGCTACGAAGCCGAGCTACTGTGCATGCGCAGATGGCAGGATTTGCTGACGAGGGTGCGAAGCTACTCATAGCTGCGCGCCAAAGACATCTGGTACGAGGGTCAAAGAGGCTGTGTAGCCTCAGCTCTGGCTACTCCACGCTCCAGTAGCCTCTTTTGAAAATCTGCATATTAGGGAAATAAAAGTTATTAAAATATTGCGGGACGTGAGGATTAGCCCTTAAAAGGGCTATCCTTACGTCCTATAGATGCACCTACCACCCAATCTATCCTTATAGGTAGATCTGTGGTGGTAGGTTTCCTTTAAAGAGGCAGTGCTGCCACCATATGAGGTATTAGATTCTGTGATTGTAAATTCCGTTTTTTCCACTAGCCCTGTCCTGATGTTGTTGTGTGTCCCCCCAGTACAGTGTGTTTGTTCAAACTCTTTTCTGTCTTGTATTTCTTAACATAATAAAATGTTCATGTTTTTTGACAACAAAAAATGTGGTTTAAGTCTGGCTTTTTTAGATCCCTAACAGTAGTCATTGCTGCAGTCATCACTGACTAATGGATCATTATCCAACTATTATTATCAGTGATTGACTTCAGTGAGGACATGCCCCTGTGTCAACATTGCACACATTATTACATCATGGCTGAGCCATGCAGAGTGGCGGGAGCCTGGGAATTGTTGGGAATGGAGTTGCAGGGAATTTGGGGGATTTGCATGTTAAGTATGGTGTTTTAACTTTTTATTGATCTTGATGTGTTATTTTAAACATAAATTTCTTTTCACAGAAAGCCCCTTTAACCCCTTTTTGACCGCTGTATTGTCTTTTTACGGTGGCCATTAAATGTCCCTCTTCTGACACAGCGCCTTTCTATGGCATCAGAAGAATTATATGCTACATTAGATAGCATATAATGCACTGCACTACATATGTAAGATATCAAATGATCTCAAGTAAAATGTAAAGAGAAAAAATAAAGTTAAAAAAAAAACAATAAAGTCTAAAAAAAAAAGCACACCACACAAAAATTGTCTGCCTTTTAAAAAAAAAAAAAGTTACATGCACACATTTTGTACCTCCAAACCCGTACTATCCCAGGCTAGTATAATGGTATTTATTGAGTTCAACAAAAAACTTTATAAAAATAAACGAAAAATGATGCCTAAATTTACATTTTTTAACCGTCCATCACACAAAAAATTATATAAATCACAATCAAAACACTTTCTGAAATAAAAATAAGCCCTCACACAGCAACAAGTTGCAACAAGTTTTGTTTATTGTGGTTTAATATTGATTGTCATTGATCGGTATTAATATCAGTTGAGTGGGGTCCAACTCAAAGCACTCCTACGCATTATCACCTGATTTGGTAGGGCTTTGATTGACTTAGGTCAACAATATTAAAATCTTGTAAAAACACTGTAATTGTATATACCAATTATACTCGAGTATAAGCCGAGTTTTTCAGCACAAAAAATGTGCTGAAAACCTCAAACTCGGCTTATACTCAAGTCAAGAAAAAAATAAAGTCAAAATTCACCTTCCGGCGCCCCCCACAGTTCTTCTTTTGTTCCGTCGGCAGTGACAGGTCCATGCACAGCGGGCATGCAGCTATGATGTCAGCCGCTGCTGACATCATAGTGTGCGCCAGCCGGGCGCACGGACCCAGACCTGTCGCTGACCTGGAGCTGAAGCAAAAAGAGGACCTGCCTGTGGCATCAGAAAGGTGAGTACTTAGTTTTTCTTTGCTGCGCATATTCAGGGCTGGCTAGCTATATATTACGTGGGGGCTAGCTTTATATTACACGGGGTTGGCTATATACAACACGGGGGCTGGCTATGTACTAAAGGGGAGTGACAGGTATATACTAAAGGGGACTGGCAGGGTATATACTAAAGGGGGCTGGCTATATACTAAAGGGGGCTAGCTAGATAATAAAGGGGACTGGCTGGCTATATACTACAGGAGAATGGCGGGCTATATACTACAGAGGGCTGGCTATATACTACAGGGGGCTGGCTATATACTACAGGGGGCTTTCTGGCTATATACTGGAAGGCTGTGACTAATGCATTTCCCACCCTCAGCTTATACTCGAGTCAATACGTTTTTCCAGTTTTTGGTGGTAAAATGAGGTACCTCATAAGCTTATACTAGGGTCAGTTTATAATCGAGTATATATACGGTAAATCACTTTAAAAATCACTTTTATCATATACATTTGGTAAATATGTATTAATATAATTCTGAAATGTGTTTTATATATTCTGTATGTAATGAATAAGTAGACAATAAGGGTAATTTTGTGCCTAAGTCTTGTTAAAAGAGGGTAACATTTTGAATCAGATAATTACAAAATCGTGCAGTAATCGTCACAAGAGACCTCATACCTCTAACTTCAGCAGTAGTAGCTTTCAGCCCACACAGGAAAAACATTGGTATATGAGTATAAAGCAGGTGGAAACTCCTTCAGCTATTTGCAAGAAACAGAGCTCTCTTCAGCAATATTTCTATGTTTTGTGCCTTCAGATATTTATGACTTGAAAAAATTACAATGTGTGCTATATTTATGTTAATGAAAGTAATGATTGTGCGATGGGCTCTTTAATACACACTTTCTCACCATTTTTAAAGTTGCCAAAATGGATACACCCACAACGGACCAAAAGACATCTGCAAACAGGCCGCAGTCACCTAGTTCCAATGCTACAGCTCAAAAAGGTAGGAGAAATTCTGGTTTTACAAGGAGCTAGTATTGATATTAACATATGTGCAAGGACCATTTTTTGAATGTGCATTTCTTCAGTTCTCAGAATAGAGAGAGAATTGGTTGAAACCATTCTAGTTCAGATGTTATAGTGGCTTTGTCCTATGTAACGGCCCATAGTACATATGCAGTATAAACATGTCTTTGCATTACAAAATAGGAAATTAGTGATTTTAACTTAGTACTTTTTAAGTCATAGATTTTGTTTAAACCAGCAGGCATTGATCATTTGTCTACTTCCTCTTATGTACTTCAATGTGACTGAAGTGCCAAACTCATAGGTATAATATGAAGTTACATTTGTGCAAATTGAATCTTATGGTTCCTGTAAATCAAATCTCTAAGGCATGAACAATATAAATATCTTTCAGGACAAAAAGACTATGTTCACAAGCTGTCTATGTTCTTGACAAACAGAACCCAATTCTATTGATGTTATGGGTTTGATTAATTGCCCATTTTTGTATTTAATAAATCCCTATACTTTCTCTAACTGTAAACCTCATGAACGTGACAGTCCTTAGACTTAATGGCAAAATTCTGCCCAGAAATGAAATGGCCAAAATACTGAGTCTCAATATCCTACTACTGTAGATATTCTGGTTTACAGTTTACTCCCCAGAGTCTAATTTACAAATAGACACCTAAGAAAAAATGCAAAAATCATGTCTTATAGCTCAATAGCTATAATCTAGCTATTATTTCTCGAATAGCAACAGGAAATATTTTTTTGAGGGTGAAGTTTATGCAAATACACAAGAGTTGTGAAATAACTCATGTAGCCTACAGGGAGCAGAGACCATACTTTTACAATATACTGAATGATTTAGAGCTCAAAATATATAATATTGCCTGTACAATACAGCAGAAGGTGTACTGCTGAGTGTAATTTTGTACTCTGTGCTGCATTAGCCTGAACTCTGCCTTATTCTACGTTTCTTCCACACCCGCATGTCTTCTATTGATTGAGTTAAAGTGTACCTTTCACCAGAAATGTAATTTTTAGCTGGTATCAGGTTCCAATAACCTATGTTATGCAGATTTAAAATGCCTTTGTCAGCATTCTGAATCATTTCAGTACTTTATATAAGTTTAATTCACATCAGATCGCTCCCTACTGGCAGTATGTGACAAGTCCCCAGCTGGGAACGGCAGCTGTACCCTGTGTCTCATGCATTCTTCCTCTACTCCCCATCATCCTCCTCCCTCCCCTGCCTGCTCAATTCACATGGCAGAAGGTGGGGAGGGGTGAGGGAGCTGCATGAGTGTGGAGGAGAGAAGATGCATACAGGTTGCAGATGCCCCCTCCCTGGGACTCAACCCACACTGCTTGCAGGGAGCCATGTAATGTGAAATGTTTCAGAATTTTGATAAAGGCATTTTTAAAATTAGCATAGCATAGTCTATTGGAACCTATCACAGGTCACCTTTTCTGGTGACAGTTTCACTTTAAGTTTGCTGTGATGGACAGATATTTCCTCCAATCACTTCCTGGACAAGGACTCTGATATCTGATAAGACCTTTGTCTTTCTACCATTTTCTAAACTTCATGAGGTCCAATGGATTTCCCTTGTGGTACATGTCATTTTGCATAATGAAACATTTTTAGCCTGACTCTGTGACGGATGCACCTAAAGGAGCCTCTGATGTAATTAACGTGGCCTACAAATAACAGTAGAATTATTAAACACATAAGAAAACCATTTAAAATATTACAGATAATATATGATGAAATATACTATTATCCATCATTTTATATTACTTCTTTTAGAGTCAAAAGAAAATAAAGTAGACCATGTTCCCAAGGTGGTTCATCAACCAGGAAAGAAACCAGCACCACCTCCACCAGTACCAGCCAAGAACAAGCCCAACTCCAACCAAGGCAACAAGTGAGATTTTAATCTCATATACACTTAATCTAATAAAAGTGCTACATACAAATGAGGATTCTTAATCTAGTTAAGTCATATTTAAAGAAAATAAAAGTATTATTTTGTTTGTTTTATACTGACATATGATTAAATGCCTAAAGCCACAACTAGCTAGTTACCTTACTGCATATTGGCATATTGTAGTTTCCACTTTCACGCATGGCTCATAGCGGCTGATAAGGGGACTCAATGGTGGACATGTATCTTTATTCCTGGTGGGGTTTTTTCTTAAATTTTTTTAGACTTTATGTTGTTTTATGACTTTCACTGAGACTTTTGCAATCTTTTCTCAAGAAAACCTGTCCATGGGCATAACTACAGTGGTAGCAGCTATAGCATCTGCTATGGGGCCTGTAGTGTCAAGGGGCCCCATCATTCAACCTGACAGTTTTTACATTCATTATTTCTGCTAGTCAAATTGTCTCATTTTTGCAACTTTTGTCATTTATGCGACTTTTTTGCGACTTTTTACTCCGTTGTTTCTCAATTACACCTTGGTCTGCACCTTGTGCAGTGTGTCTTATGTATCTTAGTTTTCCAGATGTTCCGTGCGACTTTTCACTTATGCATCACTTTTTTTGCTTATTTTTTTTACTTTTCAGGCACAAATCTGCACCTGGTCCAGGGAAGGTGCAAAGGAAGGGGTTTTCTTTGTGGACTCTATTTTAACATGTTAATTGAAATAATTTCACATGCTTTAAATGTAAAAATTTTCAAGAATGTGGGGAAAAATAATTAAATTTGCGTAGATTCAAATCTGAAACAAATAGGCCCGCCTGACAGGCTATATGCGTGGGGCACTTTTGGTCTCTCCCCTCCTACCTGGACCTTATCTTTATGGTAATATGATGAATTAATAATATTTTATATTTAATTGTTGCTTGGTGATGTAAAAAAAAGTCAGTACCAATTTAAGAATCAAGTACTTTAAAAAATGTGCGTGAAAAACGCAAAAACGCTAATGACTCCAAGGAACAAAGGACCAAAAAACGCAGCAAAAAATATCAGTTTTTCACGCATTGCACCCTGACGTGATCTGCAATGCAAGTGTGGAAGAGGCCTTATAGTAACATGCGTTACTGCAGTATCATAGTATCATAGTATATAAGGCTGGAAGGAGACGCAAGTCCATCAAGTCCAACCTTTAAGAATTAAATAAATGTTTTATCCCCATAACCCGTGATATTTTTGCTCTCCAGAAAGGCATCCAGGCCCCTCTTGAACATGTACATAGAGTCCGCCATAACAACCTCCTGCGGCAGAGAGTTCCACAGTCTCACTGCTCTTACAGTAAAGAACCTTTGTCTATGGTGATGGTAAAATCGCCTCTCCTCTAGGCGTAGAGGATGCCCCCTTGTCCTGGTCACAGGCCGAGGTATAAAAAGATCTTTGGAGAGATCCTTGTACTGTCCGTTCAGGTATTTGTACATTGTAATGAGGTCTCCCCTCAGTCGTCTTTTTTCTAAACTGAATAATCCCAAATTTTTTAATCTGTCAGTGTATTCTAGTTCCCCCATTCCCCTAATAATCCTGGTTGCTCTCCTCTGCACTCGTTCCAGCTCTACTATATCCTTTTTATACACTGGTGCCCAAAACTGTACACAATATTCCATGTGTGGTCTGACCAGGGATTTGTATAAGGGCAAAACTATGTCTTTATCATGAGAATCTATTCCTCTCTTGATACATCCCATTATTTTATTTGCTTTAGCAGCAGCCGCCTGGCTCTGGTCACTAAAATTAAGTTTACCATCCACTAATATCCCCAAGTCCTTTTCAGCTTCAGTTTTACTAAGCAATTGACCGTTTAGAACATAATTATACTTTTTGTTTCCATGGCCCAAGTGCATAACTTTACATTTATCTACATTAAACCTCATCAACCATTTCTCTGCCCATCCCTCAAGCTTCCACAAATCCCTCTGTAATGCTAAACTATCGACCTCAGTATTTATTACTTTACACAGCTTAGTATCATCTGCAAATATTGAAACTTGACTGTGTAAACCCACTACAAGGTCATTAATAAAAATATTAAAAAGAAGTGGCCCCAATACTGACCCCTGTGGCACTCCACTGGTAACATCAACCCAATCTGAGAATGTGCCATTAATGACCACCCTCTGTTTTCTATCACTAAGCCAATTACTTACCCAAATACACAGATTTTCTCCTATTCCCAGCAGTCTCATTTTATATACCAAGATGAAGCGCTGGCAAGATGAAGCGCTAATGCGCGAAACGAGTCGTCCCTAACTAGCGCTCCCGTGCTGTCACGTCCCTTCCCCTGTCTGTGTGGTACCTGTTTACGATGTCTACGATGTCTACGATGTAAGAAATAAAAGAAGATATATGTTATTACGTGGTGAGTGCCAAATCTTCTTCCTTTTCTTCCTCTGAAGTTTGAATACTCTGTCCTGTGCTAGTCAGAATTTGAGCACCACCACTTGCATTTACTTACAGGCGATATTTTCCATAAGAAGAATTGGCCAAAAGGGTTAGACAAACCCCTTTCATTCCCGCTATAAGATCAAACTAAATAAGCTGTGCCCCATACACTCTCTTTCTATTTTTAATACAATTTACGGACTTGTCGTCGAGGGTGCACGCCTAAAGGACTTTGATATATTCTATCGCGGAAAATCGATTTAAAATATCCTTAAGCCATGGAAAACACCGACATGGATGACGGAACCACATTACAGACAGGGAGAGAGGACGCGGGAGCGTTCTTCGCACAATGCAACCTTAAGGATGAACTACAGGTTCTCAGCACTAAAAACCTGGAACAAAGGATCATAAACCTGGCCGAACGCGAAGTCAGATTATTCTGGACTCTCAACTCACTACGATCCTATTGCAGTAGTGGAAGGGTCCCAAGAGGACTTAGAGTCTACAAAGAGGTCTCACAATTTGGAGACGATAAAGACTTCGTGGCCGAATGGAAACAGTTACATCTAGACCACTCCATAAACTTAACAAAACTAACCCTAAGGAGAAACGAAGCAGAATACGAAAAAATAACAAAAGAACTCTGCAAGGCGAAAATCGAACTTCGCAGCAGAAGCTCAGAACAGCAAATGCTGAATTTTACTAAAAAAATCGAAAAGAAATTATTACCTGTCCAGGCGGACATTAAAGACCGAAAACGCGATAAATTCATCCGCGATAAACAAGACTTCGACACAGGCAGAGTATTCGACTGGGGCTCTCAGTGACAGAAGAAAATTAAAAGACGTTTTGAAAAAAGGAAACCAAAAGAATACTGGACAACCGACTCCGAATCCAGCGCATCAGAAGAGCCAACAGGAACTGCCGGACCCAACTCGAATCGTCATGACAACACAAAAAAGGATGATAAATGTGGGCCCTCTGTTTTTTGTATAGAGGCTTGGCACTACTCGGCAGCTTATTGGTTGTAAAGGTGCTGACATCACAACTTATAATAGACAGGTTTGATGCTAGATTTCCGGCCACAGGGACATTTAAAATTAAAAAAAATATGTTTATCTCGGACAAATTTTGTAAGCGGTGGGGGTCTTTTTTACTCTGTGGCTAAAAAAAATACAGTCATAAAAGTCTATTTGATTTGAAATTGATTGAACAGAATTCATAGTTAATGTTTATTGGTAAAGGCCACCTGACCATATGGCCACAGGCAGGTTCTTTGTTGAATTGTACCCTCAGTGTAGCAGGTCCATTTCCAGACATGCCGTGCAATAAATATAGTTCTTTCTGCACCTACACTACTGATGCCCATTGATAGGGTTGCAAATCATCCTAGTGCAGTGGTTCCGGCAATAATAGACTATGGACACATCTATGTTCTTCTGTCTCTGAACAAATTGTATAATAGCCGATCCACTAATAATGGCCTATTGATCATAGCAATTGTTAACTGAGACCCTATTATTTCTAGACCCACAGGTGAATCACAGTCAAAACCAGCAGAAGAAAAGGAGAGGAGTAAGGAGACAAGTAGGTTTGCCCTGCAGCATGTATTGTTCTTTAGAACTAATTTGTTTGGAAAGCAGGGGAGGAGAATGTTTCAAGTCTTAACATTACTTTGTATCTAAAAATTGAAATACAGCTCTATTTAACCCTCTCCACTCCTCACATAAAACTGACAATGTTAATAAATTGCTTCATCAAGTTCTTATACTATAAAGTTGCTTTAGCCCTCTTTGTAATATTAAAGGAACGTGGCTGTTATCACTGGTTTGGTACAAGAAGTGTTTTATTTACTCAGCAGAGCCCCCATACCCAAAGAAAGTGTGCCAAATGTAGCTTGCTTGGCCTGTGTGATGTGGCAGGAAAAAATACATTCTAATATACTTCAGTCACAATTGAAGTACTCAGGCGTCTAGAGAAACCTTCATATGACTTACATATCACATTCACCGGCTAAAAGATACATGTGTAACGGGAGTACAATTGCTAGAACCTGCAACTGATCACTAGCATGAGAGACCCAAACCTTCACTTGTACATATAATTATGCAAGGATGAAAAGAACTGTACTCACTAGCCATGCAGTATATGTGAAGAAAAATTTGCTAAATTGTAATAAAAATAAATTCTCTTTAGCAGTTTATCTAAAGATTTGCTGAAATTCAATTTATTCTTGTTCACTGCAGATACTTCCACACTGGATGGTCTCAAAGTTTCATCAGTTAAGTTGGCACATCCTACAGTAGACAGACCAAAAATGCAGGGAAAACGTGCACCAAAGAGTAAGGCTGCCTCCTCAGGGGTGAGTCTTATATGTATATATGTCGCTATATATGACAAAATGTTTACTATTACATTATGTCCTATCTTGTCTTTGCTATTGGAAGCAGTCAATAAACCTGTCACAAGTATTTAAGATAATGATTGTTTGGAGGTGGCTGGAAGCATCTGTACCAAACCCTACAAGTGCCACTGTAAAGATAATAACACTGGAGCAAATACTTCAAGATTTCACCACTGAAGCCTGCAAGATGGTTACTACAGTTGACTAAATAACAAATATTAAGAAAATGTCAAATTTCTTATGCTTATTGATGACAAATAAATTGTAAATAAACTGCGTTTAAAATGTACATCTGCTTTGTGCTGGGAACGTGCCAATACAAAGAGGCATTTTCAGTGGAAATTTTGTTTAAACATGTCTATTTCAGTTTCAGAATTGCAGAGTAATCCTTCGCCATCTGTCACCTGCAATACATATGGCTCAGTCCGCATTTCTGACATTTCGGGTATTTTTTTTCATCACAGACTGAAGCTGTTAATAATAAAGATGAAGATCAAGTAAATTCCCACTTAAAAAGTCAAACAGCTAAGGTATGCATTTTTATCTTCTCTCATCTACATCTTATACAGTATGCTTATGTAAGATAACACCTGCTAGGTTCACTTGCTGAAGGGAAAGTTTGGTGTTGTTCCCACAATATAACAAAAACTTTTAAGGATTTTCCCACCCTTTGTTTCATGGTCAGGGTTTCACTGACTAATATAAAGAGTGTTGTACTGTGGATAGTGATTAAAGAGTAGCTTTTATTTACAGCTGCCTTAAAAAGAATTAAAATGGGAGTGATACCCAATGTGCAAAGTGTCTTTCCTCCAAGGGGCAAAACTATGACAGGAGAGGGGTGGGTGAATGAACAGCTAGCCTGTGCCCCACAGAAATATCATGGGGTGTTCGACTGATTATGAAAACCAATGGAAAAAGCGTGGCAACGTTTGGTTACCACTAAACCTCATAAAAAGGTCCCCAGCATACAAACCAATCAGCACACCACCAAACCGAAGTGTTAAATGGGGGCACATAAGGGGCAGAAGGAAGACAGAGGACAGACAACAGGGGAGGGACTGTACAGTGGGGCTATATGTACTGCGGCATGAGGTGGTGAGGATCAAGTACCAAGAGAGGAAGGAATAGAGCACATGTCCAGGATCCTCTGCAGGATACCATGTTATAAAATCAACAAACTCCATAGTCAGAGCCTCAATAACACAATGGGGCAGATTTATCAAGCAGTCTGAAAGTCAGAATATTTCCAGTTGCCCATGGCAACCAATCACAGCTCAGCTTTCATTTCACCAGTGCTCATGAATATTTTAAAGGGGAGCTGTGATTGGTTGCCATGGGCAATTGGAAATATTCTGACTTTCAGACTGCTTGATAAATCTGCCCCAATGTGTAATGGACTCACAGCCGTAGTCTCTAAATGTCACTTTGTCACATCTCTGATACGGTTTCTAAATTGGCGAATAGTTTTGCCTGCATAATTCAAAGGGCAATCACAAAGAAGAAAGTTAACCAGACCTGTCGTATGGCATATAGCATGGTCCCTGATGGTATATTCAATGCCTGTACTGACACTGGTGTTTCATGATATGTCATCTGGGTACATTATCTGATGAGAGTTGAAACCCTTCTATTATACATATTCTACTAATGGAAAGAGAGTCAGAGGGGTTCAATATTTTTCTTTGTAGCCTAGAAACTGTTAGGTTAAGCCTTTAGTTACTGAACATATATTACCATGAGAAATGTATTGTCTGACCACTGGGACCACTACTAATTAATCACAGCTCTGTGGAATTTCATAATTGTGAGACTGTAATGCCAAAATAGAAAACAGCTAAAAATAATGACTAGCCATACTTGTGAAATCCAAAATATTCACTGTACCAACAATTACATTAGTCCAGAGAGACATCACCAAGGCTTAGTAATTAACTTGAATCAAAGAAGACAAAGAATGGCGGCACTCACCCAAATAAGAGAATCTTCTTTTTTATTCAAAGCGGTGCATAGGACAGGGAGGTGCTACACGCTGCAAACTCCGGCAATGGACCGTTTCGCGCACTCCTGCGCTAGAAAGGTCCATTGCGGGAGTTTGCAGTGTGTAGCACCTCCCTGTCCTATGCACCGCTTTAGAATAAAAAGAAATTCTCTTATTGTTGAGTGTGCGGCCATTTGTGTCTTCTTTGATCATGTGAACACTTTGAGCACCACCCGTGTATTAAGAGTGTACCCGACTTGAACGCCATAACTCCCCAAGGCTGTCCGTGATCCTCCAATGTGAGTCTGGTAGTGCCGATGCTCTTCTTAGATGGTGTTAACACCACTCCTTAGTATCTTAGTAATTAACTTCTGAGGCAGATCTGAGCCAAAATATTTTTGTGATGAGTGACTTTTAAAAGACAAATGCTTATAAAAACACAATTTATCACAATATGATCTTCTACTTCATAGTAGCTTCTAATGGATGGAATTCTCCATTCTTTAATTTTAATGTCAACATACTATGGGGCACATTTACTTTCCGACGAACTCTGACGGAGTTCACCGAAAGTGCATTGTCCGATGCATGCGTTGCTTCACCACTCAGCTCAAACAGAGTTCACCTTCTTTAAAGTGGTGCATGTATGTGCATTGGATTGCGACACAATTTGAAAGTTGAATCCTGCTTTCAGTCTGAATCAGTTGGATTGTCCGACAGCACGCCCCCAATTTGTATCACATGGAAGCCAGAGTAGCTGCGCCAAAAAACGATCACTTGCAACACAATCCCAGTGCAGACTGCAAATACCTGTCAAAGCCGTGCAAATCCGTAAAAGGTGAACAGTCCAACCAAAGTGCGATCCTTGACCCTTAGTAAATGAGACCCTATGGGGGTCATTTACCAAGGGTCGGAATTGCGTTTTTCCGACGGGTTATGCAAAAATTTCCGGTTTGCGCTGATTTTCCCTGAATTGCCCCGAGATTTTGGCGCACGCGATTGGATTGTGGTGCATCGGCGCCGGCATGCATGCGACGGAAACGGGGGGCATGGCCGTACGAAAAAACGCCGCATTTAAAAAAAAAGAAAGTGTCGCTTGACAAGCGCACCCACGATAGGAGGTGAAGTTCAGTTCATTCCGATGAACTTCAGCGCAGCAGAAACACCTAGTGGACGTCGGAGGAACTACCTTAGTGAATCCTGGCCGGACCCAAATCCTCCGCAGAGAACACGCCTCTGGATCGCAACAGGACCGGGTAAGTAAATCTGCCCCTATGTGTTTTGTACAGAGAAAATTTAGGATGTGAACAGTTCTGATTATCATGCTTGAAGCTCACAAAATATCCCTAAGTCAACACTAAACACAGGGGGAGCCAATTTAATCGGAAAGTATGTTATGCAACTATTAAGGGGTGGTAATAACCCTTAAGTTAAATTTGTATTTAATTCACAACTGGTATATTTTATAATTGTAACTCCAGACTCCCCAAAAAATCTTTTGTCCCTTTGACCATTTGGTTTTCAAAATTTTGTGCTGTCATGGAAACAAGGATATCAATAAAACTTCATTACAGACACCTTACAGCCTTGGAGCCTTGGACTAAAGTAAAGCATCCAGAGAGCTTCACCAGAAGTCACAGTGGTCTAGATCCATCTGTAACTAGAGGTTGTGTGTAAGTAGGGGATCACCTATATACCTTTAATAATCAAATCTGATTCCCATCAAGCCATGGGAATAAAAAGCCATGAACTAAAATATGAGTAAAATGTCAAAGAACTTGTTCCATACTCTGAACCCCTCATTTAATTTCCATGTCCTTTATTCCCAGTGGCAATGTTATTTTTTTTCTTGCTTTGAGCCTTTTTTGTTTTATCCTAGAATACTTCAAGGCTTTCTAACCCACCTAATCAAACACATCCCCCAATCCCAAAATCCAGCACAAATTCCCACACATCTTCTGTAACATCCAAGAAGAGCCCAGAACCTGTACAGAGTGGTCAAATGGATGAACTTGTGGATGAAATTAAATCACTTAAACTTATGATGGAAATACTTAAGAATAAGCACTTGTAAGTTGATGTACTTGCTGTAATATGTTTGTTGGATAGTGTAGCATACTTGCAATTCCATCAGACATATCCATATTGTAGATACTATATATCATGTTTACTACACTAAGTAGCCCTATTATGTTGATGGGATTGTGCCGTCACTCATGATTAGACATCTTTGGATATGAATATCAAATTTATTGATATAAAATCAGCAGCAAGACAATGTGGTAAAAATATTGGATTGTCCTGCATGTTGGATGGCTCAATGATGGATGCTCTTTGGGTTGACTAGTTAGAGTAAGGACTATTCTACTGGCACATGTACATCCAGATACTCCTTAGTGAACATGTTGTTCTGTATTTAGTGTGTCCAATAAAACTATTTTATTAGTTAAAGGGATTTCCTCAGAAAGTAGAACTATCTCCTGTCCATAAGTCCAGTTGGACAGATGGTGCTCTTTATAAGTGAAGCAGTAATGCTCATGCTGGGCCAGAGCTACATTCTTTTTTTTATTGTTATATTTTACAGTTTTACAGTTATTTTATTTACAGTTCTTTCCAAAAACAAGAACAATACAGAATACAAGAACATGAACAGTTGAGTGTTGAGTGTTGAGTTGTAGGCACACATAAACATGTAGTTTATTAATTCAACTCTCACTTATTGTTGATCTAGTCAGTAGAATTGCTTATTGCCAGAGAGACTTACTGACTTACTGACAGACATGTAAACAAAGAAATCTGTCATTGAGTAGAGTCAACCACTGGATTTAGCAGAAGAAGCATAGAATTACATGCTACTATTACAATGCACTAGGCCAAAAACTACATCACAAAAACTGACTTCTACTGAGAAGTATTTATATTCTCAGATGAACAGTTTTGCTATATTGATTTTTTCATCTTATTTTCACAGGACGGATCTTCAGGAAATCAGATCAGAAATGAGTCAAGAAAGAGTGAAACGCTTAGCTTTAGAGGTAAGTTAGAATAAAAGCAACTTATCAATGGCTGACATGAAACTCCAGATGTTGCCAAATGGTACTTCCCTTTGTAACAATTAATTGAGGCAAATGTACAGTGGGGAAAAAAGTATTCAGCCACCAATTGTGCAGGCTCTCCCACTTTTAAAGACTTTATTTGCGATTATGGTGGAAAATAAGTACAGGCAGTCCCCAGGTTACGTACAAGATAGGGTCCGGAGGTTTGTTCTTAAGTTGAATTTATATGTAAGTCGAAACTGTATATTTTATAATTGTAGATCCAGCCAAAAAAAATTTTGGCCCCAGTGCAGTGGCGTAACTAGGAGAAGAAGGGCCCCATAGCAGGCTTCTGCATGGGGCCCCCCTTCTCACTAAAGAAATATACATATTTGTATACTCACACATGCAAGTTATAATCACACATTTATACACACAAATAGAGCATGTATACACATGTATCACATATATGTTATATACATGTTATGCTGTATAATGTGCAGAATAATATGTATATAATGGAGCACATTCTCTACTCTTTAGTATGTCAGGTTGGATGTTGGGGCCCCCTGACACTGTGGGCCCCATAGCGGCTGCTATGGCTGCTACCACTGTAGTTACGCCCCTGCCCCAGTGACAATTGGAGTTTAAACAGTGTTTTGCTGTAATGGGACCCAGGATTATCAATAAAGCTTCATTACAGACACCTTACAGCTGATTATTTCAATCTGGGACTATAGTACAGCATTCAGAAAGCTTCACCAGAGGTCAGAGGGGTCTGTCTGTAACTATGTCTGTAAGTCGGGTGTCCTTAAGTAAGGGACCGCCTGTATTTGGTCACCTACAAAAAAGAAAACTTTCTGGCTCTCACAGACCTGTAACTTCTTCATTAAAAGTCTGCTCTGTAGTAAAGGCCCATGTTTGAACTTTTTATCACTATAAAAGACACCTGTCCACAACCTCAAATAGTCACACTCCAAACTCCACTATGGTGAAGACCAAAGGACACCAGAAACAAAGTTGTAGACCTGAACCAGACTGGGAAGACTGAAAATGCAATAGACAAGCAGCTTGGTGTGAAAAAGTCAACTGTGGGATCAATAATTAGAAAATTGAAGACATACAAGATCACTGATAATCTTCCTCGATCAGGGAGATTACACTGTGTGGTCAAGATGATCACAAGAATGTTGAGCAAAAGTCCCTGCACCATGCAGGGGTCCTATTGAATGACCTGTAAAAAGCTGGGACCAATGTAACACACTATAATGCCAGGGACTCAGATCAAGCAGTGCCAGATGTGTCCCCTGCTAAAGACAGTACATATCGAGGACTATCTGAACTTAGATACAGAGCATTTGGATGTTTCAGAAGAGTATTGAGATAATGTCATATGGTCAGATGAAACCAAAGTAGAACTGTTTGGTAGAAACACAACTTGTAGTTTGTGGAGAATAGTGAATGCTGAGTTGCATGCTAGGAATACCATACCTACTGTGAACCATGGGGGTGGCAACATCATGATGATGGTCTGTTTCTCTGCAAAGGGGCCAGGACAACGGATCTGTTTACATGAAAGACTGAAAGGGGCTGTGTAATGTGAGATTTTGAGTGCAAACCTCCTTCCATCAGCAAGGGATTGAAGATGGTCTTTCAGAATGACATTTATCCAAGCACACTGCAAGGGCAATAAAGGAGTGGCTTTGTAAGAAGCATTTCAAGGTCCTGGAGTGGCCTAGCCTTTCTTTAGATCTCAACCCCATAGAAAACCTTTGGGGGGAGTTGAAAGTCTGTGTTGCCCAGAGACAGCCCCAAAACATCACTGCTCTGAGTGGAGGAATGGGCCAATATAACAGCAACAGTGTGTGTCAACCTTGTGAAGATTTACAGAAAACAAAGTATATATAACAAAGTATTGAGACAAACTTTTCTTATTGGCCAAATGTATATTTTCCACTATAATTTACAAATAAATTCTTTAAAAATCAGATAATGTAGTTTTTTGGATTTGTTTTCTCATTTTGTGTCTCATAGTTGAGGTCTGCCTATGATGTCAATTACAGGCCCCTCACATCTTTAACCCCTTAACGACTTGGCCTTTTTTAGTTTTTTCACTTCTATTTTTCACTCATCACCTTCAAAAATCTATATTTTTTTGCTGCTAGCACCGATCGCGGGTGTTCCTGGTAAGCCTTTGCTGCAATATTCAGCAAAGTCTTACCAGCTATGGAGAGGGCTCGGCCCGCGTCATACTAGTATGGCGCACGTCGGGAAGGGGTTAAGTTGGAGAACTTGCAAAATTGGTGGCTGACTAAATACTTTTTTTCCCGCTTTATCTATTTGATATTGAATATAGTAGTGCCTGCCTATTTGTACACAATAAAACTGTTACTGGTATTATACAGGAGTATTCCAGAAATATGAACATGAATATGAATATGTCTGATACAAAAACCCATAATGCTTTAAATAAAATAGTACAACAAAACTCAATTTCATTGATCACAAAACCGAGCTTAAATAGTTTGCTTTTATAATTCATTAAATTTTGAGTTTTTATAAAGAGTTATTTCCAAGATGTTCACCACAGGATACTACAATTCCCATGATCCATTAGTTCTCAGTAAACTCCTCCCTCCTATGCTCTGCTCCTGGTGGTGATCTAATAGACTGTCTTGCTGTGTTACCATAGTAATGTATGTAACTGCCATCACTGCACAACCTTATTGAGATGACATCTCACCACAACACTGGCCACGTGTTAGGATAGGGTACACACAAGACAGGGGAAGGTGAGCCCTGAGCTGAAGTTTTCCTGCTGCTGCCTCTTGGAACAGGTGTTGATCTGATGATCAGGACTTCCACAGTAGAAACAAAGATGGCGTCTCACTCGACGTTGTGTTAGGATAGGGTACACACAAGACAGGGGAAGGTGAGCCCTGAGCTTACCCCAACCTCTGTCCCTTCCTATAGCCCCCCCACGCTAAACCGTGGGGCGACTACTTGAAGACTCGGAATATACTGAGTAAGTGTGGATAAGGGCAAACACAAACAGACTGACAAACATAGAACATGAAAGAATAGTAAACAAGCCGGAGTCACAACTAGAGGGAACGTCAAAGGCAGAATCAGTAAGCAAGAGTCAAAGTCCAAAAACTAGCCGAGTTAACAACAATATAGATACAGATACTGAGCAATACAAACGAGCAGCAACCAGGGAGAAAGGGATTTTCAAACACTGGCACTGGGAACTAGTGAAGCTGCAATTTATGCAGCCAGAACTCCACCTCCAGAATCTGATAGGAGCTGGACAGTACCTGGAATTAACCCCTCACGGTGCAGAATAACCAGGCACCCAGCAGAGGTTCAAAGTCCCAGCCCCTCCTAGACAGCGCGAGATCTTAGCAGCCGCTGCCCAGGACGAGAGGTGGAGTTTGCGCGGATACGCGCCGGGGTACGGAGAACGCTGCTGGCACCACCAGAAGAACCAGAAGTCCCAGCAATCTCCCTAGCGAACCTGACACCACGTGGCCAAGAAACGGACTACAACCAAACATAGTGATGATCACATGACCTGTTCAGGCAGGTGCAGGACATGTGATGTGGACATGTGTCGGGCATTCATGTTCTATCCTGTGTCTCCTTCTCAAGAGGGACCAAATCCATGGACTCATTAAAGGACCAGTA